>JAUTXW010002850.1:30000-112395 GCA_030620095.1 Kuschelorhynchus macadamiae | reverse complement strand
TGCTTCAACATCTAGATGGACAAACGAAAGGACCAAACTCATCTTGGGGCCCAATTTGTTTATTCTGGCATCATGCGACACCAAACCTGCGCAAAAGCTTCAGCCAATTGATATTCAATTTCTGTTCCTAGGCTCTGTCTAAAAGGGATCCTGGAAAACCGTATACTGAGACTGTATGTGGCAACTTGTAATCCTTCGCAAAACCTTCTTTTGTTAGTGGAGTTTATAATGAACACCTATGTGGTTCCAAATTAAAACTTGACTATCGATTGAACATGGTTCCGTGCTTCTTTGGAAAATTATTAATGTGTTCAAACATCCACCTAGAGAAGTCAAAGCAATTATTGATAAAGTCATTACTAATGCATATTTTGACCACTCTGAAAATATATTGGTAGCTATGATTGTCCACGAGAGAAGTCATTTGAGGGAACTTGAAATTCGACGCATACTAAAGGCCAGAAATCAAACACCAACAAAAGTGCGAATATTTAAAATTACCGCTATAAATTGGAGCGCCGAAGATTAGTTAAGAGTTAATTAACTGGAGTGACAATGAAAATAAAATATGACGATCTGTTAACAGCTATCAAGAAGAAATCCAAATTTGGGCAAATTACCATGTCATGCTTAAGCCGCGGAGAGATGTATTAAGATTCCAACAAAGTTTATAGCACTCGGCAAGGGATGGTTTTGTAAGAGTTAGACTAGAAGGAAGAGAAAATTTACCTTCATTCGATAATAAAAAAAAAGTATTTAAAGACAGCGTAAAAGCAGCAGATAATATTCGCGTTAATGTGTATTGGGTATGAGAGGGAGGGTGAGTTATGGGTTGACTAAATAATTATTAAAATACAGTTTGGTTGTGTTTTAAATTTAATCATTATTTTTGTCAAGTGAAGAGCTGCATATTTAAATATTTTGTATTGGGGCGCGCCTAAACTTCGAAAATATATAAAACAATAATTTTAAAGCTCCAGGGGCGCGGCTAATTATTAAAATATTTTTACCAATTTTTTTTCACAATATGAGTGAGGCATATCTTTCACTTTTATGCTATTCCAGAGCTAAAATGTGATTTCGAAAAAAAAATATTTTAGCGCCCGGGCGCGGCTAATTTTGTTTTCGAATATGAAAAAAAATTTCTAATTGTTCCCTAATTGAGGTACGTCTCTTAATTAAATATTTTACTAATATTCCCATATTTATTTTTGAGAAATCAGATATTAAAATTAACACTTATTTTTAGATTTACAACTACCTATACATTCCTTAGCATTGTGATTCGTCTGCAGTAAACATCTCCACACAATGTAATTGATTCTGTTAGGTCTATGCCAGCCTAATGAGTAGTTTTAATTGTTAACATATTAAACAAATTCACTAAAACGTTCTTGGTGGGAATATATTTATTATAAGTACCTATATTACAAAAAATAAATATCCAGATTTTTATAAATATCACATTAAAACAGACTTAAAAACATTTCAATTAAAAGTTTTCAAAATACAAACAATATCATTACACAGCAATTTTTTTAGACGAGACAAAGGTAAGTTCAAGGCAAATATTGTAACATTTCTAAAAGTAACAAAGGATTAATGTGACATATAATTACTTTGACCTAAAACCAAGAAATAAACTACAATAATTGCAAAGGCTATCCCGGTATATTTTCCATTTATTGGTAGATTAAACAGTTTTGCGTTAATTTTTAAACTATTTGTGTAAATCAAGATCGAATTGAGTTCTTGAAGTGGAGTGTCTTGATGAGCAAATGGTCTCGTTCTTACTTCTTGTCCTACGGTTTTAACATTGTCACATGCTTGGGTCAATCTAGCAGCCTTAAAATAACATGAAACATTAAGAAAGATCGGTAAATTCGCCTTTACCCACAACTTCTCTCGTACAGAATTTCCCTACATACATATAACACAGTCTATATATGCATATTTTAGTAATAATGACTTTATACACATCATATAAACTATTTATTTCAGTTTTTTTCTGATTTATTGACATTTTTATTATTTAATTTTCATAACTTTATATAGTCTATAAAAAATAAATTATGCCGTTATTATTTTCCTCCATAAAAAGGTTTTATTGCAGGAAATTGAATTTTACCGAACATTTTATTAGACCGCCGCCATTTTGTTATACCACAAAGGATTCGCACTAAAATTTTGCCAGTCTATCTGTTTTCTACTCGATTTTTGTGCAAAATTTCAATACAAATGGATAGATAAGTAGTTTTTTGACAAATAATTATTATTGAGTATTTCAGTTGTAAATTTTAAGTTTCATATGTAAATATTTCTTTAAGAAATTATTTAAAGGGTAAGAGAATAAAAATTCAATATACAGCGGGGTATTCTCCTGAACAAAATGGGGTTGCTGAAAGAAAAAACAGATCTTTAGTTGAAATGGCTCGATGTATGCTTTTAGATGCAAATTTAGAGAATAAATATTGGGGGGAAGCGATTATAACAGCAAATTATTTAACAAAATCGTTTACCTACTAAAGTGAAATCAAAAACACCTTTTGAATTATGGTTTAATGAAGTTCCGAATGTTTCCAATTTGCATATTTTGGTTCTACGGTTTATAGCCATATTCCAAAAGAACAGTGTAATAATAAATTTGCTGAAAAGGCACAAAAATTAATATTTATGGGGTATTCAGAGGAATCGAAAGCTTATCGACTGTTAGATTTAATTTTCGAAAAAGTGCAATATTTTTTTTATTTTAAAATCTTAAAAACATTATCACGACGACTTTTTACGCGCGATGTATTCGTGTATTCAGTATTTAATTCTGACATTTCGGTGTTGAGATACCATCATCAATTTTTTTTTCTTATACGGCCATTTTGTTTTTCGCTTAATTAAAAAGAACATTTTTTTGTTCTTATAATGTATAATCTTGATATATTTTAGTTCGTTTTTCGCCGCATGATTACTGAGGCCATTTCCCGTACAAACAATTGCCTAATTGTTCAGATCATATAAACATTTGATTTCACTAGTTATTTTGTTTTTGTTTTTTATTATTTCTAACTTTTAAAAAACAAATTACACCATTTGACTTTGAATAATTTTGCGGTCTGAGTGATTAACTTACCGTACGTACCACACCATACATTAAATCTAAATGTTACTTGTAGCATACCTTGGGTCAATTGATGATGCTTCTCAATAGCTCAAAATAGATAATTATGCTGCCTGTTAAATTCTCCGCAGTTGTTGAAAAACGTTTGGTCGGTCCTTACAAACCAGCTTGAAAATTCTAATCGCCTTCGGTAGTCTGTTTCTCTTAAACCTTGAACCACAGCTTACTTACAACAGCTAAATTACTCTCGCTGAATTAAAAACTTCGCGCATGGGGTCCTGCGCTTCTCGTCTTAGGATCCAGACCGTCTACTTCGATTCTAGTCTTTCGCCGGAACAGTCGATTGGACAGAGCCGTATTTTGTATTTGTTTGCAGTTGTGAGTGTAGTGCTTAAGATGAGTAGTGTGAAACGTTGTGCAGCGTTAAGGTGTATTAACAATTCAAAAAACTGTGGTTTTAGTTTTTTTCGATTTCCTACGGACGTCAAAAGGTTTGTAACATTTTATTTGTGTATATATCATACTATTTCTTTACGAAGTTTGATATAGAACTTAATTATTTATGTTTTTTTTAAACTTTAAACACTCTTGAGGTGTTTTTTATAAAAAGCCTGTACATTATTATTTCGTTCTCTAATAATTTTTTGCATATTAAAGAAAAGTATATTTAACGTGCCCATATGTTTATTAAATGTATTAATACTATTACACTTAACATAAATAACTTGAGTTGGCTATTTTTGCTTCGGCTGTATATTCCATCAAACTTTTACTAAATTGTTGTACCGGCCGACACATTATCCATTTGGGATTACTCGGTAATATGAATATGCACCTTTTGAATTTCCGCACTTGATTAGACTGAAGGGTCGGCGAATTTGTCTAAGATATTCCAATTACTAAAGCCATTAAATTCATTACCTACTGTGTTTATTTTTTATTACATTTTCAAAATTGCCACGATCCGAAAACAAGAAAAGCGTTCAATGAATTAATGCTTTTAAGGTTTGGCTTATTTTTACTTTTCAAATTATTACTAATTTTATTTTGTTTTATACTTACCAATATAAAAAAGGCAAGAGTGGAATATCATATTTAACCGGTATTGCTTGAAAATAATTTACTGTATATCAGGCACGTTCTTGATAATTATTTTACTTTTAGAGCAAGGATTTGGCTAGTAGCGGCTTCTAGAATGGATTTACTAGACAAGTTAGAAAACCTACATGAAAGCTCATATAAACTGTGTGGGAGTCACTTTGAAAACAAAATGTTTTCAAATAAAGCATGCAATAGGTTACATAAAGAAGCAATACCACGCTTATTTCCTACACTAGAAGGTTCTTCACATTCAGCAGAGGAGCCAATGGTTCTTGAAACAACTGATCAAGGTAAAATAGAAAACAATGTATAAAAATATAAATCTGATTTCATTATAAAGTTCGTAGGCGGCAAATTTTAATATAATCTGCGGTTACTTTCTTGTGAAATCTTTGGTTTTTAATTTAAGAGAGCTATCGCGAATAATGGGGCTATAGTTCAATAATTTTATTGAGTTGAGAACAAAGCTGACCAAATATCGTCTAAATATTTAACACATTAATGTCCTCAGCTCAAAAAATGAATGTTAGTATAGTGGAAGTTCTACTCAATAATTTCTGTTTAGCGAAACATTCTTCGCCAGGATCTTACAATGTTATTTTTATTCGGTTTTAAGAATAAACTTTATCAAACAGCTTTGATTTAACGAAAATAACGCCTTCAAATATGGACCTATTTACATATTTAAACTTTATTGCAGCCGTGCGCCGCGCCGGCTGGTCGTAAAGATTATTTGCAATAGGTTGGTACGGTAATAAATACCATTTTTTATGCTTAGGGTTTTTCCTATTACGGCATAAATCTCATTGCTTGTTTAAAAGCGAAATAATCCGAAGCCCCAAAATTTTGATTCAATTTTTAGTTTAGAGTTGGTCTCGGTATTCGCTTGCATTTGAGAGTTTTGAGACAGCAAGAAAATCACTACAATTTAAAAACGGAGCCTAGGAAAGACATTTTATTTATTTCATTGAGTGTGAGGGGTTTTATGAAAAGAAATCGTATATTGTGTAACATATGCATGAAGCCAACTTTTATACACGAATGTAATATTTGCGGCCCTAGCTGAAGCCGCAATATCACATAAGGATATAAAAAACTTAACGCACGTGTTGCACACTACTTTTTCTACGACTGTGTTTGTATTGGCGCTTTAATAATGTGCCCAAATATGGCAACGATAGAAGCACGGCCGTCTAATAAAATTATTACCTGTGTCTAAAATTAATGGCGGTAAATTTATTTAATATGAAGCCTGTGCCTAAAGTAAATGCCATAATAAATCGCACGAACTTTAGTTGCCATATGCGTAGATAGAAACATTTTCCGTGGTAGGGTCAAACCGTAGTAATTTTTTTACGGTCCGGTCCTAGAAAAACTATTTTTAAGTGTTCCCAATAAACCAAAATTTAATTAAATTAAATATAAATGTATTTATAATGTTTTTTTTTTTGTGAATAACAAATATTATGTAATTAAAAAAAATATGTTTTTTTTTTAATTTATTTTAGTGTTTCTATTCTATTTAAAATTTCAAAGTCTAATCTGAGGTCTACTTAATATTATGGTAAGAATAAAATTCATAAATGTTAGGAATTTCTGTTTAGCGACATTTCCGTTTAACGAATTATTTCCGAGTAACTTCTAATTTTGAGTAGTAATTTATACGTTTGTTACTATATTATAATTTTTATAACTAATAGTAAATATTATTTCAATGACATTTTAAGTTCGGTTTTTTTCGATATATTTCATACTAGTTGCTGATGATTATTAAGTTAAAATTCCATTACATCTAGTTTATATACATAGAAAGTTTAAATTTTATTATTGTGAACTAAGGATTTAGATTAGTAGATAAAATTATTCCAAAAGACTCTCTATGGGTGTCCAAAGAAAATAATTTTTGCAGCTTCGTTGGATAATGTATTGAAATATTCAATTGATTGATATGTTTAAACTAAAATGACTATTCTTCGGCACTGATTAGTGTCATCATCAACACTACAAAAGACAAATCATCCCATTAATAAAGAAAACAATACATTTTTAAGTCATATTTAAAAATATGCAAATACAAAACACACACAAACACAAATTAAAATCGTAAATAATATTAAACATTCAAAAACTGTCACAATCGATTTAAAATTATATAAAACTAGCATTTATAAATATACATTATTTATTATAGAGCAGAATTTTTATCACAATTGTGGATCGTATTTTTAAAATATGCCTTAAATGTTTTTTTTTCTTATTGATGGGATTATTTGCTCTTTGTAGCCTTGAGGACGACACTAATCGGTGTCAAAACGTAGGCATTTTAATTTGAATCTATCAATCAGCTGCCCTGAAAGCTGAAAAACCCATTTTCTTTGTATTACCTTAAGGATGTAAACTAAGAAAATTATCTAAAGGTAATAGACCGACTGTATTTATTTATTTCAAACAAAAGCTTCTAAATATTGATAGAGGTTTACAATCAAAGAAAAAGATAACTGAGCTATATTAATATTGTTTTTTGTATTTTTGCGTTTTTTATTTTTTATAATATTTCAGGTGAAATTCAGACCGAGTACGAAGATCCATCAATGTCCGATTCTATAGACGAAACTGCTTCTCTAAGTCCCCAAAGACCTACAGATCGCCCAACTCAGACTACATCTGATATCTCGTCGCATACTCCCAGAAAAAATATTTTAAGAAACAAAATAAAAACTTTACAAAACGAAAATTTTCGTTTAAAACAATATATTAAAAAAATTAAAAGCGAAAGGCCAGAAGGAGACCTTGAAAACATTACACTGGAAGACTACAAAAAGTTAATTTTTAATTTTTGCCAATCTGAAAATTTAGCCAGATTTATAAATGTCCAAGTTAGCCAAGGCATCAAAAAACCCAAAGGACGAAGATATTCCGATGATTTTAAAAGTTTTTGTTTAGAGCTGTATTTTAATGGACCAAAATTGTACCGGAAAAAGTTAGTTAAAACATTTTCTTTGCCCAGTGTTTCAACTTTACAAAAATTTATTAAGCACATAAGTATAACTCCCGGGCTAAATGATCTGGTCTTTGACACATTGAAAAAAAAAATCGATAATTTTTTAGATATGGATAAATCATGTCTACTTCGTATCGATGAAATGAGTATTAAGGGGAATTTATATTATGGAACAGATACTGATAAAATTATTGGGTTTGAAGATTTAGGCGAGGGAAATAGACATTTTAAACCAGCTCTTGCAGCTACAGTTATAATGATAAGAGGAATTCGTACAAATTGGAAGCAACCATTGTCCTACTTTTTAGTAAATTCTACGTGTCCTGGAAAAAAATTAAAGGATATCATATTAAGCGTAATAACAAAATTAAATAATATTAACGTAAAAGTAGTGGGGGTTGTATCTGATATGGGATCAAACAATATTCAGTTATCAAAAAATTTAAATATAACTCCTGAAACGCCATTTTTTTTTCATGAAAATCAAAAAATTGTCTATGTTTTTGATACGCCGCATTTACTTAAGGCTTTACGCAATAATTTATTAAAGTACAAATTTCTTGTAAATAATGCTATAGTTTCATGGGAATTTATTAAAAAGTTTTATGAACATGATAAGCAGTACTCGTTGCGTGCTGCACCCCGAATAAGTGATTCTCATATTTCACCTAACAATTTTGAAAAAATGAAGGTTAAATATGCGGCACAAATTTTTAGCCATACGGTTGCTTCTGGTTTAAATTTGTATATTAGATTTAACGCACTTCCTCCAGAAGCTGCACCGACGGAGGAGTTTGTAAGAAAAATAAATTATCTGTTTGATATGCTAAATTCTTCATCTACAGTAGGTCCTACCAAATATCAAGAAGCTTATAGGGGAAATGATGACCAAAAAAATTTTTTAAATGAATGTTTCGACCTTTTTAGTAATCTGCGAATATTAAATTGGAAAGGTGAAGATGTAACGGGAACAATAAAATGTGTTAACGGTTGGAAAATTACAATCAATGGTATTATGCACTTGTGGGATATCTTAAAATCAGATGGGATGGAATATCTGTATACAAGGCGAATAAATCAAGACTGTTTGGAAAATTTTTTTGGTTCAGTCAGGCAACAAGCTGGCAATTGTATAAATCCAACTGCTATTCAATTTACCCGCATATTTAGAAAATCCTTTTGCTTACACCTAATTCATTCGGATACGGAAAATTGCGAAAATGATGATGACCGAATATTATTAAAGGTGACTGATGCACCAAATATTGAGGTAGATAGTGCTAATTTTAATGTCCAGTCAGAAGATAACATAACATTAGATAATGATTTTCGAAGTTCCGAAATTTTGCAGGCAAATTTTGCAAAATACGTATGCGGGTACTTAATAAAAAAGTGCCTTTCCAGGCACACTTGCGAAACTTGTGAATCTTATGCAAAATCATACAATGAATTAGACGAAACCTCATTATTTTGTTACCTGAAAGCGTACAGTCATACCGAAATCGACCTATTTGGCAGTTTATATATGCCACACCAAAATTTTGTCGACTTTATGACATCTATGGAGATACTATTTCAAAAAAATTTTGAAAATCTTTCATTACAGCCCAATTTGTCCCAAAGGAATTTGTAAAATTATTTAGTGGTGTACCATATAGACACCCTTGTAAGGATTTTCCACTTAAATACGTAATTACTTTATATGCTAGGTTAAGAATATATTATACATTAAAATATATAAATAGAAATTTTAAAACACCAAATAGAAATCGAAAACTTATAATATGGAAAAATAATTGAACTGTTTGACCATCAGAGTTGGGCAACAATTTGAAAAAAGTAGTTGAGTATAACTACTAACTACTTAAAAGAAAATTATTTTAACTACTAACTACTAAGTAGTATAGT
The DNA here is from genome assembly GCA_030620095.1 of Kuschelorhynchus macadamiae. NCBI lineage: Eukaryota > Metazoa > Arthropoda > Insecta > Coleoptera > Curculionidae > Kuschelorhynchus > Kuschelorhynchus macadamiae. Next base: position 103,273 of record JAUTXW010002850.1, on the reverse strand, counting down.
ATACTTAAATTTTCAACCACGTTTGTATTTATACTTACTATATTTTAGTTCAAACTTTTATTATATTTGATTTTTGTGTAAAATTTGTATAGGTACTTTCTTTAATTGATTTTTTAAACAATTTGTTATCCTAATATTTCATTTCCATGTGACACTTTATTTTTGTTTACAAAATAATATTATTAGATCTTATTTTTTAAAAGCTAGCAAAACGTGCCCTGGTGTCTGCTTATAAAGGCTTTTTGTTTAACTGGTATACAATAAATGTATTATTATTGTATTATTATAATAATATACCGTTTGTATTTAAAGTGAGTAGTTAACTACTTCTTTAACAATTTTTTAGAGTATTTCAAAGAAATTAAAAGTATTTGAGTATAATTACTTTAAAATGGAAAGTATTTTGAGTACTACTACTTTTTCTATAAAAGTACTACGTAGTTAAAATATTTTAGTAGTTTCCTGCGCCCAGCTCTGTTGACCATTTTTTACTATTATGCTTATTTATTGTTTGCTGTTATTTTGTTAAACTTTTATGTTCCGAATTTTGCGTGTTACCAATGAAATTTAACTTTATTCCATTAGTTTTAAGACAATTTTGTAAGGAGTCATAATTTGTTATCTATTCACATAGAGTTTATTTTCAAATTTGTAATTAAGTCATATGCTACCATAAGTTATATGTTAAACATTAAAATAAATAAATTTAGGAAACTTCTATTTATGTAAAAATATATGTAATAAAAATAAATTAACCATTGAGTCAGATTTTGTTTCTTTTTCCATATGGTAGGTTTCCACTATTTTTAATCATTTTTATGTTGTATGTTAGCAGAATAGATAATTTACATTCTAAAAACATCTAATACGGTCCCTGTCGTCAAACCCGTTCGGATGGCTTCTCGAAATGCTGCTCAACGACGAACTAGCAAGGACACATGCACTTGAATTGACTTTTATAGAACAAAGTGCCGACAAGAGAGTAATTTAGCTGTACTATCTAAGCTGTGCCTTGAACAATAGTAAGCTTATACGAACGATATTTACTTTGTGGACTCTCTCAGTACTACAGTTATTCGGGTGGAGCGACATCGGGTTCGCATTAAAATGTCCTTTAATGATATCATCACGGGCTTGATTGTCCTGATAACTTTTTGGCGTTGGTTCTTCAAAACTTCCACGAGTTCTTGGGTTCGTGACAAGCCTGGCGAATAGTCATACACTTGGCTGTTGCCTCTCAGGATACAGTTCTAAACAACTAGCGGTGGCTAGATTTGTATTCCTATTATATTTAAATTCTAATATGTCAAAATTTTTTTTCACTGGTATATCGCATCGCAATTTTTAAAAAGCAAAAGTTAATAACGACCAAAACTACTAAGGGCCACTTTTACAAGGGGGTTAATCCTAGATTTAGCGGACAAAATAATAAACTTAATTCAAGGTTTTTTTTTTCAATAAAATGTTTTAAATAGCACTAAATTACCATAACAAGTATTGTCAACTCAATGTCAAATTAACTTCGTCCTTTCTTAACATAAAAATAAATGAAGTGTTATACATCATAACAAAGGAAAAAAATGGTTCTTTTTAGTTACGAGAAAAAACAAAATGGCCGCCATAAGAAAAAAAGAACCGAAACGTCAGCATTAGAAACTGAATGTAATATTGAAAATTAAAAATTGTTCTGTCTCTTATAGTTTCCAAGATATCTATACATGTATATTCAATTTGGGCTACACTGTATATCATACAGGGTGTTTAATTTAAAATAACGAAGTTGATGCTTACTGGTTAACTTTCCGATCGTCTTTTGTTTATTTAAAATTTTTTGGTAACTTATATAATAGTTTCTAGGGTACTGTTTAATATATAATCAGACACCCTGTACAATCCGTATTCAATTTAGTTTTATCTTTCATTGCCCTAACAAATAGAAGAACTTATTAGGAGGGAAATACTGGTTAATTGGGCAAAACCGATCTACAAAGCATTTTAACCGGAAATGGCCTCGTGACAAATATTTTTATTTATTAAAGCAATGAAAGAAATCATAATTTGTACTCTACATATTACTAAATAACTACATGCTGTCATCACCTGTACAAACATTAAAAACTGTTAATTATACAATATTGTCTGTACAATACTTACTTGTATAAACGGAACTGCGGCAATGAACCACCAAAGAGAAACATTTAAAATATTTACAGCAGTATAAAGTGGCACACTATGTCCTGTAATATTATATTGGTAAGCTAATAACCATAGGGTACCAGAAATTGCATATGTCCAGTTTACAAGAGTAAATATGCATACAGCTGGAGCAGCTTCATCGTTCAGGTAAATGAGTAGCTTTCGAAATTCTTCGATGTCCTGAAATATGGAAATGGTGTTATTGTTTAGGTTTAATATCAAACCTTATTACATTAGTTGCGTAACAACGTTTATTATAATTATGAATTATGATAATCAACTTGATAGATTAGTTAAATAACAACATTTACAACTACCAAATTATGAATTGATAAAATATCTTAAAAATTATTAAGTTATTTATTTGATAGATTTTCTTCAGTCATTCATGATCATTCTTTTGAGAATTCATGGTTCTTGGGTTTAGACCGTGTCAAATTGGAATTACTATCCGACGTTACGCCTTCGATTGTACAAGCATCTTCAGGGACCTTAACTCCATGAGATCTGAACAATGAACGAGCTCGGAGAGATTCAGGCGGGCTTTTATAACCGACTTGTGCTTGCCGAACCGTGACCATGTGTTCAGATCGGTTTCCACGTGTGATGAAGACCGTAATCCGTATCTCTATTGAAATTTTTAGTATGTTCAAAAAGTTCAATAGATTCTCTAATTTTTCGTTTATAAAATTCTGCAACAGGGTGCTAGAACGTTGGTCTCCTTTACATTTATAATATGGCCAGTGGTATACTGGTATTCAGCTATAGCAGATTGAAAAATTTGTTTATTTTTAATACATCGTTTATGTTCCTTAAGTCTAATTGATACTGAGTGTCCTGTTTCTCCCACATACACTTCTCTACAGGAGCAAGGAATTTTATATACTCCTTCTGTTTGAAAAGGTACAATATCTTTCGGGGATCACAAGTATTGTCCGATCTTCTTATGTGTATTGAAGATTGTACGTATGTTGGACCACCGAAGTAATTGTCCTATTTTGTCTGTAGTGCCATGTATGTAGGGAAGAACAACACTACCTAACGGAGACTCCTTATCATTCTCCTTTCGCGGAGTTGTATTACTATATCTTTTAATTAAACGAGTAATATATTCAGTGCAATATCAATTCCCTCTCAGAGCTTTGGTGAGTTTCGATGTTTCCGATGTTAGTAAATCATGATCAGAAGTCGAAATGGCTCTAAATACTAGTGAGTTAATAACCGATTTCTTTGGTGCTGGATGTTGGTAGAAATCTTTATTCAAGTATTTATTTGTAAGCGTCGGTTTTCTATACACCGAATGTCTTAATTTTCCATTCAAAAAGGGAATCGTTCCGTTAGATTCAATTTCCATTATGAACTTGATATTATGATGTTGATTAAGGTGGTCCAGAAATATGAGGAGAGTATCTTGTCCATAATGCCTTTTTCTTTTGCTTTATGTCAAAAATTCTGTTACCCCTCAACAATAGTCTCCAGTTATTAACAAAGACCGCTGACTTGTTCAGCTTTTAGAAATCTCAAACAATTACTAATACTGTTTGGAATTTTCAAAAGTGTTGATGAGTTTTCCGGTCTTGCAGAATAAAAGGTTAACAACCTTCTATGAGTTGTAGTCAGAGATCTGTATTCCTTTAAGTAATTATCATTTTCATGTCAATATTAAAACCCACGATGATTTTAAATGTATCTTTAAGAATTCATCCGCACAATTAATTACCTCCCTTTTTTGATTTACTTTAAGTTTTCTTCATCATTATAGTTGGTTATATCGCTACGAAGCCCAAAAAGGCTGAAATATGTTTTCACTAGTTACCATAAGTCATCTTTGGATTTCTTCGACTAGCCCACTATTATTAACCGACTTCAAAAAAGGAGAGGTTTATTAATTCAATCCTGTTTTTTTATGTATGTACAGGGTGGTCCAATAATAGAGGACGTCGGCTGTAGCTTGGGAACCGTTAACGACAGAACTTAAGAAAAAAAATATTTATAGTTCGAAAGTTGGCCGCTAGGGGGCGTAACCGCAACACGAAAGTGTAAATGCCAATTTTCTCTTAAATTTCCATAATTGAGATATGTTGAAAATATAAGCATCATATTCTTCAACTAATTACGCACTTTTTGCTTCAGACTATTTGTGTCTATTTTCAAAAATAAAATGGTGGGGGAAGGTCAAACATTTTTACTTTCAAATGTAGATATCTCTGTTTGGGATCAACCGATTTTATTCAACTTAGTGTCGTGCTTTTTTGTCTCTGCCATAAACTGTACTGTAATGTCTTTCCTAGTGGTCACTAGATGACATTGTTTCGGCATTGTCCAAATAATGCTGATTTTCTCAAAAAAATCAAATTGTAGGCTATGACTTTTATATCACAATTTATTTGGTAGTTATGAAGGGCATTGAATAGTGAAAAAAAATCCAGGTCGTAATGGCGGAATAACGCCATTTTGAACTGTTTACACGATGTTAGATTGCGTTCACTAATGCGTTTACCATTCTGTGAAGAAAAAAAAGTATGTCTGTTACCATTATATAATAAGACATGTTATTATACAATCATGTTACATATGCAGTGGACCTAGTGATTATTTGTTAAACTTGACTTTTATAATAAAACTCGTATAAATAGAACTAAAAAGGATGATATAAAATTTTTTATAAAAAACATGAAACTGACTAAAAAGTAAGAAATATTTTATTCGCCTGGAAAATTTTATTTTGTGAAGCCGGCGGGAAACTAATAAAGACAATAAGACATTATACCCCTGGTATTAGACATCAGAATACTCCGACTTTAGAAAGTAAATTTCTCCAAATGAAATAAAATATAATTTTTCACTTTTTAGTGCAGTTGTTTCATTGGGGTTTTGTTAAAAAGAAAAGTCTACCTCCATATAAATATGTCATTATTAGTTGCATAAACAATTACCTACCATTACGTATTTTTTAGTTTTTATCTTGATAAATTGAACGCTATTTGAAAGGTTCAAGGCAAAATTTGATACAAGCCGTTTCTCTTCTTAACAAAAAATGTATTTAGATGCTTTTATTTGTACATTCCACATTAATTCCTTGTCTAAGAAATTTACCTAACGTTTTATGTTCCTCGGTGTTCCGTTAATATATACTATCTAAATTATGGGGTTGTGTTATTAAAGTGCAAGTTGCATGGGATATCTAACAAAAAGTCAGTGAAATTGAAATTTTGTAATCTGAAGTCCCTACTATAAATTGCTTTTTGGTTCATTGTTGTACTTTGTATCCTTTGGAAGCTACAGGGCCTAAAAAGTTCTTGTTTTTGACAAATTACGATATTTTGCATTGCGGATATTTTACACCGGCAGATAAATACAGAAAATGTAAATTGGATTTTGCTGGACGTTTTATTTTGTACCAATTCGAATCCAGGATTTTAAATAAATAAACTACCATTTTCTTAAAATAATAAGACACATTAATACTTTAATACATGACATTCTTGCTCTACATTTGCCAGTTTTTGCTACTCATTCTAGGGCTATTTTTCTTAAATTACTTGAGTCAGTTCGTTAAGGTTTTGCATAGCCGTCGATAAATATAATATTTGTATTCTTTTACGGGGCAAAAGAAAGGATATTTTTTCGTACTACTATTTGTAGGTACTTTTTCACATTGACATTTTCACTATTGTTTTGCGATATAATGCGAGGACAAGGTTGTCTATACGTGCTAGGTCAATGTTATTAAATGTTTTAGTCGGCGCAAATATTATGGTAATTTTTAATTATAATTTTTAATTTCACAAATCAGTCAAGGAGAATTTTTGTTAGACAGAAAAACAGTAATATTGTTCGTTAGACACTTGGCGATAAATAATAAAATCCTGTCTCTTTTGCCACTACCTGCATGCTCCAAAGGAAAATGTATGTGATTCCTCCTATAGCTGTCAAAATAAGGAAGTTTCCATGCCTCCATGATTTTAGCCCACCCTAGCGCAGCTGTCATCTCACTGTTGCCTTTGACCGTACCCTACAATATTATGAGCATGTTACTGATGCCGTGAGACGAGACAAAATTTACACTCTCGTCTCGACCTAATCTCGTGTCGTCTTCATTCTCGACACCCGGGACGAGACGAGACGAGATTGTCTTTTAATAAAAGAACCCATTAGTTTATTGATACAGTTACATATTTCGATTTCTGACAAAGGATATTGAATCAACAAAAATTTTCGAGTTTGCTTTACTAAAACAAAAGCAACTAAAGCAAAAATTGGCCGAGTTTAGGATTGTTTCTAATACACCAGTGTTTTTCAGAAATTGATATATTTTTTTTGATGAATTTAAATTTAAATTTTTTAACTACATGATGTACAGAGTTTTGGTTTGTGTTTTCAACGGAGTTGTATAGTTTTTTGGGAAGGATTTTCTAAAAAGAATAAACTATTGGAAAGTAAAAAAAGAATCCCTGTTAAAACGCACGATAAATTATTATCATGTAATTTATAGCTTTTTAATTTTTCTGTATGTAAGCTGGGCCCATAAGAACACGAAGAAAACAGTAATAAATATTTTTTAAATAAACTGCTTTATTATTGAATTTCCATGAAAATTTAGGTTTGTAGAATTTTTTTTTAATAGCTCCTTTTTGAAACTCCCTCTATCCACTTAATAATCTAAAGTTTCCGTACTAAATCCTACAGTTAATTATGATTTGTTTATAATTTTCTTCTCCTGAGGAATAAAGTGGTAGTCCCTTTACAAAAAGAATACAAATCTTGTTATAAGAAAGAAAATTTTAATCTTTAAAAATTACCTTAAAAGCAATTAAATGTATAATTAAAATTTAGGAAAAAGAAGAATAAATGATTTTTTTGAATGGGGAGGAATTTTTTCATGTAACAGGAGCAGTAATAATACACAAAAATATTCCTAACAATTTTACATTTATTAGAACAATCTCAAAAGTAAAGAATAAATTTCGGGTAGCAGTTTATCTTGAGACACTGACACTACCTTATCTCAGAAACTACACAATACAAAAGTTACGTGATAGAAAATGAATTTTTAAAATTTTCTTATCTACAGAGTGATTCGTTTTTCCGAGCTGGGCACCAACTTTCTTAGTTTAAATGAAATACCTTGTATATAATTTTATTTTTAGAACCTACATAGAATATCCAATTTTTATTTAAAAATTTTAATGAATATAAAAAAGCATTTGGTTTTGAGTTATGGACAGTTGAAAAGTTCCACCTTTGGTGCCGTGAGACCCTGTATACTTACTATTGGCTTCACTTAGAGCAAAATAATCTTCCACTTTTCTATTTTTGTTTTGAGATATATGTATCAATTGATATCAACTTAGGGTTTAACGTGAAGTTCCGATTTTGACATTTTCGGCTAAACTGAAAGTTATAGCTAAAAATTCTTTTTTAGTAGACATGTTTATTTAACTTTTAACCGAACAAATTAATGCACTTTAAATGTAGATGAGATTTTTCGAGACGAAACGAGACAAAACCCTGACTTCGTCTGTAGCAAAATTTCGAGATGGAAACGAGACAAGATTAAGCCTTAATCTCGTCTCGTCACGCGGCATCACTAGAGAATGGAATTAATTTCCGAGCCAATGAATGTTTTTTCTCCTTAAGCTGTTGCCCTGCAAAATAAGTTGTTAAAATTAGTTGTTGTTCATCTACTCCCACATTTGTGTCTATATACAACAAATTTGTAGTTTGGTGTCGTTATGAGGCTCGCCTTATTGTATCCATTGATTTAAATTACATTACTACATTTCTGTGCGACTAACCAGCTTGAATCATCCAAATATAATAGTTTACCCTGTATATAATATTAACTGTATAATAACAGAACGCACCGATGAACATAAAATATCAAGTAAATTTCTTAATTCAAGAATTGTTGAAAAATTTAAAAATAAATATATTAAAAAGAACGGGCCCGAAATTGTGACAAATTTTACAATTACACTAATACTTTTCATAAGTTTCAAACCTTACTTCAAACAACTTTATCAACATACCTAAAAAGGTCTCCCTTTACTTTCACTATTCCCAATATTTTAATTTTCAATTATTATGTCTTTTAATTAATACTTTATCACAGTAATGACAAAAAGGCTGAGCATGAGGTAAATAAACCAAAATATGAAGTATTACATATCTGCCTCCTCTCTGAGACATTTTGAAAGACAATGGCAACATTGAGCTATAGGGCTTAATAATTAAGAATATATAATTCATAAACTAACTTTATACAATATATACATACACGAATCCAATCTAGTGGTCTAATCGATTGTTGTAGCAATTTTCCCCTGATAAATTGAATATACATCTTCAAAAGTTGCACTTGAAGACAGTAATTCGAAATCACACTGGCTTGGATTATATCATGCCATATAGTACACACAACTAAGAGTATCTTCAAAACTATTTGAACAGCATATGGACTAAAACAGAACTAAAAATAAATCACTGAACTATATTCAGATAAAATATGTCAAAAAATATTAAAAATTATGACATAGCTCAGTAAATCTTATTTCTTTTTGGCGGTATAAGAGAACAACCTTTTGATCAGAAAATTGTTACTTGAAATTTTATAGATACATTACATTTTGATACTATTTGCCTCATATATGTATATGTATTTCCGATATAAGTTTAAGATAACTTGTTTTTTTAAATGAAATTATATTAATTATAATTTTAGTTTTATGACAAATTTTAAAATTCTCTAACTGCAAAGCAAAGAAATCAGACTGGGATCTAAACCCAGTCAGTCCCAGACAAAGATGATTACTCACAGAATTGAGTCTACTAAAGAAGGACGATGATAATAGCATTATCCACCTACGTAAATCCTGGAGCTACTCATGAAAAGTTGTTAGAGCACAACACAGGGCATGACCAGAGAAGATGAAGGTATCCTCTGTCCTGGATTGGTAACCAGTCTACAAAGATAAAATATGATGTGAAATATAAAAGTTGCCTCCTTTGAAAGCGCCAGGCATTGCCGGCATACGTTCCACCCTGTTGCAGTGGTAGTAGTCAGAATATTCATGATGGGCTTTGCCATCTATGTTCCGGAGGCTTGAAGTGAAGTATGTGTATTTGCTTAAGTTTATTGTTTCTGAAACCGATGTGAATACTTAAGGGATGCAATAGCAACTAACACCACGCAACTTTCCAGTCACCAGACCTATACCACAGGCAGATTAATTCTCGAAGCACTTCATCTAGTCGCAAAATCAATTCTATTCGAGAGCCTCCTAGGGGGCATCATCTATTTGTGCAATACGCTGGTTAATAGCATAGTATAAGCATAAGCAATGTTCTCAGAGAGGATGTACTGTACCAAAGTACACATATGGGGATTCAATGGGTCACCCTTCCTCCATTACAGATTACCACGGAACAATATTATATCCAACATCCTTCTTTGTACTTGACATGAGGTATATGTTGTTTCTATATGATGTCCAAAGGCAACAATGGAGCAGACAAATTGACCAGGACGCTCAAGCTGGTCTAAATATTCTTGGACCTTACACTTTTTTATCATTTCCAGCTATGATAAAAATCAAAAATTTTGAGAAGAAACTTGGGATTTGTGACAGAAACTGTGATTGGAGTTCAGCTACAGAAACATCTTCGCGATATTAAGCTGAATGACGCTCTTCGTAGAATAATGAAACAGTTCACAGGTGTATGACTTTTTGTTCTCTCTTATCAATCCATTTCAGCGTTGCCAGCTTTGGCAATACCCCATTACAGAATAGGTAACGTGAACGTAAAATACTACAATTGGTAGTGCGGCAATTAACCGTCAATGCGGAAATATAAACAAAAGAAGTGTTTGTTGGAACATCTTTGCAAAAATCGGCAGGGATTGTATACCTTTAGGGTCACTAATAAAACCCAATATTCTGTGAAACACTAACCTGCTGTCCAACCATCGGAATGTAATATCTCCTTCTGCCATCATATAGTTAACAAGCGTAATGGAAGACAACATCCATATAAAACTACCTGTCACAAAAATCCAAAGAGTTTTTACTATATGTCGCTGATTGGTCTGCATATTCGGTACGTGACTTGATGTTAAAAAAACCTAAAAAACACAACCCATAAAATAACAAATATTGCATTCGAAAACTGGAAAGGGAAAATATGTTACATCGAGAAAATACAAATAAAAAAATGTGTTAACATAGTATTTCCCTGTATAGGTTAATTAATGGCTTGCCCAAGTTCTAGTGTATATGGAAAAGAAAATTAAATTGGACGTGTTTTGTTATTTCCTGAAAATATTAATCGCTCCTGAAATAAAAAAATATTTTTGCTTTTAAAAACATGTTTTGCTTCCTACAACCGTCCTGTATAGTCGAAAAAAAATGTAATATCCTTAGAGATACCCTATATAAATAAAGATTTTTTCAGATCTTTGTGGTTCCTAAATGCCAAAAAGCATGTTTTCTCATTTTCGTTTGTTTGCTAACAACTCGTCTAATTTACCTGAAATGTTGCACAAAAATCAAGTGTGACATGGGAATGGACTGGTAAAATTCGATGGCGAAAAATTGTGGCTTAATAAAATGTTGAAAAAAATCAGTCTGAACTGAACTTCAACTGTTTTTAAATTTTGTCCAAAAATAAGATGTGACATAGGTAGAAACTGATAAAATATACAATTTCAATACGATGGAACAAAATGGGCTCTTATTAAAATGTTTTGAAAAAACGATATAAAAAAATCGGCAAAATTCCATTACACGGACCTTCACTTATTATTAACCCTTTTATTATTAGGAATAGTAAAATAAGATCCTATTAAATTTTGCATATAGTCATTTAGTAGTTTTATATTATATAAATTGGAAATCAAACCGGTAAACGAACTTGGCTAGAAATTTCCTCCTGAACCCTTTCTTCTTTAGTCTACAAAAGGGAAAGTGTGGTGAACTACATAGGATTATACGTTACTATTCCAAAAGGAAAGTTTCATAACGAGGGTAAAGGAAATTAGCGATTTTTCAAAAAGCTTAGTATAATGGAAATAAAATAATTTTATTTTTAAGGGCTGTTTTATTTTCTAGTGCTACATTGTATAGTGGAAAAAACGTTTTTATATACAAAGACTTTAAACAAATTAAAGTTAACTGCTTCAAAATTAATTTTTTTTTGTTCACTGGCTGTTTCATATTTCTAGGTCTACCCTGTATAGTGGGAAAAATGTCTTAATGTACCAAAAAAATAGTGTTTTAAATGCTAAACGATTTGGAAATACATTTTTTTTTCGTTTTCATCAGGGAGCTTCCCCCTCGGGCTACCCTGTATAGTGGTAAAAAAGTAAATATATAAAAAAATGTTCCGATTATTATACTTCCTGTATATAGCCCATACAGTGCTACAAAAAATTGCAAAAAAATGTTTTTGGATAAAATTGCTGGCTCACCTTTTTGGTTGAAAATGCACTTAAAATTATCAGCCATCATGAAACTTTCCACTAAAGTCTTTAATTTAAACAGACATTAGCATTAGCGTGTCTACCAGAGCCCCCAGATTATAGTATATTTATATTAGAGTACATGGGCTGCTATACGCTATACGGGGAATTAAAAAATTAATACATTACATTTGTAATAGTACAGGGTGGTCCGATATAGAGCACGAAGGCTGTAGCTCGGGAACCGTTAATGACAGAACTTCAGGAAAAAAATATTTATAGGTAAATCGGCCAAGAGAAATCGCTGTTATTCTCAAGTTCGTTGGCCGCTAGAGAGAGTAACAGCAACACAAAAGTGGTTCAAATTTAGGTATGTTGAAAATATAAGCATTGTATTCTTCAACCAATTACGCACTTTTTTGCTTGAGACAATTTTTCTCTATTTTCAAAAATAAAGTAGAGGGGGAGAGTCAATTTTTACTTTCAAATGTAGATATCTCTGTAAAAAGATTTAGTATATGCGACTCGACCTACAACAAGAAACCATTTGGTCGACCGTATTAGGAATGCAATCCAGAGTATCTCTATAGCAGAAGTGGGGGATGCAGTCCAATCGACAGGAAAGATTGCAACGACGGAGGGCATGTTAAGCATTTGCGAAAGTAGTTTTCAGTAATTTTAAATATATTTGTTGTTAGTTCATTTCGTCTTTTTCCTTTGTTGTTTCAATGAAGCAAGGTAAAACTCAGTTTAATCTTTTTGCCCAAACCGAGTCCTGCCCTGCCTCGCCCTAGGTTTGCTATTCTATTACGAAGCTTAGGTGACTATGAAACTGAGTTTTTAGTATTTTTTGTTTTCTTTCTTTGTTAAATTTTGTTATTTACAGTTATGCAAGATTACTAAAGTTTCTACTATTAAAGTTGCTACTGGAGTCTAGTGACCACTAACAAAGTCATTAGGGTACAGTCTATGGCCCCAGGAGTAGAGCAAAAAAGCACCACTTTCTTTCAAAACCATTGGTTCATCCAGAATAGAGATATCTACATTTGAAAGTAAAAATATTTGACCTTTCGCCACCGCTTTATTTTTGAAAATAGACAAAAATGGGCTGAATCAAAAAAGCGCGTAATTGGTTGAAGAATACAATGCTTATATTTTCAACATACCTCAAATATGGAAATATGTTTCCTTACGTTTTGTCATTAACAGTTCCCGAACTACAGCGGACGTCCTCTATTATTGGACCACCCTGTACATTAAATTTTGTTAAGTTCCATCAATACTAAATTACTGGCTTCAGAATTTAAAACTCACCCTTTCAATTAAAACCGGCAACTGATCATCCTCCGTCTTTCTAAATGTAATTAAAGCATAAACATAGCCGGCAAAATGCAAGAGGCTGGGAAATATGAAGCTAGAAACCAGTGAGCCGCTGCAGGTTTCATCGTAAATGGCCTTCATCTGTATACGAGAAATTGTGTGGGTGGATGACATACTGCCAAATCCTCTGTCTCTGCGAAAACATGATATGTATTGAAGGAAATATCCCAGAATCAAAAATAAAATAACCTAAAAATGAAAAAGACAATGTCATATCTAAAATTTCGGAAATGAATTTCAAACGATATTACTTGACAAAGAAATTAGACCCTTTGTAAGAACTGATAACTGTGGAAAGACTCTAATGCAGTAATGCTCTTGTTAAAATGAAATGCAACAGTGGCGGCTCGTGGTCAACTTTTCAGGGGGGTATATATATATATATATATATATATATATATATATATATATATATATATATATATATATATATATATATATATATATATATATATATATATATATATATATATATATATATATATATATATATATATATATATATATATATATATATATATATATATATATATATATATATATATATATATATATATATATATAAATATATATATATATATATATATATATATATATATATATATTTATATATATTTATATATATATTATATATATATATATATATATATATATATATATATATATATATATATATATATATATATATATATATATATATATATATATATAAATATATACCTATATATATATATATATATATATATATATATATATATATCCACACACAAAGAGTCATTTGAAAAAATCATAGACAAGAAACAATAAAATGTCCTTATCCCTTCACAATCCCATATACAGTCACAAAAATGGTACATATTTTTACTAAAATAACGATTTCTTTTTTTGTTAATATTCTGAACCACTGTAGCTACCATTCTTTAAAATATTAATTTTTTCAATTAATTTAAACTACAAAATCAACAAACAAGTCTTGAAAATAAAATAATTTCTATAAAAATACGAAATCGTAACCACAACCTATCACACGATTCACATTAAACGCATCAACTAACAAAAATGTTTAAGTTTCCTGGGCGCGGCTGTTGACCCAAAATTTGCCGACGTAAGCTGTATATTACCTATGCTCCCCTGGGCGAATTCGATCGGGAACACTCGGGAAAAACTCGCCTCCGTTTATAACCACTAGGTCATCGCCGGCCGTCAGCCTCGTGATCCAACGAAACGAAACGTCCGGAGATCCTTGCGCGAGGCATCGATTGTGCGAATGCCGAGGAATCAAGTGAACGTTCAACGAGTTTACACGCTTAGAATAATAGAAGGAATTTCCAAATTTAAAAGAAATAAAAAAAATATAAATTATTTAATATTTTCTGTTTGGAAATATTTATTGCCATTTACCATATGACCTAATGGAGGAGCCGCCACTGAAATGCAATACATCAGAAAATAAATATTCACTGAAAAAAAAAGTTAAAGATGAATACATGCACCTGTCAGTATTATCTACACAAACATTCTAAAAATTACATTTGAAAGGTGTTACAGTACAAGTATTTCACTCAAAAAAACAAATCAATTCTATACTACTATATGTTACTATGTTATACATTTAAGATTATATTAGTTTTTTTTTGGAAAATAAAAAAGATGATTTAAACGAAAAAAAAACATACAATCGTAGAGAATGTTAACATTTCGGTTAGTTTTGAAATGACAAATTATTAACGTTGTTTCAATTCAAGCCACGCTATTAAGCATTAGTGCGAAGAAAGTGCCATTTTAAGGCATTAGTGCCGAAAAGTAAAAATTAGGTTATATCGGAATATAATACCACTTTAAATAATATATATTCCTTTTTTCGAAATGACGTTAAAAGAGACTTTTAATGACAATTGACAGGCCCAAAAGGTGTATGTTTACTGCCTAGGCAATAAAAAGTTTCGTTGCTGTGTAACTTTCAGGTAATGTTGTAAATCAAAATTGAAAATGACACTAGGTAAACCCAAAAATGATTATTTGGATAGAGGTTTTTGTCTTCTCCGGAAACTTTTAATGCATTCGAAGAAAAAATTATGTTTTACACGGTCGAAAAGCAGACTTAATGTCTTCGCTCGTTTCCTAACCTCGGCTACGCCTCGGCTGTGAAACACCAGCACTTGCACTCTTCTGCCTAGTAAAACCAATAATCAATTTTAAATAATGTGTTCTTTTTCATTTTAGTTCGAATTCATACAATAAATTTCAATATTCTGTAATTTAGTGTCGCAGTTTATATCTATTGCCTATTCTAGAATATTATTTACCTGCAAATTGTAAGCCCGATTAAAAAATTTTGCAATAAAATGTGGTTCAGTAGATTCTCCAAATATTGGTCTCAATCCCATTAAACTTAAAAATCTCATGTAAGGTTTCAAAAGTTTCTTTTTACATACATTTAAAATTCCTGTAATGCTATGTGGATTAGATGATTCTTCTACGATAATTATATTGTTATCGTCGCCCTGAAACAATTGTGTATAATTTAGTGAACATAATTCAATAATACTCCCTGCCTACACAATTTTTGTAAAGGTTGTGTTAGTGCCGCGTAGTTAGTTAAATCTTAAAAGTTTTAGGGTATTTTCTTTTTAAGAAATCCTGATGAAAAAGTCCACCTAGCAATAAATCACAATTCAGACAAGACTTCTCTTTAAAATAGATTATATACAGTGAAAACTGTCGGAATAAAATGGCGAACAAAATTGCGTGTAGAAGTGAAGTGTATGTGAATCGAAGCTCGTCTTTCCCCTAGCATGTCTAAGGAAGAAATAATACATGTTATTTCGCCAAATCAGGATTCATGGTGGGTCTGAAAGAAAAAATGACATGTCACTTCTTGTGATATTTTGGTAATCAAGACAATTAGAAAACATCAAGGATATTTAGTATTGAACTAGTTAAGATTGAGAAGTAATGTATTTTGAATCTACAAGTTAGCAGAAAAAAGGGATTTCTGCTGAAAAGAAACGTAGTTGTTGGAAAATAATACGTGAGACAGTAACTTAATATATGTAAAACAGCGTTGGGTGTGTTTTTTTCGAAAATTAACCATCCTAAAGAACTTTCGGCCTATTAGTATCTTACCACCGAGCACAGAAGACAATTCTGTGCTCGATGTATCTTACCTAAATTAACAAAAATGCTGGAAAAAGTACTTTACTGCATTGGAGAAAAGTTTAAAAGGAATCTGGTAAAAGAGACTGTAAATATACATGTTAATATAAGATGACGATTGCGTCAGCCGAAGCTCGGTGGAAACTCATAAAATATTTTATATAATGTAAAAAAATATATATATATATATATATATATATATATATATATATATATATATATATATATATATATATATATATATATATATATATATATATATATATATATATATATATATATATATATATAAAAATCTTAAACCTAAGCCTTGAACTTTTAAGTCAGCAGTTACATGGCCGGTGTCGTGAACGACCCATTTTAAAATGTAAATAAAATTTTATATATCTATTAATCTTTTATAACATGACTTTTAAATATGAGGAAGAGGGTAAGAATCTAGTCTTAATCAGAAGAACCTTAATTTCTCCTGTATTTACTCATATTTCTTTTGATCGATTACCATAAAAAAGATATATTTAGAAAAAATCAATAAAATGTATGGACTGCCAATATGAACAAATTCAATTAAATCAATCAAATTACTTTTTGCTACCTCTCTGTTTAATACCATACATAGATTTTGAACTTAAACTCAAAGTCATTTTATTACTTTTTTAAACAGTGTCCATTATTAACAGTTCCTTTTTTATAAGTACATTTTCGCATACCATCAGGACAGTCTGATGCTGGTACGCTATAATTCTCAGGGTCTCCATAATATACATATACTCGTAGTTCGCGAATTTCAATATCCATTGGAAATTTACATTTATCGTTTTCGTACTTAATCTTGTTGACCCCCCGAATCTCACGCCATGAGCCAGCAACATGTGAAACCCCTGTAACGGCGGCGCTGCATAATTTATAAACAAGTTTGCAATATTGAAAATTTTAAGTTTCTTTTTTTTAAATGAAATATTCTTTAGAATACAAGTTACCTACAATTTTACTTTTAAAACTTTTCCTACAAATGTAAAATTAATTTTTCTGACACCTAAAATTTTAGAAATCCATGTACTACAAACACAACGCATATTACACGGTATTGCTTAACATTTGTGTGTTTTACCCTTATTTTGCTCTGTTAGTAGCCAGTGACGTATATAAGAGGGGGGGGTTAAAACCCCCCTTCCTGAGCCACTTTTATTTAAGCTAACAAAAATAGTATAAAGTAAGGAGCCAAGACCTGTAAGCTCTAATAGGTTACGCTACGCGCGGGGTTCTGGGGAACGTGCGGTGCGGAAAAGATAAGTGACGCAGCCGGGCGACCCCAGTTCGTATCAACAGCCAACGTTTACGTGTAATTTCGTAGTGCTTTGTTGATTTAGAGCGATTTGTATAATTAATTATTGAATAATAAAGTATAAATTTATTGAATTTTGATTTACTAACAACTAGGTAAGGTATCTTTGTTTTTTTATGATAGATTATAGGTAGGATAGGACAATATTGTAATATTGGACAACAATATTGTAAGCTATTATTAACAGTGATATACTTGCTAGATTTTTTGTTGATGCAAATGTAATGATATAATACTTTGTTTTGTTTCTAGATACACATCTAGGCAAAAAATATGCCTGGAATGTGATGTACAGTTGATGTTTGCCATAATAGCAGAATAAATTCTTATAAATCTAGCAAACAGATTTCATTTTATCAATTTCCTAAAGGATTCAGAGATGTAAAATGGATAGTAAATGGAATTTACTATCTGTCGTGTTTGTTCGGAGCATTTAAAACCCGAAGATTATGAGTATGACTTGCAAGCTGAACTGAACCCTTTAAATAAGAAAAAAATATGTAATACCAGTTTTACATTACATTACATTTTCTAACTGCATTTTATTAATCATCATCCAACCAAAATACCTTCCAAAATAGTTATTTTGTACTGTATTTTGTTAAAATTTAAGGCTTAAGTTAATTTAATATTTTTTTAATTTCAGCTGTACCTTCACTTGAGTTAAGCAAAGTGACTGACAAAGATTCAGCTTTACCCCAAACTTCAACACGAAGTACCGAGCGAAGATTCAACAGGAAGTACCGAGCGAAGATAAAGACGAAAAAGTTAATAAAAAGATGAAGAAAATAATTACTTAATTGTAATTGTTTTGATATGTAAAATTCATATTTTGTTTTAAATAAAGATCTGTTTGGCAGAATATTCCATTCTCATAATGGAGTTCAAATATTATACACACAAATAAAACATGAAGTCTTCCTCCATAAAGTTTAATTGGAATTACATTTCTATTCAACATGTTTCTAAGAGAGATCCCATAATCTTCAGGAATATTTAATACGTTGATTGTAATAACAAATATAATTAATATCACGTTTACGTTCTTAAACAATTAACCTACCTGGAGATGAAGTTGTCTTTATTCGAAACATGTTGGATAGAGATTAAACTTCGTAAATTTCATTTGTGTCTATATATTTATTTGCTTTATTTATTAAGATTATGTGGGCATACCTAACTACCATCTATAGTTTTATTTTTTTTTTCATTGGACCATCACTGAATAGATACTCTAGTTGCGTATCTAATAAATAGGGAATTAAAATGTAATGCACAAACTTTTTTACTAATTTATAATTGTTAATACTTCTTTAACAAATTTTGTTTTATTAAAACTATTAGTAGAACAATAAAATTTGTTGCGATCGCATACTTTCTTGACCTAACGAAAAAGATAGTGCTATCGATTAATATTCGGAGAGAGGGCTAGTGTCCGCGTCGGCGACCGCGGTCCCCTGATGACGTAGAACTGTTCTCAGCGGGGACTGCGGTAAGGTGAAGCGTAGTGTAACTTATTAGAGTTTACAGGCCTTACTCCCGAACCAGATTTACTTACAGCTAAAATAAAGTAATGGCCTTCTTTTTTTTTCAATTCCACTTATGTAGAAAACAGGCACTGAAAACTTTTTTTTTTGATTCTTAAAAACTTTCATCGTCTCTAACCCCCCCCCCCACAGAAGAAATATCTATATACGCCACTGTTACTAGCGCTTACTCTACTGCATATCAAAATGACTGTTAGTCACTAGGCACTTTTCATCTACTCTTCGATATGATACTACTCTATGTATCTTTTTTCGCAGATATATGGGACATACGGTTTATTACCGAATCCGAACGAGATTTTAGAGTTATTTTTAGTGTTTTATCTTACCGCAAAATCGACTTATCTTATTTAGTAAAAGAGGCAGATAGCAAAACATAGCTTACTATGAAAGTATTCATTTACACATTGAGGACAGTCAGTTTTTTTCTAAACAAATATTTCTGTATGGTAACCCATTAAAAGATTAAATTTAAATTAAATCTAAAGGTCGTGTGAATCAACACCATTACTAATTAATGTTTACAAATTGTATTTTTTTTGTAAAATCATCCACATATTTTTTAACGTTGGGTAGTAAGTGTCAAGAATTTAATTCAAAACTGACAAAATATGAAATGCGAAAAAATCTCGAATCGGGAATGTCATATCTTCAGTTTTTGCATGAATTTTATTAGCCCAAACAAAACTGACAAGCAGTTTTTTTTAGAAAAATCGACTAAGCAATGTTTATCTAAACTCAGAGGTTATGTTTCTCAAAATATATTCCGTATTTTTTACTTTTTAAAGAAACTATTTTTTACTTTTTAAAGAAACTATTGTAGTTTAAATATTAAATAACAAGAAACGCAATACTGAAACTACATGGATGCTTCTTTTACTTTACAATATAAAATATAACACTGATTAGAAAACAATGACAAAAGAATATAGGTAGCGTTAAATTTTAACTCTGGAGCAGAAGCTATTGAAAAAAAAAATTAAAGGTTTACAGTCAAATTATAATACAACCAGAAAATTATTAAAATTCTTAAAATCAGGAATTCAGACATATAAAAAATATGATACTAGATATTTGTATAAACTAATGTAGCTACTTACCAAGCTCGTAGATGAAACCAAGTTATGATCCGAACTTATATATTCGTCTTCAGGCATATTGAGTTTAGTTTTTTCTTCGCAAATCGTTTGTTCCACACTTTCTTTAAGAGACATTTTCACGCGAGACACTAAACCCTTGTAAACAAAACAAATCCGAGCGTGCACAAGTTTTAAGTCCAAATAAAATCATTTTTAAAATAAAAAAAAATATCTTAAAATTTCATACCTTTGTTATTTTGTAAAAAAAAAACAGATTCGTCTCATACCACTTGAAGGAACATTTATGAATTTACAAATTCTCATTTTTAGTATCAATAATATTGATAACCTTTGGACAACATAAACATTCTGGTAATGTAGAATAAATATGATGTTTTTTCCTTAAGCAATAAAAAAATATTTTTAAATATTTATGTTATTGCAAATAATGATGTAAATTTCTCATTTCGCAAGCAAGATCTAGGCTTGAGTCAAGATTCGAAACAAGAGTAGCGATTCGAGGTCCTCAATCTGAAATAAGGACATACAGGGTGGTCCTACGAAAATGAAACCACTTTGAGGGTATTTATCGTTAAAATTCGCTGCGACAGGCACGTTTTATTTTCAATGGAAAAGTATTAGAGACAATTCCCAACTCGGCACTTCAACCGTCCAGGGGGGGGCAATAAATTAAAGCTTAATCGACTATTTCTGAAAATAAGTTACTAGTTGCCCTGTTTTATACAAGGAAACAAAAAAATATTTGTAGGGACTTTAGATGTTTTTTAATGTGATACCTTCTTAGGTTATTAGTAGTTCTTTTAATAATACAGGTAAAAGACATTAGACTCCAAACTTCTAATTAACCAAATATCAACCTGTATATATCATTTTTGATATTTATTTTTATACTAGAAACTGAAAATTGAAACTTTTTGTATGTCAAACATAAGAAAAAAACATTAAGTTATACTGTTAGAAAACAAAAATTCTATTGTTAAAATCTACAATTCCAAATGGGCACAAACGTCGAATAATTATAAATATAGTTAGACGTACGTAACCTTCCTTTAATGTTTTCGTATATGAATATATGTTATTGAATATTAGACAGAAATCGAAGGCCAAAAGTTGTATTTTTTAATTATATAATTTTTGCGAGGACGTATTTCGAGCATGGCAAGTTGTTTTTTAACCTATTTTAATATAACATTTTTATCATCATATACCTAAATTAATATTCTCAAAAAATTTTCATACTAATACAGGGTGTAACATTGATTAGTGCATGTTCTTTTTTACTTAATCGACTATTTCTTTAACTAGATAATAGAAAACAAAAATTCTATTGTTAAAATAAGTTACTAGTTGCCCTGTTTTATACAAGGAAACAAAAAAATATTTGTAGGGACTTTAGATGTTTTTTAATGTGATACTGTTCTTAGGTTATTAGTAGTTCTTTAAATGCAATTTAATAATACAGGTAAAAGACATTAGACTCCAAACTTCTAGATTAACCAAATATCAACCTGTATATATCATTTTTGATATTTATTTTTATACTAGAAACGAGTGTGAGTGTAAAATTGAAACTTTTTGTATGTCAAACATAAGAAAAAAACATATTAAGTTATAAACAGGGTTCGGAGGATATATATATATATATATATATATATATATATATATATATATATATATATATATATATATATATATATATATATATATATATATATATATATCAAGCGATATATATCGTGATATATATTATGATATATATTCCTTGATATATATCACGATATCATTATTATCAAGTATTAGTGAAAAAAGCATTTGGTTGTTTTTATTCAGCTGTGTGTCGTCTCAATATGCCAAGCATCAAGCATTGTATTGTTATTGATAATATCATTGATAATAATACTATCAATAACATCATTGTGATCTTGGCATAACTGGACCAAAATTCCTCTATTCTCTAAATATGATTTCAATGCATTATTCATGGTGTTCCACCATATTTCTAAAGGCATTAACATTTTTTTACCCTGATACAGTCCTAATGGTATGTGCTAGTTCCGGAAATGTTTTATTACCCTTATAACGTTTTCTGTTACTGCAACGATTTCTAAATCTTTTGCTAATAAGTTAAAAATGTGTGCAGAACAGCCATATTGTATTAATTTGGTTTTCTTTTCCCTATCTGAAAAAATGTCTCGGGTTATCTGTAACAAAACTTTTATATCAAACTCCTTTTCGGTCTTTTCTATTGTATTAAATGCTAGTGTCTTTATGGGAATTATATGTTGTTTTAATTGTATTCTACGAAAAATCTTTTTTTTTAACTCAGCATTATCGGCATGGACAACTGTATTGGTTAAGTAAAAATATCTGTGTTATTTCACATTCAAGTTCGTTATTACAGCTGGATTGGATTCAGTCTCATTTCTTTTGCAAATTAAAACATGCCTCTCCATTCGCGAAGGTATAGTTTGCATTTCCTCTGAGTAATTGTTGCATTTTGCTCATTTGCAAGTACAATTCCTATTTTTAATTGTGCACTCGAAATGCATCCAAAGGTAATGGTTGCCATATTGAAACGAAACGCAGTTTAATAAAAACAACCAAATGCTTTTTTCTCTAATACGCAAACTCTGTTGCTGTTGCCAACAAGCATTTTTTTGTGTGTATTGTAAAAAATAATGATATAGTGATATATAATAAAGATATGATCCAACATTGTCTTTCTAATCAAAGCTGGAGACATATTTTTTAGGTGCTTTGATGTTTTTTTCAGTGTGATACTCCCCTTATGATAATCATGGACTTATTTAGAGGAGGGGGGGGGCAAAAACCAAAAAAAATTCTTGCGTTCGCTTGCGCCTTTATTTAAATGACATAAGTATGAAATAAACGCTCACAAATAGTGAGCACTTTTTTATTTTTATATATGTTCCCCCCAGGAAGAAATTCTAAATACGCCTATGTTGATTTTAATGATCACCCTATATATATAATCTTAGTAACTAAACACAGGACCAAAAATTTTTTTCTATTTAAAGCTGGGAAATGTATTTTATTCTGAAATCAGATATTTACTAATTTATCAACCAAAACTAGCCAAGTTTATGTATTTTTTTAAGTTAAGCAATATAATTAATTGTAATAACTAAACACACGACCTTCATTTTTTGTTCTATTTGAAGCTGGGAAATGCTAATATATATTTTAGAAATCAGATACTGACTTATCATCCAAGACTAACCAAGTTTAAGTACTATTTTTAGTTTGTCATATAATTAATTTACTTATATTTTAATGTTAATAATTAAAGAGGACGTCCAAGTTCCAATTAAAAAGTCAAAATACCATTGTACGTAGACGATTTTTTAAATATTTTTTTATATAACGGTATGCCATGCCTTTTGTATTATAACGTATTATATATCTTTAGTAATCTTTTATCTATGATTTGGTATAGCGGGTTAAAACGCGAGGTCGTTGCTGGCGCGGGGCTGATCAAAATTTTAACAAAATTAATAACATGCGTTGGTCTGCGGGAGCCAACCCTCGTATCCCAGTTGTCTTTTAACTCATTAAAGGGTTGAAATCGACTCTTATAGAACTTTTTACGTAGAATCCAGTGGCTCCAACTGGAATAAATTAAAAGATATTTTTTTCTGGCACCATCCGTTTTGCAGTTATGAAGCAAACATGTTTTTTTTAATGGAACACCCTGTATATTATGTTTTATAATTTTTAGAAATTATATGTGCTTTCCAAAAATATATATTTCTATACAGTTATTTTCAAAGACAAATTCCAAATTCAATATTTTTAATAATTTTCATAGGAATTACTTTAATATTTGACCGTTATTTACTAGGGATAACATTATTTTTCTTAACGTAGGTCAAATTTTTACATATTATGTCAATAAAATTGTTAACGATATTAAAATTAAAATAGGCACAAGAAATGCGCGGGAAAACTATCAAATGTAAAGTTACTCGTAGACTATTCTAGAGATTCAAAACTTTAATTCAATAAAAAACAATCACAAAGGAACGAAGAGATTTTAAAGGTGGTTTTTAAAATAGAGGCCATTTTCTCGAATATAATATTGGCACATTTTCGTTATTGTTTTGAATTGAATACTTTAAAATATTAACTCCATTGTTTCACGAAGTTCCACTAGACTCATACTGTGTTTTGTATATTTTATTTTTGCATAAAACTCCATAAAAAGAAATCCAAAATAAAAAATTCAACAGGGGATGGTCGTGGCCATCTTACAAGTCCGTTGGTACCTATCTCTCGATGAGAGAAGTTATCATCTAGAAATAGCTTTAAAAGCCCAGAGTTGTGGCTTGGGGCACCATCTTGCGGAAGGTAAACAGCATTGTAATAGGCTAGTGGAATTCTAGTAGTTCTGGAATACCTTCCTCAAGGATTTCCAGGTACCTACGACCCAAGGCCATAGATGATGCGCCTGATGATGGCCAATTACTCGTTTTATGGCGATTAAGAATTCCCGCATTCCTCCGATCAGATAACAAGTCTGCCAAATGATTTGTTGGTACGGAATTGCTGAAAATGCCATTGACAAAACAATGTTTGGCGCTCGGCATCGCCGGCCGGGATGCAAATATTACAATATTTTAAATTTATATGGATGATATTTATATTTTTTAATATTCTTTGGGAATCAGATCTTGCCGCACCAACTGCTTCTTCTACTTTTTTTTACACGATGGTGAAGGC
This sequence comes from Kuschelorhynchus macadamiae, assembly GCA_030620095.1. NCBI lineage: Eukaryota > Metazoa > Arthropoda > Insecta > Coleoptera > Curculionidae > Kuschelorhynchus > Kuschelorhynchus macadamiae. Next base: position 78,349 of record JAUTXW010002850.1, on the reverse strand, counting down.
GTTTATTCTATGTAACCTAATACATTTATTTATTTTCTTTCCCTGTCTTGTTCTGTGTCTACTTTAGGACGCTGCTAAACAAATGATCAGTGTTGAACTAAATTTGTTTGTCGACAAGTAAACATGTCTGGAAAGGTTACCTTCTCTCTGGATATCAAATATGAAAAAAAAAAGATTCCCTGATAATATGAAAAAATGATCATAACCATAACACTTTAAATACATTACCTATGAAAATATAATTACGAAACTTCTTGGGGATTCTTGTTAGATTTTATAAAGTTTACCAACATATTATTTTCATAAACTGCAATTATTATAAGACGATATATCAGTAAAATGAAGGGAACAAAAATATTTTATAAAAAACTGACAAAACCACCCCAAGTTTAAGACATCTATATTATTTGTTTTTTTTTTGTTTCTATTGGATTTAGACATTGCCTTCTATCTACTAATTTAAAAGAAAAAAAATTATTTAAAATATTGAATTTTCAGCTTTCAAAATAACTGTATAGAAATATATATTTTTGGAAAAACCACATAATTTCTAATAAATATAAAAAATAATATACAGGGTGTGCCATTAAAAAAATATTTGCTTCATAACTGAAAAACGTATGTTGCAAAAAATAGACTATGCCATTATACAGAAAAAGTTCTAAAAGAATGCGTTTCAATATCTTTAATAAGTTACAACAAGAAAACTGAGATACAAGGAAAAAACTAAGATGGCTATGCAAATTCTGTTAGCAGCATGTTTAGTTATATGAAAAAAGTATCTTTTAAAATAAGTGATCCGCGAAAGTGTACATACATATGTTTTTAGAAAAATGATTTCTTTGATAAGAGAATTGCTACTCACATGGCCCCGAATTATTTAATTATTAATGTGGTTAGAACATGTCTTATCAATGCTGTAAACAATAGAAAATATTAATTATCATATATTACACTTTTACATACAATAAAATTAAATACAAAAAATTTCAGTTGCATCCTATTTTGCTGAGTTCAATTAATGTATGTGTTTGTACATCTTTTTACCTCATTCAATCGATCTGTCATGACTAACTAAATATCTTAAAAACTAAAGAAAATAAAAACGAGTGGAACGTATGAATAAAATAGATCATCTCAATCAATGATTTAATAACTAATCTCAATAGTCTGAATCTGTACTATCGCTATCATCCACTGATATAATTAAAAGTTTTAAGTTTTCCAAATATTTTTTATAATTATTTTTGACTTTAAGTACATGATTAACGCATGCTCTCTAACTGCTCTCTGGTATTAATTCACATTGAGTTTTAATTATTTCTATTATATTAGCGGACTTTTTGGGTTTACATTATTGCGCCTAACTTTGTTTTTTAATTCAGGGGGGCAATCTAAGTGGTATGTTACCGGATGCTTTTATAGCCTCATCTATGCAATATGTTTTTATCTTATGATTTATTTTTTAGTTCCTTAACTGGTTGTTTTTTTGTTGTTTTGTATGATTTTCTTCAAAATAGAGATCATGTTGGCTAAGAAACACTTGCAGCACCTCTTTTTTGCTGCTTATGGTTGGTACTTTTTAGCTAAGGTGTTGTGAGAACTAGCATTATCATAAACGACTACACTGTCTGGCGGGATATTCAGAAGAAGAGAATTTTTCATCCAATTTTCAAAAAGCTCACTTGTCATGTCCTGATGGTAGTCTAACGAGCAGTCCTTAAAGTTTTTTGATGAAAGTAGCAAAGCATTCGGCATCCAGCCATCCCTCACGCCATAGTGTAAGATAGATATGCTCTTTCTTCGAGAAGCAGGTACATCTAAAATGCACTTTGGTGAAGAATCTTGCCAACCTTTCATTATAGTGTCATGGGTGTCAAACCAAGTCTCATCTAAATAGTAAATATTTCGGTTTTCTGCGCAGAACTGATGAATTTGGATCAAATATTATTGTCTCCGTTCCACTAGCCGTTGGGTCTTTCTAATGCAAATGCGCTTGTCAATTTTCTTAAATCGAAATACAATTTTGTGCAGGAATCGGCGCAACGTTTCGCGACTAGCAGTAAGTTAACTATTTGTTAATAACTTTTCTCGCAAAGAATCAAGTAACGCTCGTTCATACATCTCATACACTTCCCTGCGAATTAATTTTCCATTCCCAAACACTTTTATTGTGCCTTTATCAGATCTGTTCTTCCTCTCCAGTGAATTGTCTTGGTCAAGGAATCGACGCAAGGAAGACCTTGGAATGCCGGTTAACTCCACTGTCCTCATAATGGTAGCTTTTAGAAGTCCTGCAGACAAATATTAGAAGATTACTGAACGTTTCTTGATTTTACTTCATACAATTATTAGTAAATGCGTTTAAACCTTTGCATTCATAAGTCAAAGGCACTGTAAGGAGTCGCAAGTATGAATACAATTGAAGAAAACAGATAAGAAAAATATTTTAAAAATAATCAAACAGCTGACATCCGAGTATTTAAAAAAAATGGGTTAGGTATATTTTGGAGTACATCCCGAAAATTGTATAGAGCAGGGATCTGTTAATTTTTTTATTTTTTTTTTCTATTTTTAGTTAATGTTCTGAGGAATTTTCTTTCACATATTTTAAGCATTTGTAATAATTTAATTTTTAAAATTAATATTTTTTACATTTTTAGAAAAAGAAAAATGTTACCCCTTATTGATATTATTATAGCGTAAAAATCGTTTTAAGTAGTTTATCGATAGAACCGTTTTACCGCTTCATACTGCAGATAAAATGTTTTTTGATCATTTATCTCTTCAATTCCGTCGTCGGATTCACAGTTTTCAGCCCACAGTCTAAGCATTTTAAAAATTATTAATAACACCTCACAAAAAGATTGTTACTCTAAAAATAAATAACACCACTGAACACCGCTAATGCCACAGTTCAAATGATTTAATAATAAAAATAAAATACTGACCTGTACTGAGAAACGCTTGCAAACCAGACCTTAATTACTTTATTGGGGGTAAAATACCACCTAATCGTTATGAGCCCGGCAACTTCATGATCATTTATCGTGTGTCGGGCTATACGTCATTGTGTGTGGCTGTTATCGCCGCGCTCACTGGGAAGGAGACCGCTAGTTTTGGGGTGCACGGAGGATATTATTACTTTCGCATTTGATGGTTAATCTATCATAAGCCTACACAGTATATAGTACAACTAGCCTGCGTGGTTTGTTTAAAGTTAAAAAAACAAATTTCACTCGAAAAATATATTTAATGTATTTTACTGCAACCAAGAAAATAACAATATGCAGCGTTTTTCACTTGTTCATGTGTGTCACCAGACTGATTCCAGAATAGGGAAAATTTTATTTGTAGACTTTCGAGAAAAAGTTAATTACAAAAATGATTTATTATTTTAATATGTTAAATCTGGACTGTACATATATCGTTTGCTGAATAATGAATAAATCGGCATTTGGCGAAAGAAAGCCACCCGTCTAGTGGCGAGCATATATACATCAATCGAGAAAATAACGAATACCGAATAATCGCTACAGTAACCCGTCCACACTAGTAGAACATCGCCAATTATCGATTAATCGTTGCTCGCTATTTGCCGAATGGCGCATGTGTGACTCTAGCATAAGGCCAGTTCTCAGAGACATGAAACATTACATAATTAGTAATAGATTTACGGAATAATCGGATCAGAAAGGTGTTCAAAGAATCTCAAAATGCTCTGTCGAATTCATAGGGTAAGACTAGCTAGAAAAGTAAGATTTTTCTCTTTTGGCTCTATATCTTCAAGAGATGTACAATTCTTTTCTTTGTTAAATAACAGAAAAGATAGTTTCCAAATCTGTATTGTTATATACATTACTTACATGGTTCAATACAATTAAGAAAGTTTTTTTTATCAATGTCAAAATTACAATGTCCTTCTTGTGGGCTATCTCCTTTTGAAACCTCCTTTTTGCTTAGATCTAATGCCGAATGTAGGCCTCCTAAGTCTTTTCCTTTCTTCCCTATGTTTCTTGTTTTTCTCTTCCATTCTAGCATCCTTTTTCTTACGCGTTGAGAATGTCATTTCTCTATTTCCAATAGACAAAAATTTAACAGACACATCTTCATTCTGAACCCGTTCACCAAGAGAAGTACTAAAAGGAAAAAAAATATTTTTTTTAAATCATAACCAAATTAATAACACCTTAAACCTATTATATTGGTACAAAAGAAATTTCATTATTCCGACTTACTTGTTCATTTTTTGCCTCATACTATTTACTCCTTTAAATTCTTCACCCTGTTTTAATTCGTACATCTTAGGTTGCTTTTTAACTTCTTCATATCTCTCTAGTTCCTCAGCTCTTTCCTTCTCTCGGTGCTCTCTCTGGATTATCCTATGTTGCTTTTTAACATCCTTTGTCCATGTGTGTTCGTCATCAGAACTTTCTTCTTCTGAAGTCTCATCTGATGATTCATCTGAACTATTTTTCCCTTCTAGTTCTTCCTCCATAGCTTCAAACTCTTGAGAAACCAACTTTTGTGTTAATTCCTTCTTCTTATTTTTGTCTAACCTAGACAAAACTGGATTTAATAACCTATACTCATCAGCGTTTTTGTCAACTTCAAAATCAGGATTCTCGAATAAGGCTTTGAATCTGCCATCTTGTAAAAGGCTTGTTGCTTCCTCTTTTTTCTTCTTTGTTTTCGTTTGGTCATCCATGAGCTTAAGAGCAAGATCCTTATTGACTTTGGGAAGTTTTTTAAGCTGTACTCTAGCTTCTCTTTCGTTTTCAATAGTCTCTTTAATTTTCTTTTTGCGATATTCATCAAATTCAAAGGGATTTGCTACCAATTTGGCTTTTTTGTACAGACGTACATCCAAGAAATATCCGTGCATGTAAGGTCTAAGTAATTTGGTACCAATAAGGTGCTCCAAGCCCAAGGTTTCTAGTTCCTGTTTAGTCACAAACTTATAATCATCGTAAACAGTCTCTGCGTTTGCTTCTTCAAGTTCTTCAGTAAGTGAATCAAGAAAACCAGCCCATTTTGGCGCAGGACCCAAACTGGGAATAAAATAGGATTGGATTTTTGTATTTTCATTTGCCAAAAAAAATAAACCAGATTTTGGCACTAGACAGAGGTTATTAAATTCAGTTGAGGCCTCTATCGAAGTATATAGTTTACCCTAAAATATTTTTAAATGTCTTAGTAATGCGAAAAATTGCAATTAAAACTCAAAAACAGAAAAATCTTACTATTTAAAGAACTTATTGCTTGTATCATAAATGGTAAACAAAATCGTTGTATATATAATAATTTTTTCTTATTAAACTAATGAACAGATATATATTAAAATTATTTAAAAGCCTAACGATTCTAGAGATCATGTCCGTATATTTCAACACTCTGTTAATAAAAACGAATTTAAATTTAAAATTTTTTATATAAGTTTTAAGGAGAACTGAAGGAAATCAACAGGACTTTTTAATTTTCTCTCTAACATTATTATTTTCAAAAATTCAGGTTCCTCTTAGTGCCAAATTTGCCAATACCGGGTGACAGAGCAGACATGTAACAGGCTGTCATTTTTTTAGTTTTAAAAGTATCAATTTGAAGTTTGAGATATTTCTATAACTTTATAAGAGGAAAATTTTCTATGGAAAACAATTAAAAGTTACTTCCGGGTTTACCGGAAATGACCCCTATTTTTTATTTTAAATAGCACGCACACTGTATATTTTTATCGACTGTCATATTCAGCCTAAGATTAGTTTTTCAACGATGTATCACAAGTTGCATGCATGCATCTTGTTTAGCCTAAGATTAGCTTTTCGGCGATATATCACAAGTTAACGTTTGTTTTGAAAATGGCGACTGAACAGCTATTTTTTTGAATATGCAACATTGCCACTTTATGAAAAAAATCTAGTCACTTTTTTACAAAATACTTGTTTTAAACAGTCGAAAATAAGCCTACTTTTTTTATAACACTTAGATTTAAAAATCGTTTTGAGTAATAATACATTTTTTTTTATTTTTTTCACTTCTTATTTTATCAAAAGAGAATACCACAATAATTAGAATTTCACCTATTCAAAATGACTATAAAATAACCATTTATTTTTAATAAAAACTATCCTGATTTGTTCAAAAAAAGGCTAGCATCTCGCCATCTGGAAAATAAAGGTTAGCATGCAACAGATCTTTAAAAAAATGCAAATGCAAGTTGCCATTAAAAATATTAGAATAAAATGTGTTCTAAAAAATTAAGAAAGAAGTTTATTTTAGACTGTTTATTTCTGTATAAAGCGACAATGATACATTTTCAAAAAATGGTTGTCCAAATAACTTGTGATATATCTTTGAAAAGCCAATTTTACACTGAATATGATAGTCCATAAAATAAGCATATAGCAAAAAAATACAGGGTTCTATTGAAAATAAAAAAGTAAGCGTCAGTTTCGGGGGTCCAAACCAAAAATTCATTTCGGAGAGGAGGGGGAGGTTCAAGTGGTCAAACCTCGGAAAAATTAGAAAGAAGCATGCCTATACCAATATATTTTCGAAGTTTCACGAGGGGGGTCCAGTTGTCTGCCATACATGTAACGCACATAGACTCAGTTTAGGTCTCTAGTTGAAATATTGATTTTTCTTTGTGTGATATATAAAACATGTCAGCTGTTTATTGGATCACAATATATAAAACCCAAACAATTACACGTAGATAAAAAACAGTTCTGAACAATAGAAGAGTTTATTAATAGGTATTGGGAGGTTTGTCTTGGTAAATCTAAAAGTTCATTTTTTAGTTTTACATTATGCTTGCTAAGTAAATTATTTTATGCGTGAAACAATTTCTAACAGACCAGACCGGCACTTGTTTTTTAAATTGGTATTTTTGTACCTTTAGATCTGAAAGTATAAAAATGCTTTAAAATCTAGTCCAAGTTAAAACATGGTGCTTTATAAAAATGTATACTTTTAGTAGTCAAACCAGAATCAGAAATATGAGACACTGTATTTGAACATATTAATCTTAAAGGGTTGAAAGTTTCCAAAAATAGACCAAATATCATGTATTTTTTATTTTGCTACTTTTCGGCAGATGTTTCCTACATTCATCAGGATAAAATGACACAATTTTTGTTTCGATGTAAATCATGTAAAAAGAAAAAATTTACTAGTAGAAAATTTATTTTATTTTTTTTTAAGAATTTGGATAACTGACGGGGTTCAAATACATGTAATATTGCAAACAAAACATATTTTTTTTATTGTATATAATATTATAGTTTGATAGGTAATCACCCAAAGATTGAAGAAGCTTACAAATATTTTAAACCAAGTATCCAAGAGTAAAAATAAATTCCCTTTCTTACAACGATGTAAAGATGAAGGCGTCTTTCCTAAATGTCTAAATTTAAACCTACATAGAATTCAACATCTACCTACTCAAAAACTTTTTTGATTTTAAATATAATTTATTAATTCTAGAAATTAACAACACTGAAAAAAATTTTAGAAACCCGCTATACCAAAAAGATTTCCAAATCGGTGTGTTATCAAATTTTCTTCCTACATTAGACATTAATAATTTCTTAATTTTGTTTCTTCTTAATTTGTTATTCTAGAAAAAAAATTGCTGCGATCTTGCCTGAGCTATAGTGTTTCTGAGATAATATTCGCAAAAATAACCCCTCACTCACATTCAGGTTTATGTCAGCATTCACTAACAACATTACATGCATTTGATTTTAACAATTTTTCAGTCTTACACCATGAAGAAAATTATATCAAAAGACTAATTTTGGAAACTTTATACATTCACAAGTTTCCAAACAATTAATTTAAAAATAATTTAGTACATAAATTAAAAATAACTGCTTCCAAAAAACAAAACCTTGATCTGACATCTCACGTTGAATTGTTAATACTCATCAAAATAAGTTTTATATATTTGATTCCAAAACAATCAACTATTGCTATTACCTATAAAACACCACAGGTGTTTCACCTGGTCAAATATTTAAATATATGACCCAATTACACATTCTTCTAATATCTGTTAATAGCTAGCCTTAAACTCGAACATGGCAGGCAGTGTCGTTATGTAGATAAAAACTAACGATATAATCCTGCATAAACAAATTAAAAACAAAGTATGTTTTAAGTGGTGAGAGGTGCACACCTCTCAAAAGGGATGTTTATATTAATAATATCTAACTTCTGATGATGACGTTTTTTAAGAACTTTATAGAAAATGATAACAAATGTTTTTTCTAATATATGAGAAACACGTTTTTTTTGGTTACTCATCAAACTATTATATAAAATAATAATAAGAAAAATGTTTTGTTTGTGATATTACATGTATATGAACTTCAATTTTTTAAATTCAGAATATAGATTTGTTTGACTGGCATCATAAGATAGCTTATCAAAAACTAGTATAGGAATGTGTAAGTTATTTTGCTGTAGGTCCAACCCTTCAGGTGCTCTGATGGCTCAAAGAAGTAAAAATGTCAATTTTCAAACATCAATAAATCAAAAACAGTTGAAGCTAGACATATAGTACCGTTATTAAAAAACACCAAGGATTTTCCGTTTAAAAAATGTAACATCCTTGGCGTAAGTATTTTGTTTCTCATTCAATTGTTTTTTTGTTATGATTTTCGAATTCTCCCAACTAAAATACATCGATTGGGTATTTGAATTTCTTGAGAAATATGGGAGAAGTAAAAAAAAATCAGTTTTTCCTCCTCAATAGAAGACCCCGTACTTAGAAAATAAAACTTATTTGAATTTGAATGAAGGTAGGGAACATCTGCTGAAACGAAACCCTTTAAGATTAAAAAAAGACCGGGAACTAGACAATTATTGAAGATATTAACTTACATTATTTTTGTCCCAGATTTTCAGAACAGAACTATCTAGAGAATAAACTAAATTTTGCCGATAGTGAAAATCTACATCTTTTATTGGTAAGCCATCCATATGATCTTTTACTATAAATGGTTTATCTGATCTTAAATCATAGAGAAGTACTTGACCAGTTGCTGTTCCAACTCCCATCTGGACTGCACCATGAAATTTTAGGGCTGTTATAGAAGGGAACCCTTGCAATCTGAAAAACAATTCATTTCTTTCAAAAAAAAGTTGTCAATTTTATTTTATAAAAAATTATTACAAATAATTGTAACTATTTTTATTAATATTCAAATAAAAACGAAAGTTTAAAAATTCATTTTTAAAGCCCTTTCAAAATTTGCGGAGACTCAGTTAACAAGCCCATTTGAAATAAGGCATCGGAGTAAATTTATATATAAATTTTTTAGGAGTGTTTCAATCATAATTTCCTCTTTGGAAGCCATCCCAAAATAGCCTTTCTTACATTGTTAATCCGACAGGGCATTTTATTTTACGTAAAAAAGGCAGACTCAAAAAGGGTCCTTATTTTACTAAATAAATACTATTCAAATTTTACAGGAAAGGGTTAAATAAAATTGTTTTAATTCTTTTACTAAACTTTATAATTCGTCAGAAAAAAAACACATAAACATTATCAGCAATGTCAAATTTTTTAGTGAAAAAAAAAAAACTCAAAAGAGGCAATATATTAGAGAAAGAGAAACCTTCTAGTGCATAATATGGCAGGTTTTTTTTTCTAAATTTACCCAGCTTTTTTAAAGGTAAATATATCAAACTTAGGAAATTTATAATCATGGAAGTAACCCATTTAATAGACACATATTTTTTTGTGATTGTAATATACTTTAAAAATCCACTTTCATTTCTGACTAACCATTTTACAACAGATATTTTGTATATTTACGATTTCTACCTTAACGTCTTTTTAAGTTATTACAGCTGTGTTACAAAGAGTTCTTATGATGTCCACATTTGTGGCTGCAGAATGATTAGAACCCTGTTTGCGGTATTGTTCAGTGTGTGTGTATGGGATTTTTTCCAGATCTCCACGTTTTAGGGCCCCTAGATGCCAAAAAAAAAGGTTTTCTCAGTTTCGTCTGTCTGCCTGTCTGTTAGTTTAATTAATAAATTAAATAAAAATTGCTGTTATGTTAGTGTATTGGGTTTTCATTTATATCTTGACATCTAGCTACAATTTCAACTATAGGGTATACAAAACAACTTTAATTCAAAAGTTGTAGGATTTTACATGTATTATTTTTTGAGAATATCCAAAATTTCTAAAAATCATTAAAACAAGAAATAATACACATTCAGCTTTCTCAGTTCCGTCTATCTGTCTATTCGAGACATACCTGAAAAATTACTTATCCAAGTGACTTCAAACTTTAGTCAAAATATTGATCATTTGGGGATGACATGGTAAAATATTTAAAAAATGATTACTAAAAAACTACTTATCCAAATTACCCAAAATATTGCAGAAAAATTCGTAGTGCTATGGGGATGTGAGGCCCTTGACTTTATCTCCCTCATCACATTTACAATATCTTTTTATGATTTTGCTTTTTTTAACACAGTGGTATCATCAGGGAATAGTACCAGATCAACACTTGCTGCCAGTTGATAACAAACGAATAGAAAATTTTGATGTAGGAATTAGCAGAATCTCCGTCAATAATATTAAATTTTCTGTATAAAGTATAAGTATGGAATTCCCATTGATAGAAGCTAGTGATGTTTGTATTTAAAGCAGTGAACTCATATAAATCAGTAGCAAAAAAAAAGTTAATCCCAGGCAAATAAGAATCCAAAATCTACCATGAACACTTTGTTAATATTGAAACGTTTGTCAGTGTAAAGTTTTTTGGGCCCTATTAATCGTAAAAAAATCAAATTGATATTCAGAAGTACTATTTTCTCATTATTTGGAACCAAATTAGATCTTTTTATTTTTAGCAAGGTTGTGGTGATTGCACAATTATACTGTTTACATATTATTATGTTTATTAATACATTAAGACCTTTTATGCAACGGATGCAAAAAAGTCACGAACATAATCATTTTCTTTTAATAATTGAAATGAACAAAAAAGAAAAAAACAGGTGTTTTATTGTACGTTTAGAGATTAATGTACCAATTCATATTAAACACTTCCTGCACTGGAATTCCACTCATTTGTACACTATAATTCCAGCTATTACTTACCCCTTACTTTTTAGAGTAAATAATACATAAAACTTACTCTTTATTTTCATTAACACAAGTAAAAGCACAATCCAGGATCCCAACACGTTCTTTGATTCTTGGATCCCATGCCTCTACTCTACCTTCTTGCGTTCCACACACTAATAAATTATGTACTGGATTTACAGAACATTTATTAATTTCTGTTGCCTCAGTGGTATATGGTGTCATAAACTGACCTCTTTCTAAATTTAATCTGTAAATATCAGAAGATGCCCCTACTACAAACAAGTCACCACTGGAAGAATGATACTGCATGTCTCTGCCAAATTTAGGAATTCGCAGTCTGTAGAATCTACCATAGGCTGCATGAAATTCTATGTATCTATCGCACTGCAAGAAAACTAACTAAAAAGAAAAAAGGCACTGATCAGGTCTACAGTGGCTTAAAATAAATTGTAGAGATAAGATCTAGTAGATATATGCCCTATATAATGGTTTTATTAATGGGGGTAAATTTTCAATTGCTGAGTGGTTATAACATTACTTAATATTTCGGCACACACAGAACAAGTAAATTAAGAACTACGTTAATATTCAAGTCTTCATTTTAATTTATTTATAAAGGCAGTTTTTAGACAAAGTCTCCAAAAACCCAGGTTTCAAATTTACTTTTCATATGTCAGAACAGGTGTTTGAAATTATAGTTTGATTTTTCATTTTGATATTATGTATAGGAGGACCGTACTATGTTATATGAGCATCTAATATATATGTTTTTAAAGTTAAACCTTTATAAGAATATTTTGATGAAATTTAATATTTTGTGTATTTTATTTAATATTTTTTATCTGGGTTGCTCAGTTTTCTGGTATGTAACCCACACACCAAAACCCACAATCAGATAAATTTGTCAACTGTTTTGAAGTAATAAGAAATAGGTAAGCAAGTCAAAGGTTTTAATTTTTCTTTAAACTTCTCAAACATTTACACCCATATTCACTAAAGAGGCCTCGAAAAAGGTCAAGTTAGACCAGGTCTAATTTGACAGTTATAGGCTTAAGATGACATTTTTAACAATTGAACAAATACTTTTCTAAATGTCACAGTTATAAAATGACAATGACATAAGCGAAACATAACGGGCTAAGAGTTTTAAGTACCATGGCAACTAGACCTGATCTATCTCTTAAACATTTTAGTGAATATGAGGGTAAGTGGCTTATAATACTTACTTTACTATAATCATCACTAAGTATTTCGAAGGTTACAGCCTCAGAATCAAAACATCTTTCAAATTTTAAAGATAAGTTATTAACATCAAAACATTTGATGCGTGGTTTATAAATTCCAGTGGCAAGTATATAGTTTCCATCATTCGAAACTTTAACTGTTGTACTAAGACCTGGCATATCAAAATCTTGAATGAGCTCAATTCGCCTTTTAATGTCAACATTTTTCTTAAGTAGTGCCCGCCTTTTCCTCTCTGATAGCCACTAAAATATTCATAAAACCTATAGTTGTAACTCATATCCAATTTACAAAAAATAAAACTTCTTAGTTCTTAAAAAAGTTTTTGGCTATTTCACAACATTATTTCAATATTTAAATATATAAAAAAATATTATATGTTATTACATATTATTTCCTAAAATTACCATTACATTTCATAACAGTTCACATTGATTTTTGTGAGAGCTCATTATTACTGAGAATATATTTAAGATAAATATTATTAATTAGGAATGATAAAGTATTCCAATTTATTCAATAGTAAATCAGTTTTATATATTATTATCACAACATTTATCAAATGGGGGGTAGGTGGCTATGTATCATAAGCCCAGTTTTGCAAAAAAACTCAAAAAACTATACAAACCATTTTAATGCAAATGACTATTGAAATAAGCTTTGACAAGTATTCTAGTAATTACACCTGGAAATGTACTACTGGTTTTTTAATTAAATATTAAAATTTGAAGATTGCCACCAAGTGGAGATTGCGACTTTTGAAACTTAAGGGATATTGCCAGTTTTGAAAGGAACAAAAAATATATTCTTTCCAGTTAAATTGGAACAATATGTTTGTAATGGCCAAAATTAAATAATTAACATAGATACAGACAGATTAAATTTAACTAACTTAATAGCTTCGCAACAACACTGGATCAGTGAAAAATTTCTGACTTTACTAGTAATTTTTGAAAGTAACATTTACTAAGACGTGTATGTAAACATCATTCTATTACATGCAGAGAAAATGCTGATGGAAGTTGAGAGAAATATTGAATCATTTTAATATTTAAATTTTAAGCTTATAATTTCATCTTAAAATTACATTTTTTTCTTTAGTACTTATTTATACTAGCTAGGAACATAATATAATTTGTAGTATATCCAGTCAAACCTAACCCAGCACAAAACAATTTTTGCAATCATTTCATTATATTGTAACACTGAAAACCAACAACTGTTGTATTTTTCTGCAATCCTATTTTGCTTTAGCTGTTTGGAGAAAATTAATTACAATGATAACAAAATAGAAAGATCAAAATTAAAATATCTGCCTATGTAGACATTTAAAGTAAAAATCATTATGTTACATTATATTTTAAGTCAGGTGAGTGCCTAATCTTAAATGGTTTTGTGCTAAGTTTAATAATTTATATTTTAGATGTTGATCGGTAAATATTCTTCAGTCCAGTACCCAGATAAGTGACTATACACTAAATTTAACTACAATATATAGTGTGTCTCTAGATTCACATAGCTACAGCTGTAAATGTTATTATTTTGCATCTTAAGAAAAAAATTCATTCTTCATACAAACTTTCGCTTGCCTAGAAACATTCTCTTTATTAACTATTTCCAATCTATTTATTGTATTATATTTAAAATATTATTACTTTTTTAAGTGCCAGTTTACTTCTGTTAATTGTTTTAACTTTATTTTTGGACATTTTTATATTATATATTAAATTTAGATTTTAAAGTATTTTTCATAGTTTCATGTAATGTACTACATTACATTTCTAAAAACAAACTTACCTCTGGCAATGATTTGCCAGTACTTAAATTATATATTTTTACATCATATGGTTCAGAAACCTGCATTTTTGTAATAATCTATAAAGCAAATGAAGGTAAGATAAAATTATAGGTAATCAACACATAATTGACAGTGATAAATTAATATTTATATAAATTCTTAAATCTATGGTAAATTATAAAAATCAAAAGACTCCTTTAACCAAATTAAGTAAATAAGACAAATATTTATAAATTGATCTCTCGCTCAAAACATAAACACAACATGCGATTTTATGAGGTTATGTGTTTCAGTATTTTTTCCATTTTTCTTAGTCTTTGGCTCTGATACTAGTCGATCTGCAGGCACAACTAGAAGAGTATTCAGTTTTGGATTCGTGATGAGAATCCCAAAATTCACCTATTTACAAAAAAATCGGCAATGGTGTAAAAAGTAAATAATTACCGAAGCTCTACTTATAGTTTGCTCAAAATATTCGTCACTGGAAAGCGTTTATGAATACTGTATTTCATTTTCCAGGAGACTTGTATAATGGGAGATACCTTATGGGATTTATTTGGTGTCCTAACTTTTATAGCGCCATTCGGATGTGAAAATTTGATTATGAAGCATGGTAGCCAAGTGGTAGAATACTCAAGTTGCATTGCAAAAGATGTGTGTTCTAAACCGGATTGCATTTTGGTTAAGTTTTTTTTGAAGTGATCTTGAAAAATTTATGTAAGCCAAACTTTTTTAGTTTTTTTTTTAACTAAACTTATACTGTTACTAAAGGCATACTCTATCATTAAAGCCGTAGTAAATAATAAAAAGTTTCCTAAATACACAAGTCCCCTGGAAAATAAAATCTCAGTTTCTGGATACTCTAGACTTCTAGAAGAAATTTTAAACTTTTAAAAGACATCAGGGTTTATGCCTCACTCTTTTTTTCTTGATTTTTTAGTAATAATATATTTTAAATGACGCTTTTGGTTTATGTTTATAGAAATCGGAAGTTGAGCTTTATTATTAAAAACGCTAAAATGGGAAAATCCAAGTGTACGGCTTTTTAGAGCTATAAAACGTACGTTATTGAAATGCGCTTGGGTATACCAGAAAGGCAAGCCCAGAAACGATAGCAAAAATAGTCGGAACATCTAGGAAGCTTTCTACTGGTTCATCGTTTATTTCAGCGTAGTATAAACAAGATTCATCAAAATTTCCAAAGCCAATAAGCTTAGTGGTAGGGTTCTCGACTTTCATTACAACCTATGTATAATCGAATTAAAGTTTAGACTTGTTTTTAGTTTTTTAACAACATTAATAAATTTTGTATGTAGTAGTTGTGTTTTAAAAATCGCATTAAGTTTATATTAGCCCTGGTTAGGTTTTTTTTTGAGGTGAGGTGTATAATTCTCACAATTACACATAAAATTTCTATAATTTAATAAGACAATTCTATGCATATTTAATATTTACTTAGATAGTATGTACAGTGTCTACACTGACCTTCTTACAGTCACGTCAGTTGAACCTTGCACGTTCTGATGACTATACATAATACCTATAATGTTATTAAATTTTACTATTTTGCATCATTGAGATCGCACGCATTGTTTAATTGATAGTTGTATAAATGGAATGTAAATCTTAGAATAAATCAGTACGTTATTAACCACGATAATTGTTACTCATTTACTACGAACAAATACCTACTACGTCCTACATCGTCCCGCTGCTCATCTCAAGCCTAAGCTGAGCAAAGCTATTGGCAAGCAAAGCTTGCACATTGGTCCTTCGAGCCTTAAAGCCGTTCTTCAACCGAAGAACATCCGTCCAATATACACAACCGTGTATCCGTCCATCAACTTTATCGTCCGTCCATCTACAAGCAACCAAAACCAACCATATAATCACAGTTGTCAGGAAGTCTGTCGTACATGGCAAGAAAAAAGCTGAACAGAAACCAAAGAGCTAAGAAACGTCAAGAAAAATTAGAAGAAATCGTTATAGCTTCTTTAGACGGAGTTGACATCAAAACGCACAATTCAGGTTTGCCAGTCACGCCAACCATAGATAAAAAACCGTTTGAATTCGTAACCAGGCTAGAAGCAAGATTTAAAGAGCTTTTCGGCGAATAGCTTACCACCAAAACCTGTTTTAGGGTGTCGTTGCCTGAACTGAGTAGGGTAACGTGAAGAAGCACTCGAAAAAACTAAGTGGTGGGAAAAAACAAAGTGCCGTTAGCTTCACTCGCACACACAAATATACACGTTATTTAATAATTGGTATTTTCCTTGTTGCCCAGTTACCGCTGGCGAGGGGAATACTAAAAGGAATAAATAAGATATACCTGTGCCAGTTCACGCTGGCGGGCATATATTATCGTTTCCACGATTGAATATCATACACAAGCAAAGGCTTTTCCCCGTGACCAGTTAACGCTGGCGAGGAAAATACTTTAAGGGTTTAATAAGGTATTCCTGTGCCAAGTTCACGCTGGCGGGCATATATTATTGAACTCAGCTTAACATACAACACAAACAGACACTACTTGCAAACTAGCCGAAAGTAAACAAAAAACAAATAAACAAACAAAATATCCCCAAACGGAACTAAGCCAAGGAAAGTCCAAATCAGCAATCGCTATATATAAAAGCTTCACGACAAGGAAATAAAAAACCTAAACCTCACCGGAAAAAATTAAAAAACAAAAAGCAGAAACACCTGGGGTGCAACAACTATTCATCAACTGCATAAGCTTCTCATGAAGAAATAATGATAAATGAAACAAAGTTTCAAAACAACTATTTTGTCAATAATACTTATGCAGACACTCTTGGCCAGTACGAAGAAATTCTGGAAAAACTAACTTTAGAAGCTCAAGAAAATATCATGGCCCAAACTCAACAAATCGTGGTGAACCAGCCACAGCAAAAGTTAGCAATTCCTAAAGTCGTTATCCCGATCTTTTATGGAGGATATGAAAACTGGTCTAATTTCTTCGATATATTCAAAAGAGTAATTCATGAAAACCAAGCACTGACCAAGGCCGAAAAGATGCACTATCTGAAAACCCACACACGGGGAGAAGCAGGCAAATTGATTCAACACCTTGAGTCAACTGAAACTAATTACGAAACAGCATGGGAGTTATTGCAAAAGCGATATGAAAACAAAAGGCTACTAACATTCCAACTAATTGATAAGATATTAGACGTACCAACGTTTACAAAAGAAGACGCACTGAAACTAAAACAACTACACGACACTACAAGAGAATGTCTACAGGCGTTGAAAAACCAAGATGTAGAAATCGATACATGGGGTCCAATGGTAATTCGAATAATCCTCAGAAAATGGGATTCTGAAACCAACCGTCTATACGAACAAAATCTTCAGAAGCCGCATGATATCCCAGAGTTCGAAGAATTTATGAACTTCTTAGAAAGACGATTCCAGTCATTAGAAACCATTGCCGTTAACGTCGCATCAGACAATAACAAAAAACACAGTAACGCTGGTTGTCTATTCTGCAAAGATAAACAACACATGACGTACCACTGCCAAAAGTTCAAAACGCTTTCAGCAGAAGAAAGAAACAAACAAGTCCAAGAAAAACACGCTTAAGTCATGATGTTGGCAAAAGGTGTTTCAGCCAAACAAGGTGCAATATATGCAGTCGCCAGCATCATACACTTCTACACCTTGAAAGATATCAACAAAACCAACAACGGTCAACAGACTACCAACCCAGAGGTTTTCAAAGAAGTTCTAATAATCCACCAAGAAATTCCCAATACAACGCCGGTGCAGGAAGGTCAAATAATCAACCTAACACCAATAGAAATACTTCAACACACCATACTAGCAAACAAGAAGAGAACGTTCTTCTCGCAACAGCCCTTGTTGAAGTTTCCACTTCAAGTTCATCGCAGCCATTACGACTTCTGATCGATCAAGGTTCACAATCTTCGTTTGTTACGGAAGAAGCCGCCCAACGACTAAATTTGCCACGCCGCCACATCAGAGCTGAAATATCTGGTGTTGGCGGGGGAGACCCTAAAATTTCCAAATGGTCCACTAATGCCCAGATTAGACCAAGATTCAAAAGTACATTTTCTATGGAAGTTAACATGATAGTCCTCCCAAAGTTAACACGTTCCATGCCGAAACAAAAACTCCAAATACATAACATAGACAACTGGAAAAATGAAGTTTTTTCAGACACTACCTTTATGACTCCTGGACCAATAGATGGAATTTTAGGAGCCAAGGAATATGCAACCATAATCCTGAACGACCTTCAGAAAACTAAAGAGGGTCTTCTGAAACAAAACACGGAACTGGGTTGGATTGTGTCTGGTTCTATATTATCTGAGCCTCAAAGTATTGAAGTAATTAGTATGATTTCTCAATATGAAGAAGATAATCAGCTAACAAAATTCTGGGAGATTGAAGAAATAATGCCATGTCACCAATTAACACAGGAAGAACAAGAGTGCGAAGAATTTTACGAAAAAACCACACAACAAGACAAAGAAGGAAGATTTGTAGTTCGAATTCCGTTCAAGCAATCGCCAGAAACTCTAGGCCACTCAAAGCCACGAGCAGCAGCAAGACTTGTAAACGTTGAGAAAAAAATTTCAACACGATCCCGAACTACGGGACCAGTACATAGATTTTATGAAGGAATATCTAGAATTAGGTCATATGCGGAAAGTTGGACGACAAGAAATCAATCAAGGAAATTATTACATTCTGCATCAAGCTGTCATCAGAGAAGCAAGTACAACCACTCGCTTAAGAACAGTCTTTGACGCATCCTGTAAAACTTCCACAAATATTAGCCTCAACCAGATCACGCACGTCGGTCCGAGGTTACAACAAAATATCGCAGATATAATTATTCGTTGGAGGAAACATGAAATTGTCTTCTGCGCACACATAGAGAAAATGTACCGCCAAATCAAAGTACACCCAGAAGACCAACCTTCCCAGAGAATATTATGGAGAGAACATCCTAATCAACCAATGTTTGAACATGAACTTTCCACCGTAACCTACGGTACCACGTCAGCTCCGTACCTAGCTATGAAAACACTTCAAACGCTAGCAAAGAAAGAAGCAAACAATTTTCCGGCAGCAAGTGAAGCAACATTGCAAGATTTCTATGTTGATGACATTTTATCAGGAGCAACAAACGTTCAAACAGCCCTAGAGCTTCAAAAACAACTGTTGCAAATGCTTGGGTCAGCAAAATTCAATTTAAGAAAATGGTCAAGCAATTCTCCTGCACTACTAGTCAAGTCCATTCCGGAAGAACTTAGAGATCAAAAAACTCATGAGGTGCCGCAAGACGAAAAAAAAAGCCCTTAGGGGTCTTGTGGTCCCCAGGAGACGATATATTTAAGTTCAAAGTAGAAATCTCACAAATCAAAAAACTAACAAAAAGAAACATTTTATCCGAAATCTCCAAACTATTCGATCCGTTGGGATGGCTAGCTCCAGTTGTCATTCAAGCCAAACTCATTATCCAAGATCTATGGTTACGAAACCTAAACTGGGATCAGCCCGTCGACGAAGAAATATCTACAAGATGGTTGCAATTTCAAAGTAAAGTAAAGGAACTAGAGAAAATTAGAATTTCTAGGTGGATGCGTTACCGAAACTCCAAAACAGAACTACATGGGTTTTGTGACGCGTCAGAAAAGGCGTATGGTGCTGTAATTTACAGCCGAATAGTAGAAGGAAACGAACATACTGTCACACTTCTACAAGCAAAATCAAAAGTTGCCCCAGCCAAGAATAGAACAACTCTACCTCGGCTAGAACTATGCGCTGCCGTACTTCTGTCTAAGTTAATACAGAAAACCAGAACCGCCTTGCAACTAGACAACACCCAAACATTCGCATGGACTGACTCCATGATCACTCTAGGGTGGATAAAAGGAGATCCTACAAAGTGGCAAACCTTCGTCGCCAATAGAGTATGTGAAATACACAGAAATGCAACAGGAGTTTCTTGGAATCACGTCAAGTCTCAGGAAAATCCAGCAGATATTATCTCCAGGGGTCTGGATCCTGATAAGCTGGAAGCTACCGAGTTCTGGTGGAAAGGTCCTCACTGGCTCAACTCATCCAATAACCTTCCTCTGACCAAGATAATCCCCGAAGTAAACGAGGAAATCAGAGCAAATTGTTACAAAGCTGAAATTGTAGTAAAAAGTGACATATGCGAAAAATTCTCTGACCTTACAAGAATGCTACGAGTTTTATCATACTGCTACCGAGTTACCAATAGAGAGGAAAGCCCTATTCTCTCTGTTAAGGAAATACAGGTCACCCTTAAAAAAGTCGTCGCATTGATTCAAAAACAAGAATTTAGTGAAGACTACAAATCACTACGTACTACCAAGACAGTTGGAAACAACAGCAAACTGCGGAATCTAAGTCCATTCCTAGACAGCGAAGATCTCATTAGAGTCGGAGGGAGACTTGAAAACGCACCAATAACTTACCAGAAGAAACATCCAATGATTCTTCCGTACCACAGCCATTTTTCCAAGCTAGTTATACTAGAAGCTCACAAGAGAACTCTCCATGGCGGAAACCAAGCAACTCTTGCATATATTAGGAGCAAATTTTGTATTATTAACGGGAAACGAGCCGTCAGAACCCAATTAAAAAAATGCAACAGTTGCATTCGTTATAAAGCCAAAACCGCAGAACAATTTATGGGACCCCGAAATCAAAACGAAACTCCCGAAACCAAGAGTAACTCCAGCACCACCATTCACAAACTCAGGGGTAGACTATGCTGGTCCAATTCAAATTAGAACCACCAAAGGGAGAGGACATAAGTCGTACAAGGGCTACATTTCAGTATTCGTGTGCCTTGCCACCAAAGCGATTCATTTAGAAGTGGTCAGCGATATGTCAACCGAAGCATTTTTAGCTGCATTCAGACGGTTCACTGCAAGAAGAGGTCATTGTGAAAATATGTATAGTGACAACGGCACTACATTTTTGGGAGCATCAAAACAATTTGAAGAAGAAGTGAAGGAAATTATCGAAGAGCCTCACCTGCAAAATGCAATTATCAGCTCAGGAACACATTCATCCTTCGCACTTCATCCCACCCGCAGCCCCACATTTTGGAGGAATCTGGGAAGCAGGTGTCAAATCCATGAAACATCATCTAAAGCGAGTCATTGGAGCATGCACTTTGACCTATGAAGAAATGACAACCTTGGTGCACCAAATTGAAGCGTGTTTAAATTCGAGACCGCTTTGCCCCCTAACGGAAGATATTGATGACACCAATACATTGACCCCTGGACATTTCTTAATAGGGAGAGAATTATTAGCTCCCCCGAATTTAAATCCTTCCCGAACTGTAATCTGTCGCAAAGGTGGAGACTCGTTCAAAAAATGAAGAAAGACTTCTGGGAAGCCTGGACTACTGAGTATCTTTCCAGACTTCAACAACGATATAAGTGGAACAAGCCTATTGAAAATTTGCCAGTGGGCACAATGGTTCTAATTAAAGAAGAAAATATAAATCCGAACAAATGGCCTTTGGCGAGAATAATGAAAATTCATCCAGGTCAAGATGGAGCAGTTCGAGTCGTAACAATAAAAAGGCCAGGAGGTGTCACTCAAAAGAGACCAATTCACAAGTTAATTCCTTTGCCTACAGACCAAGATACACAAGCCGCTACCCAGCCCACAATAGAAATCAATAGTCATGTTGCACAGAAAGAAGAAAGAACCACAAAAGAGAAAAGACTGAAGCATACCACTTCAAAATCAGCACTTCTTTATGTTTTGACAATTCTATTCTTGCTAATTTCTGCAACGACAGCAGAAAACTCTTACAAAATTCACCAACCCCAACATGGCCTTTACATAGAACATCTAGGGACAACTCAAATTGACAAAGGAGTCTTTAGAATAGAAATAGCACATTCCAGAAACAGGAGTGAAAATGATGTGAAGGCAGTAATCAACGTAGCTTCTCAATTTAGAGACCTATGTGATAAATCAAAAAAGCTTACAAATGACGCCAGATGTGAAGCCCTAACCCATCATTTGGAAGAGTTAAAAAATCATACCCAGTGGATGCTGATGAATCTTAACGACGTCCATCATACAAGACGGAAAAGAGGCTATCTTGGAAAATTTTTAACAACTGTATTTGGAGTCAACGATGAAGTGTATCAAGATATCGACTCGCTCAACAAAAATCAAGAGCAATTGATTCGAGCGTCCAATCACCAAACTAAATTTATGGTGTCCGCGCTCACGGAGTTCAATGAGACAGAATCGAGGATCACCAATAGACTTAAACATTTTCAAGAAAAACTCAACCAAGGACTAGAAGCAATCAACAACATGCAGACTTGGTACAAGCAAATAGACACCAATGCCCTAAATATTCAACTGCTAAGCGCCTACCAAGTAGCACAAAACTTCATCAGCGAAATAAATGAATACTATGACAAACTATTGAACATCCGCTTCAATAGGGGCACAATATACGAACTAGTATCACCGGCATATATCAACAATATCATAAAAGAAACAAATAAAAAATTTCCGAATAACTTAAGGATTGTACCGACAATGTTATCCACGAAGCAGACAGCTAATAAGACAAGTCTCCAAGTGTATGGGTACTTTCCAATAGCAGATGTTGCCAAGTTTGGACTTCTAAAAGCAACGCCAGTTCCGGTGAAAATCGAAAACGGATCATATTGGAACCTCCACGTCACTAATGACTACATAGCCGTCGACTACGACACGCAACTGTACTTCCAACTTTATGAAAACGACTTACAACAATGCATTAAACCATACCCCAATGATCCACATCAGTTTATCTGTTCACCAAGTTCAGTCAGAAACATAGAAACAAATCCTTCATGTATTATAGATGAAATATATGAACGAGCCGCTCCAAGACATTGCGCCATTGAAAAAAGCAGCATAAAAGGCATACTATGGAAACAGCTGTGCGCAGCCAATACTTGGATGTTCATATCCAGCTCTCCAACGGTAATATCTGTAATCTGCAATGGTGCGCGGATGTTGCAATAAACGCAACAGGGATAATTCAAATATCTCAAGAGTGTATAATTCAAACAAAACAAAACATACTCACGCCTAAACGAAGCACCACCGTTCCAGTGTTAAATAGTTATTCCAAAGAGGTCCCAAACTTATTAGGCAATGCGATCCACCAGAAACAACTAGACATTTTACCAACCGCGCCAGTGTTCGAACTGACAGACAGCCTTCATGAATTGATAAACGATCAAGAACACCAACAAGAGCAACTACAGAACATTCTTTGGCGAAACATTCACCATCATTCCATAGCAATTAGCAGCATCACTACAATTATCATAGCCATTCTTATAATTGCAGGATGGTATACAGCCAAAATCATTGTAGCACAGCATCAACAGAAGAAACGCAACAGGAAACCAGATCACAGAACCACTCAAAACGAGGAATTTGAGTTAAGATCTCTCACTTCATCCATCGGAGACAGGCCGCAGAATGTATAATTCTCACAATTACACATAAAATTTCTATAATTTAATAAGACAATTCTATGCATATTTAATATTTACTTAGATAGTATGTACAGTGTCTACACTGACCTTCTTACAGTCACGTCAGTTGAACCTTGCACGTTCTGATGACTATACATAATACCTATAATGTTATTAAATTTTACTATTTTGCATCATTGAGATCGCACGCATTGTTTAATTGATAGTTGTATAAATGGAATGTAAATCTTAGAATAAATCAGTACGTTATTAACCACGATAATTGTTACTCATTTACTACGAACAAATACCTACTACGTCCTACATCGTCCCGCTGCTCATCTCAAGCCGAAGCTGAGCAAAGCTATTGGCAAGCAAAGCTTGCACATGAGGTAAAAAATTAAATATTTAAACAAGGATCTTTTTAGGACACCTACACTGTTGGGTGGATCTGTCCCGTTAGGTGAACAGGGGTTAGCCAATCATTAAAGCCGTAAACCATCATTAAAGCCATACAATTACGTGCTAAGCTAACCTCAAATTATCGGAAATCAGATTTCCTTTCCTTTCCAATATATGTTTTTGGCACTGCACTTCGCAACTTGCCAGATTGCTCCCCGTCCGGAGCTTACTCGCTTTATCCGGCGACCCTCGGAGCGAGATACACTTTATTCCGGTTTGGGGACGTTATCGGTGGGATGTCCGGATGGCGAGCTCTGGGCTCCCGATCACCCCGTGTATTTCAAATCTTTAAATTTGACTTTCTTTAAAAACTTTTCTAATGCATCTTGGCTTCCACTAGATGCCCCTTGAGAGTATATATCTCACGAGATAACCTTTTCTTTCAAGCTGTCCCCTTACCCCTCCCACTCCCGCCACATAGCGGCCATTACGCTAATATTCTATGTAGAACTGCGGCAGACGAACGGGATAGAATACAGGAACAACTAGGCCTCACACGTTCACAGCGTCTGCTCCCTTTCTAGCGGGGTTTTTTCCACTCTGAGCGGTTGAGTCTCCCGTTTCCCCCCGAAATAAAGCAGCAAAACCGAACACGTGGCACCACTTATGTTATCAACACAGAGGTCTGCATTCGACGAGACGAACCGGAAGACTGGAAATCAGATTTGAAATACGCGCGTACTCTAAAGTGTGCAGTATTCCGGTTCTTTTCGTCGAAAGCAGACCTCTGTGTTATTAACATAAATAGTTCCACGTGTTCGGTTTTGCTGCTTTATTTCGGGGGGAAGCGTTGTTCCTGCATTGTATCCCGTTCGTCTGCCGCAGTTCTACATAGAATATTAGCGTAATCGCCGCTATGTGGCGGGAGTGGGAGGGCTAAGGCGGTAGCTTGAAAGAAAAGGTCTTCTTGTGAGACCAGTAGTACTCTCAAGGGACATCTAGTGAAAGTCAAGATGCATTTCAAATATTAAAAAGTTATTTGAAAGATTCGGGGTATTTCGGGAGTTTAGAGCTAGCTATCCGGACATCCTAGCACATTGTGCTGGCAATTGCCGAGCAGCAACACCAAGGGTCCACTACTAGTGGGCATAAGCAAGACAAGACAAGACTCCAAAAAGGTCAAGAGTTCAATACATAATCTTTAATCCTATATGGATCCCGCCAATCACACCACTTTAGAGTTAAGGCTTCGTATTTCAAATCTGATTTGTATGGCTTTAATGATAGTATATTACTTTATTGTTGTTACCGACAAACCTGGGCTAACCTAACGCTAACGAAACAGATCCTTCTAACAGTATAGATTTTGATAAAATAATACTTGTTTCAATATAGACACGCAATTTTGTTCAAACCTTGTAAAATTGGCGCGCTATAAATTATCCTCATTTCTTTTATTTATGTTTTGTTAAAAAAAACTAAAAGAATCACCACTTAAACGTGGATCCAAATACACATGCATTGAATCCAAATTCTAGAACTCTACCAGCGAGCCTGGAAGCTCACACTGAAGTTTCAACAAAACTAGTTTATACTAGTGTATCTAGGAGATAAAAAACGCGAACACAATCTGTATTGTGACTGGCCTATAAGGTTCAAAGTTTATTACAAAGTAAATCACAAGAACTTGAACCCTATATGGCGCTCGATAATGACACTGGCGATTGTTCAGTTTGTTCCTACTGGTTCGTCGTTTATTTCTGCTGCAGATTAGGTTAGGTTAGGATTGGTTAGATCTACTGTAAAGAAAACGCACCGTAGAGTGCCAACACAATTCTGAGTCTATATTAAAACAGGGATTTTTTAACAAAACCTATACTATTAGATAGATCTGTCCCGTTAACATTAGGTTAGCCCAGGTCCGCGTATAAAACCATGGATAAAGCTATAACCTATCATTAAAGTCGTAAAATCGCATCTCAAATAACCGGGTACTAGATTTAAAATACGCCCGCACGCCAAAGGGATGTAATTGGCGTGTTATTAACTTTAGTTAATAAGGGGTTAAAAGGGAGTGAATCAAATAAGGGGTGCTCTCAGATCCACTTCGACACAGCTCTTGGCTGGAAGACGGTTCTCGGCCAGAATAGCATTAGCATATTAGACAACTAAGAAAGAAAGAGTTAAGTTGCAGGGCAAACAAAGTGTTTACTTTTCATAATATTCGTATAAGTTTTAAATTATTGTTAGTGAATTAGTTTTCTATTATCCTACGATCGTATTTGATTGTTAGGCTGGACTAAAAAAGTTTGTTTACGAGAAAAAGGCATCTAACATATTTGGTAGTTGATTGAGGAACCGGCAGAAATACAAATAGGCAACACATTTTGGCAGCAGTACTTTCTGACGCCCTCATTATTAAGAAGGAAAGCGTGTAGCTTTCGATGTCTACTAAGTTCATATTGATTGATTTGATTTGTTTTCATTTAGCAGTAACTATTTTCTGAATACCCTTCGGATTTTTTATTATGACTGTTTTTTAAGTGCATAAATAGTAAACAATAACGGTAATTAAAAAAAAACGATTTTTTACTTGTTGCTAACTAATGGCGGTGGTTTAATAATAATTAAAGATAGTAGGTAACTACTGACATGTCATATGCACATATAATGCACACGCCGCGCTGTGCTCCATGAATAGAGCATCATCATCATCATGCGCAGGCAGCATGATTTCCATTTCACTGCCTACAATGTATTACAAATAATATATGAGACATGTAATGCCATATGGGATTGTTCGTCATGAACCGCGTTATAAAGAACTATCGGAACGTCGTATCAGCAAACGCCAAAATTGTAAATAATTTTAAACAATATAAATTGGAATTCTTCAACCAATAGAGTAACTTTGGGATTGGCCTAGTATCAGAAATCGGATGCATGATGCATGGGATTCCAGCTTAATTTGTACCAGACAATGACCGGCACTGAATTTAACTGATTGATATAAACCCTGATGTAAACATGAGACCCAGGTATCTGGGCCAAAGATTAAATATTTTTAAGTATTTAACTTATTCTGTTGCGGTTAAATCTCAAACCACTTGCCGCGATTTGCTTAACTTCTGAGAACGTCACTCAAAATATTAACAATGCTGATTACACAGCGATCTAGAAAAGAGGGGTTTGTAGTTCATTGCGTTTTTAGTGTGGTCTCTCCTAGCTACACGGTCTGGCATTAGAGTTACATTAAAGAGGTTTTGGGTTGCAATTCTTATGAGCTATGTTTTTTTTTTAGTTTTTTTTCCTAGTAGAATTTATAATTTTGTATGTAATCGTATTACGTTTTTGGTTAGCCTTGGTTAGGCTTTTTTTTGGGTTGACGTAAGGGTGTAACTATTAAATAGTGAACTCGAAAAAAATATCTGAAAATGTTCAAAATATAAAATTAATAAATCACGGCAACTGGTGCAACTTACAGTTTTGTTTGATGTTTAACCGCTCCTAAACCTGAGGTCTGCGATCAGTGATGCCAGACGTACCATAATCCTTGTTTAATAAACAAGGCCATAATTATGGAATTGTACCATAATTTCGTACGTATTTTGCTAAAAAACTATTTAGACATTTTAAAATGCGAAAACTTTAAAACACCGTTTAGTTTACATTGAAACTATGTTAAATATTTTAGAGTTGGGCAAACTGTTAAAACGAAACTGAAAATGCCTGCCCTGTAGCAATGCTCCACCGATTATTTTTTATTACAGTTGTATATTTTTTAAGTTTTGCAACATAAATTTGAATTAGTGTTTTACTTGTACCGACGACAAAATTTGTACCATAAATTTCCCTAAAATTCGATAATTCTGGCATCGCTGCGCTATTTTTTATTTTTGACATCTGGCATCGCTGTCTGTGATTGACTTTGACATTTGAATCATAACATTTATTTAACATCAGCAGATACAGAATCACTGAGTTTCACAACATTATAATTTAAAAGGAAATTTTTAGTTTTAACAAAAAAATGGACCTTTTTCGGAAATTGTTAGGTTTTCCTAATCAGGCACCGCAACCATTTGGTTTTCAAACGTGAGTATTTTAAAAACTGATACGCACCTGCCTCGATATCTTTAATTGGACATTTGCTCTTTTGTAGGCCTGACTCTTCATCCCGCTCCTCATATCCTCCTGATGCAGATCATGAAAGGTAATATTGTAATCAAATAGACTTCAGAATCGTAAACTATAGAAATATTTAATTGCATTCCAGATATTTTACATTTGAAAATGGCCAGGATACCCCAGGTGATAATGGAATGAATTTCAATGTTTTTACTGATCCACTGGAGATGCATCGGTACTTTGAGCAACAAATGGATCATTTCTTTAAAGTGTTTGGAATGCCGATGTTTAGAAATGTTTTCCGTAAGTAGATAGCTGATTCAGTTTGATAGTGACATTGATCATATTCACCACCAGGAGTTATCACATATCATTACATTCATATCATGTGATTATTCAGTTGACTGGCTGATGTACAGTTTGGAATGTAAATCAGTTAACTATATTAATTGATGATCATAGATATAGTAAAACACTTTTCAGTCACATTTATTTTATGGATCTCCATCTGACCACATGCATCCAAATTCCGAATATTCTTTATTATCTTAAATATAGTGTATTTGTTGACAAAGCTCTAAAAACTAAAATGGTAAATTAAATAAATTAGGTATGAATAAAATGAAAACATATAATAAAGAACAAACAATTTGTTAATAAAATAATATGTAGCAAAAAAAATTTAATATGCACACTAAAAATTCAAGCATGTATTGCATTTTTAAAATCACATCAGTTTTATGCCCAATCATCATTAAAATATTCTTATAAACTATACTAGGCTTTTTGCCTATGGCATCATGAAACTTTTTAAATATTTTTATTGTTGAAGACATTTTTGTGTTATTTGGCACGTGTATAAACATCTTTATACTTACAAAAATTAGGGAGTTCTTAGTAAGAGTGCTTCAAGGAATTGGTAATGGGAAATTATTAACAGGTCTAGTATCTTAATTACTAGTTCCAGGTAGACATATACTATTACTGTATTTTTTAAAAATAAGACTTACTGTTTATAATATAAAAAGGCAGGGAAGAGTCAAAATTTTTAGTTGTATCAATAATGGTCTAGATCATTCATACTTGCAGTATGGTCTGTTATTCTGGGGTTCCTCAACCCACTTTTCTAAAGTCTTTGTTTGCCAGAAGAAAAAACTGAGGTGCATGGAGGGTGTTGGGCAGGCAACTATTTTTGAAATATAAAATTTTAACCTTACCCTAGACACACTCATACAAAACAAGCTCTTTCCATCAGCCTTTCTCTAGATTAACTATATCTCAAAATTCACCAACTTACCTCAGAATAAAATGTTTTAATAAAATCGCACCGGTACTTAAAGAATCAAACAATTTTAAACAATGTGAAAAGATTTTTACTGAACAATGTATTTTATTCTGTATTTTAAACTGACTGTTCCAGTTCATATTATTAATTACTCAGATCTACTTACAATTTTTAACCTCAAGACACTTGAGAAAAGACAGATATTTTGATCAGATGTTTATTTGTAAGCCGTTGCATAATCTAAAATATGAAGAACTCCTGTACTATGTCACCATTCATGTTCCATGCAGAAGTTTGAGAGAAGTTAAAACCTTTTCATTGGAGTATCACTGTATGCTTTATGGGCAATATGGCCCAACTAATTGTATGATGATGTGTGCCAATGAAACTGAACTTGATATTTTTGGAAGTCCTTTTAATTTCGCACATATTTCTCTTAAATAAATGGCTCTTTGAGTTTTATAGATGTTTATGGCTATTGTTTGTATATTTAAATATTATTATTGTTTTAAGTTTTATAGATGTGCAATATTTCAATTTTATACAAATAACCTAGTTTAATTTAGTTTGTAACTGACTATATTGTAATTTTCTGTAGCATTCAGGTGCAATTGGGTGCATCACGTATATAAATAAATAAACTAGAAATATTCCCATTAAGTCACGTCTCGGTGAGGCATATTACATCATAACATCATAGTCGCAAGATATAAGCTAAGAGAAATCTCATCAGTTTTCCTGCGTTGCCCCTTAACATTCTCGTAAAACATAACAAGACTGCTATCTGCTGAAGATTTGGTTTTATCATTACCCCTAAATGATTTTGTTGCTTGTCTTCTGTCAATATTATGTGGTTGAATTATAGTATGTTCGATGAAAGTATTTATGCTTAAATGCCTTGCTTCCATTGAATTTATGTATGTTTTTAAAATAAATTTCAAGGAATAAGGAATGGTCTATCAAGATACCCAAATATTTAACTCTCATGTAAATGTTACTTGTATATTTTTATTTTATTATTAAAGTCATTGCCTTGGTTTTATTAATATTTAATTTGAATTTATTTGTATTTGTTATAGTTAGGGCTGCCACTCGTCTCGGTTTGGCCGGGATTATCCGGGAGTGAGGTCCAGTGCCCAGGCCAAAATATAATTTAAATGGAATTATTACAAGATCGGTAATTGTACCGAATCACCCTAATACAAAAGGCAAGCAGCGCTTTAACGTCTTTCCTTTATATCTTTCTTTCCATGTTCCGGGGAGGTCAGGGGAAAAGTTCAAAGCAGTGACCTATTTTTTGTTTTTAATCATAAGTTGATTGTAACAAGAAATTAAAGAATCATCTGCAAATAAAATCAAATAATCAAGCTCAGTAAACTGACCCAAGTCATTTAGATAAATAATGAAAGCAAGGATGCTTGGTTGCGGTACATTGAATATGCATTTTTTCAGAGAAACTTAAATTTTTGCAATTTGTTTTCTATTTTTTAAGTAAATTGAAAACATTTTTAAATGTTTTACCCTTAATACTGTAATACTGAAACGTGGATAATAATATTTGATGATCTATTCAATAGAAAATATCACCATTTTTTATCCGAATGTCAGGGGTTTAAAAACTAAGCTTAAAGTATTATTATCTGCTTCATCGACTGAACAATACCCTATTATTGCTTTAACAGAAACTTGGTTGGATCACAGCATCAATGACTCTGAAATTCTTTCTAATGAATATGTAGTATATACAAATAATAGGAACACTAACGACAGTACCAAAAAACGATTAGGCGGAGTGCTTATTGCAGTGAGAAAAGACCTTAAATCTGCTAACAATTTGTAATCCAAATGTAGAGGAAATATGGGTGGTAGTAGAATTGGAAAAAGTTCATTTCGGTTTTGGGACTGTTTATATCCCTCCCCTCAATTATCTTATTATATACTTCTCATATTGAGTCGGTCAAAATAGCTTGTGAACAATTTGAGAATGTTACAACTATGGGTGACTTCAATCTTCTGCAGATTCAATGGTCTTACTCTGAAGAATATATAGGTCTATTACCTTGCAACATGAGAAGTATTAGTGATGCTGTGCTGTGTGATAATATGGCTTTTAATGGTCTTGCACAATTTAAGGGAGTTGTTAATAGCAATAAATCAATCTTGGATCTTTGTTTCAGTAACTTGGATGTGATGGTAGTTACTATGTGTAGTGGTCTGGTTAATACTAAAAGATATCACCCGGCACTGGAGGTTTGTAGATAAGTTAAAATTAGTGAAAAACTAAAGAAATGATTACACGTGTTTCGCCAAAGAAACAGGCATCATCAGATCTTAAAGCGAGAAAAACATGTAAAATATATGAAACTGGCACATACAACTACAGTGTGTAAGTGTTTGTCTAATCTGTTGTTTTAAGATCTGGTGATGCCTGTTCGTTTGCAGAAACATGTGTAATCATAGCTTCTTTACTTATTAAACCACTTGACTGAGATTGATACATTGTTTTTCTTTTCTGCAATTACTATGGTTCTTATCTCACCCCTGTGGAGAATTCTATTTCAGATAACACTAAATATTTTTGGAATTTTTTAAAGTCTAAAAATTCTAGTAGTAACTATCTGAATATAATGAAACTAGATGGCAACATGGCTGATGAAGGTGAGAGCATTGCTAATCTTTTTGCAAAATATTTTGCGTCTGTTTACTGCCCTTACTCTAACAATTCTGATATGTCTTTTACATCTTAGATCTATGATCAATTTTCATATATGTACTCCAACTGGAATTGAGAAACTATTAAATGATATTAATACAAGTTAACCTATAGACCCAGATAGCATTCCTCTATTAATTTTTAAACACTGTTCATCCTCCGTTTATATTATTTATACTTAATTTTTAATCAGTCCTTAAGTTTCGGTGAATTTCCACTCGTATGGAAAAAAATCATTTGTAAAGCGAATTTTTTAATCTGGAGACAAAGCTGATGTTCGAATTACTTGAACTGGACCAATGTAAGCAGATTTTTAAAATAATAAATACCAAGCTCAAATGTGATATTGATTTAGTCCCAAACAATGGAATTTGTAATTATAATACCAGGTTTAGTAATAATGTCCATATTTTGATAGCACGCACCGATTAGGCTTTGCATAACCCATTACACTTAATAGCTTACCAGTGAATATATGAAAGATGTTAACATTAGCTTATTATTGGTTAATTTGAAGACACATTTATATTTTAAATCATACTTCTGATTACCTCTTTTCTATGATTTTTGTATTATGTAACAATTTACAAGTTTTTAATATATTAATGTGTGTTATTGAAACTGTCTGAAATTAAAAGTTACTATTTATGAAGACTGTATTCTACCTGAGATTTATATGTATTTTTTGTTCATTAATTGTTGCTCCGATACCAGGTCTTGAGCTGTTTAAGTGCAAAATAACACTGTACTCGTTATTGATGGCTGTATACATATTTTGTGTGTAGGTACTTTGTTGTTTTATTAATAAAAAAAAAGAAAATTGCAATAAAAATATAGATACTATCCTAATTGGTCAGGATATGTGCCCTGCTCAAAGATGTTTTAACCAACTGCATTAAAAATTTTTTTTTATTCTCAACGAAATTTATAATTGTTATAATTTGATGCATTGATAAGGGTTGAAAAGCTTCAATAGATGTTTGTATATATGAAAGTTTATTCTCAGAGCACTTACATTTGTAGTTGTGGTTTATTTTGAAATGTACTTAAAAATTAAATAAATGTTATTATTTACATATGTTAAAAAAATACAAATACTATTTATGCTAGTTGAAAATTACAATTATAATAAAATCTTCACCTTCTTCATCTACCTTGGGCCAATACCTTTCAGACTTTCTTGTGGTGTGTGTCCACATGTATGTATATGACTCCGTTATGATAATGGTTTGAAATTTAAAACTGATCTGGACATTAAGATGGCGTCGGAGTCGGAGGGTAATGAAAGCGATCTGGGAAATGAGGAAAATAAATGTGGTTTCGCGTGTTGTAAAAAGAAAAAAATGTAGTGTGGTAGTTTGTGTAAACTGTTACGCAATTTATCACAAAATTTGTTGGGCAGATGGGCAAAATAATGAGAGAAATTATTATAATGATCCTAGCATAGTAGACTGTAAACAAAGACTTGATACCCTGTTAATTTTAAGTAAACATGATCAGAACTATATAGAAAGGTACCAAACCACAAAAAAAGAGTACAATAAATTACTAAAAACTCGAAAATAATCCATTTTTGAATAAAGGATATCTACGTCAGATAATAAAAGTAAAACAATGTGGGGATTTTGTAATGAAATTTTGGGCAGGAAAAGAGCCATGGAAGAATGTCAGATAAAGGGTAAACCAAAAGAGGTCGCAGATAAGTTTAACGACTTTTTTTTAAACATAGTTCCAAATATTAATAAAAATATACCTAGTAGTGATTTTAACGTAAATGATATTTTCTATAATGATCGCTCAGTTTACTGTGGCATCTCTCTCTTCTGATGAACTGCTAGAACTATCAAAAAGGTTAAAAAATAAATATAGTAATGGTGAAGATGAAATACCAATATGTATTGTAAAATATTCAATTATCCCAATAAAAGAAGTTCTATCATTTATTGTGAGAAACTCATTTGTTTATGGCATTTTTCCAGACCAATTCAAATTGTCTGTGATAAAACCCTTGTTAAAAGATGGTGACAAAGAAGCACCAAATAATTATAGGCCAACAAGTATATTATCCAGTTTTTCAAAATTATTTGTACTTGCAATGTGTAAAAGACTTCTTCACTTTTGTAATGAATGCAATATGTGTAGTGACACTCAGTATGGATATTTGGCAGGTAGATCTACTCAAACTGCTTCTTTCAGTTCCCAAAAAAAAATCTTGAATCTTTTAGAAAGTAATATGCTTGCAGCAGATTTATTTTTGGATCAATCCAAAGCGTACGATTGTCTCAATAGAGAAATGTGAATTAAAAAGTTAGAGAGATATGGAGTTAGAGGTAATGTTAAAGTCAAAATATGCTTTATTGTCTAAGATAAGTATAATCTTGTTGACAAAGCTGAAAAAGAAAACTATTATAGGTCTAAAAATGGTCTGTTGCCATAATGTAGTAGTCATGGTCGAGCCTTGTTCAGGTACCAAACTGCGCTCTTCGGCAATACGAACACTGAGTTCAGCACTTAAGCCCCAGAATGCCACACCCTAATGCAACTGAGAGTCTACCATAGAAAACTAGAACATTCTTGCAGCCGCTCAACTTAGCTCATTAGATACTACTCTCAGCACAAAACATGCAGATGCCAATTTTGAACAGAAATATGCTCTGTGAATTTCAATTTGTCATCCAATTTTATACCAACAGATTTAATAAAATGTTTGCATTCAATGGTTTGATCATTTAATATAAGAGGATCCATTGAAAATTTGAATGCCAAGATGTTTGTCTTTTTAACATTAAAACAAAGCGAATTAGAATTGCACCAAGTTGTTACCTTAACAATATCACTAGACATTACCCCGTGTAAGCTATCACTCAAACCACGCCAAAGAATTGTGGTATCATCTGTGAACAGTGTGAATTTACCTTGAATATTTAAAAAAGTTAAATCGTTAAACATTTAAACATATAACAGGAACAACACGGGGCCTAACACTGATCCCTGTGGAACACCACTCACAATTTTTTGGCTATCAGAAGCAGAACCACCACACTGTACAAACTGAGATCTCTCAGACAAATAAGTTTTAAACCAGGTTAGAGCTTGACCACTCGGATACATTAAGCTTTAGCAGCAGCTTCCTGTGACCTGCACAATCAAATGCTTTTGAAAAATCACAGAACACTGCCGCCACTGAATCACCCACCTATCCCCAAATACACCTGCTCCAGGAATGCAAAAATTGCATCATTTGTACATCTACATTTCTAAAATCCAAACTGCGCTTGATGAAGTATATTAAAATGAGACAAAACGTGTGCTTTTGCAGACTTTTCAGTAACCTTAGAAATTGAAGACAGCAATGCAATAGGCCTGAGATTAGATAGATCGTCTAAGTCGCCACTCTTATGTAAAGGGATAACTAAAGCAGTCTTCAAACAGTCCGGAAGTATACCAGTAGAAAAAGAAAGGTTTATCAAGTTCACCAATGTATGCAGGGCTTCGTCAGGAAAGTTCTTCAAAATCCATGCTGACAAGCTGTCGATCTTGTGGACTTTTTATTATTAATGTCCTGACAAGATTTTACATAGTTCTATAAAATTTGTTTTATTTAAAATAAAATTTTCCAGTACATATACGTCACCAAGGTACTCTAAAGGATTTTTTCTTGGAGCTAAGTTGCTGGTTAATTTATCTGCAATTGTGCAGTAGAAGGTATTTATAACATTAGGTTCAGTAGAGATATTAGGAGTTGTTGATTTATTTTTTCCGCAAAGTTTTCCTTAGTGTGTTATTTTTGGATTCTTGAATTCTTTTACTGTAATAAAGATCTTTTGCGATTTTTAAAATCCGTCTATAGAGGATTCTGTATTTACCAATGTAATTAATAATAAAATCATTAAAAAAATATTTTCTTAGAGGTACATAAAAAACGCAGATTTTTTCCGGAAACACGAATTTCTTTTTGTCACCCAGGGCTTTTTCTTTTTAAGTTTTATTTTTTGTCGTGGAAAGGCCTTATTGAAATTATGCTCTATAACTTTTTGTATGGGTATTAATTTATTTTAATAATTTAATAAACATTTTATTTATTAATCAGAATTGAGTGAAATAGAGAAAAGGGATTAATGTCATATAAAATATTACCCCAATTTACGTTTGTTAAAAAATGGTTTGAGTCATACCTGACAAATAGAAGTCAAAGAGTCAAAATTAGCAAAGCACATTAACATGTTAAATCTGACATACACATTAATTTTTTAGGAGTCCCACAAGGTAGCATTCTGGGACCTGTAACTATTTATTATTTTTATCAACGATTTATGTAAAATATTTACAACAGTTGTAATGTCTTAACGAAATAGCAATAAAACTTCACAAACTAGGTTCACTTTTAACTTGATATTTATTAACTGATATACACATACAAGATGGCTGAAAACCGTAATGCGCAATGTGAATCTAATCTAATCTATAACTAAACTGAAGCCGGAGAAAGAAGTTTAGTTTAAGAATTGCCTCAATCTACATGAAAATGAAAACAATGAGAATATTATATCATGCTAACTTTGAGACAGTAGTAAGATATGGTTTGCCATTGATGACACAATCAAGTAGTTGCAGTAATACCACTGCACAAATGTAACTTTAATGGAACCGCAGCAATGAGAAAGACAAACACAGACACAGTTATGAAGTTGGCAGAAAATAGGATGTTGGGGCGTTTTATATCTTGATATTTCGTTACAATTTTTACATGTTTTATCTTGCAATAAAAAAATGTTCTTTTTATGATAATGTTATATTTGTCTAACTCCTATTAAGAGCTGGTAGCATCTTTGATATCCTATTTTGAACAAGAACCAAATAATCGCTTATTGCTACTCTTAATGGCTGTTAGAGGAATATATTATTAAAAATATTTAGTACAAATTAAAATTTAATTCAATCATATTCCACCTTTGATAATAAATACTGAAGATGATATCAGTTATTCCCGTATTTACAAAAATCATGCATCCAAAAGTAAAATCTAAATTTACTTATGGTTGATCCTACATTCTCAAATTAAAACTGAAACTCAAAAATACTTTATTATCGAGGAAATGTGATTTCCATTGACAAAGCCTACTACAAAATAATATAAAGCCTAATAGTATACAAAAAAATCTTTAAACAAGCTAAACAATATAAAATACAAACATAGTAAATACAAGTATGTGCAAAACCGTACAGCTGAAAAAAGAACAAAAGATAGATAACATATACAACCAGACAGATTAGGCAATAGGGTCAGCATAAAATTCGGCAAGTTTATAGTAGGCTTTGCCTAACAATACTTTTTTAAGACTTCTTTTAAATTGTTTTAAAGACCCAATTGTTCTAAGGCTACTTGGCAAGTGGTTAAAAAGCTTTATGCTCTCATAAATCAAAGAATTCTTAGCCAAAGCAGAAGTAGGCACTGGCAAAGGCAAATCCAAAGCTTGTCTGGTGTTTCGTTGACCTGCAGGACGCTGTATATTTTGTCGGTATTTAAAGATTAGACATGCTGTTTCGAGGATAAATAAAGAGCTAAGAGTTAGGATTTTTTGTGACAAAATGAGGTCTGCAGGATTCTCTCAGATCCACACAAGCAATAAAGCGAACAGCTTTCTTCTGCAGCACAAACAAGATGTTTAACAGATATTGACTACTAAAACCCCAGAATGGAATCCCATATCTGAGGTGCGATTCAAATAAGGCAAAGTAAACGGTACGCGCCACTGCCATTCCGAGTTCATTTCTTGCAATTCTGATTGCAAAATGTGATCCTCGAAACGTAAATTTTTATCAACAAAAACCCCCAAAAACCTTGTCACATGGCTGTCAAGGATTGTAACACTGTCCTACTGCAAGCTCTGCATGTCACACCTAAACCCAACAACATTAGTCTTCGTCAAATTGAAGGAAAGTCCGTTTGAATCACACCATCTTTTAACCTCCAGCAAGTCTTGAGTTATAATTTTCCTTAGCTGAGCAATCTCTTTATTATGCCAAAGAATCGAGGTGTCGTCCGCAAATAAGGTAAATTTTCCTGATATGTTAACTTTCACAAGATCGAGATAAATCAAGAACAAGAGAGGACCTAAAACAGACCCTTGCGGAACCCCACAATTTATGCTCAATGACGAAGATCGCCTTTCGGAAGTAGTTACAGATTGGCTTCGACCTGAAAGGTATGAAGAAAACCACAACAGCGCGGAGCCCCTGAAACCATACAACTCGAGCTTAGACAGCAATATTCTGTGATCAACATAATCAAAAGCTTTTGAGAGATCACAGAAAACCGCTGCCACCGCCTCTCCGTAATTAATGTTAGTGTAGACACCCTTGAGAAAACCAAAAATTGCATTGTGCGTCCTTTTTGCATTCTGAAATCCAAACTGATTCAAGGTAAGTAAATGAAATGTCTCAAGATACTCACACAATCTCTTCTTAGCAACTTTCTCAATAACCTTGGAGACCATAGACAAAAGAGAAATTGGACGAAAATTCGAGAGCTCACTGAGATCCCCGCCCTTATGCAAGGGAATCACTATTGCCGATTTTAGGCATGAAGGAAAAACTCCTTTAGACCAGGAATCATTAATTGCAAAAGCGAGGGCATCCAAAGCACCTTCCGGCAACTTTAAGAGAACTTCAGCTGAAATCTCGTCATCTCCACAAGCTTTCTTGTTTTTTATACTAGGAAGAGTCTCTCTAATCTCCTGGTTATGTGTGGGGAAAAAATAAAAAGAACCAGGCACAGATAAATCTTTCAAATAAGAAAGAGGATCAACTCCCACAGCGAAATTCTGGACCAATTTTCGTGCAATACTGCAATAAAAACTGTTTAATGTATCTGGATCAATGTCACTATAAGAACCAGACCTATTAGATTTCAAAATCTTTAGTGTTTCCCTTAAGTCTAGTTATGTGGTCCGATTTAGCTTTGTTTTCAGAAGTTAGCCTGATTACTTCAGATTCAAGCTCTGTCTTGGTTATTTCATACTCATTCTGCTATTTCTCAATTAAAATATCCTTTTGTCTGCATTCAGCCTTATACTTTACATACAAATCATTAAGTTTGTTTATTTTGTTAAATTCATGTTTTCTTTGTCCGGCCTAGCTTTGTCTCTCCCGAGCTACGATAGAATTGAATTAGCGACCAGTCCATTGATTGTTACGTTAATGGAAACATCTCAATTTTGGATAATTCTGTGAAAATCTGACAACCTTTTACTCTGAAACGTAATCAGCCGTTTGATGACGTTCAACGGTTTTTATTTTGTATTAACTATATATGCCTTTAAGGAGTACAAAACTTTCTGAAAAACTTACTATTGTTTTTTAGCCTCAATTGAACATCCTGACATGAATCAAGGGCCATATAAGGAAAATAGACAAGAAGGCTTTTCTCAGAACCCTAGAGAACAATTTTTGAAAAATGGTTATGATAAACCAAGTTATGAATCTCCTCATGTTGGGG
The DNA here is from genome assembly GCA_030620095.1 of Kuschelorhynchus macadamiae. NCBI lineage: Eukaryota > Metazoa > Arthropoda > Insecta > Coleoptera > Curculionidae > Kuschelorhynchus > Kuschelorhynchus macadamiae. The sequence goes on along the minus strand of JAUTXW010002850.1, from coordinate 38,631 downwards.
AAAAAATTGATAAGGATGTCGATGGAAAGTATGTTCTAGTTTTTAAGAAAAAAGCAAAAATAGAATTAAACATAAAAGTGATAAAAATAAATATAAAATGTGGTATTACTGAAAATTACATACATATGTATTACGGCACTATTACTGTATCATTTCAATATTGAATGATAGATTTTTTATTTGGAATGCATTCCACAGCAACAAATTCAAATGCATCTAATATTGATACATGATGATAATAAACCACTAAGTAGATATGTAATTTGTAGATTGAGCATAACAGATCTTGACACAGTTTTTAAATATCCAGATAGCAGTGAAACAATTGTCACCCCAGATGCAAATCTTAGTTTAAATATCTTTGGAGAAAGCAAACCCTTTGGAGGTGCTTTTTTTAACCAATCTGTTCAGATTAAAACTATAAGAAATCCTGATGGGGTAAGTTGCACTTTCAAATAAGAAACAAATTATTGATTATTATTCTTAAAATTTAGTCGTTACAATAGATAAATTAAATTAAAGAGTGATTAGTCAACAAATCCAAAATCCTCTCTCCATTCCTAAACCCTGGTCAAAATGCAGGGTGGAATTTTGAAAATTGAAACCATTTCATATTTTAAAAACACTAAATTTTTTAAAAAAATGATACTGTTGTACTTTTTAACTTCTTTTTTTGACATTTGAAAATTTAAAGATTTAAGAGGTTGTAAAATCTGAAAGGCTTGACTTGCAGCAAAGAGAATTGCATATAATTTTTGTTCTTATACTATTCGTTATGACATCTCTTTTCACTATTTCTGGTTATATCACTTTCTATTCAAAATGGCACTAAAATGTTACAAATTTGTTGCTAGGTAGATTTTTAAATGTTTTGTTTATGCTAGGAGTTAATAGCATAATAAAGGTCTTGAAAAGCCAAAACGGATTGTGCAATCCTTTCAATGTAAGTCAAGTCGTTTAGATTTTTTAGCCTCTCAAAATGTAAGTTTGAGCATTTTGAAACGTGAATATTTCGAAAATAGTTAAAAAGGTATATGATATGAATCATGAAAAATATCTAGAATCTTGAGGGGAGTCCAAAATCATTTAAAGAATAAAATTTGATACCTATTTTGCTTTTTTGAAACATACAAAATATTTTCAAAATGTAATAAAAACTTTAAAAAATCGACTGTTTCCATTCAAAAATTCTATCTTGTAATGTAAACAAGTTGAATCGAAACGTTTTTTTTTTCAGTGCAGAGTGATGTTTTATTTATATTATGAACACAATTTTCATTACCTTTGGGAGGAGGGTTCTTACTGCCAGAATTACCCACAATCTCTGTGTGAGATACTATAATCACTCTTCTGATTCTGGCATCAGAACTAAGCATGGTCGAGCAATAATAATTCAAGCTAAAGGCTGGTGTGGCGGTGGGAGTTGTTAAGTTTGTTAAACCTTAAAAAATGAAAACAAGAAGAATTTAAAAAATTCCCGAGGCAGACTTAATTGTGTTATTAGGTCTGAAAAACCTAGCAAAAGAGACAGTTTTGGTCAGGGCCAGCCTAATTCGCCATCAGAATCCGTACGGGTCAAATCGGTCCAATTTATCTGCTGGTTATGGGGGGATAATGAATACACTGTGGAGTTATAGAACATATTAAAAACAAATATTGGATAGAAAAAATTAAAATCTAGTAATTAAATCATTTGCAGTTCTTACTTTTATTTCAGCAAACTTCTTAATTATCAAACAATATTTTAGGATATATTGTATATCCAATAGAAATAATTGAACTTGGGCTTCCTTGTCCGATAATAGCTAGCAGATAGTTCTTTAAAGAAAGGTGAGAAATATTCTGAGAGCAGTAAGGTTCCGATAAGACTTAGTTGAATGAACATAAACAGCAAAGAAGATTAAAATTAAACCAGGTCTAACTTGGCAGTTGTAGGTTAAAGATGTCATGTACAGTAAAATTGCAAAATATGTTATAAATATATAAATTCTGTTTTGAAATTGGTTAAAATTTGGGTATCCAGTTTGATATCAAATGTCTTCATTTATTCATTTAAAGTTATACCTCACATGCTAAAGATACTTAAAAATTATTATTATATACTGTTGTGAGTTTGCTGTTGCAGTACCATACCATTTGTGCTTCAAAATACAAATAAATAGACACCTATGCATTCGCACGATTCCACGAATATATTTAAAAATACATGTGCTGATGCTGAAACAGGCTGAAGAGAATCTGGGGTTGTCAGATGTTGATAACATACGCTGTGTCGTGTTTTGATCCTCCGTAGAATATCACAATAATGTTCACGCTTCCATTTAAAATAACGTAATGTATATATTTATGTAACACGTGTTAATAGTGTGTCTACAGCTTAAGTTGCCTGTATATTTTTTATTTTCTTATAATAGGCATATTTTTTAGTCATTTGAAACTCGCAGAATCGTCACAGATAGCGAAGGTAATGAAGAAACAACTGTAACTAGAAAGGTAGGCGATAAAGAATATACAGTCGTAAAGAAAAGAGACAGAGAAGGGAAAGAAGAAATACGTGAAAACATGATTAATATGACTGAAGATGAAAAGTCATTATTTACCAAAGTTGCTGATCCAGTTATTCCATTTGACAATTCAGTATTTAGTAAATTATTTGGCAAATTTTAAATAGATCAAGATGAAACAGAATATATATAGGTAATGTAGATAGACAAAATGTTTTTCAAAAATCATATATATGTAAACTAATCCTGAAATTAAATATTTATTGCTGTTTTAATATTTTAGTTATTTATATTTTCTAAATGACATTAATAAATGAAATATTACTTTTTTGTTCTTCAAATACATTTTATTTTATGGTAATTGTACTTGAAATTCAATTATACCCTAAAAAGTATTTGGTACTTGATTTTCCAAAAAACAATTTAAAATTCAATAAAAAAATTTCAATACAGTAATAAAAATGTTAAAAACAAAACCAATTCACATTTAAAAATAGTTACTTATAATACGTCCCTATGTCAATAACACAACCTTACAAAAATGACTCTGCCCTATAATTGAATTAAAACAATCAAATATTGCCAAACCAGTCTTCAAAAACCCCGATAGAATATAAATTCTAGTGAGTAAAATGCATTGCTAATCAAGACCTTCTTAATGGCATTTTTAAATTTTTTGGTAATGTTCTAACACTATGTGGTAATTTGTTATAAAAGTGTATGCCAAAATAACTTGGTCCACTCTGATTCCGCGCCAGCCTCCTGCATGCCGGAACCAGGTCGTGCATTTGTCTTGTGCCGTATTGGTGTACATCTCCGTGGGCCATGTATAAATCAGGATTCCTCTTAGCATACAAGTTTTACAAAACGTATAAAGAAATATCAGTATTTGATTTGTGATAAAAACCTCTCTGCAGTTGTCCCGATATCCCAGACCCGCAACTATTCAAACAGCTCTTCTTTGCAGTCGGAAGATTCGAGCAGCATCAGCAGCATGTCCCCATACCAGCACTGCATAACTCAAGTGAGACTGAAACAGGGCGTGATAAGCCTGCACCAAGACTGACTTCGAAATCTGGTTTGCCAAATTTCGCAATAGAAAGATATTGGTATCACTGCAGCAACAGTGTTAATGTCTCGGTCCCACAAAAGCCTAGAGTCGAGCGTTACACCTAGAAAACAAACCGATGCATTGGCATCCTCCAGCACTCTCATAGACAGTGCTATTTCATGAGTTTTGGCAGTTTTGAGGAACAGACCTTTCGAGACAAATGATTCATTTGCTTTGGAAAGAGCCTCTCTCGAGCTCTGTATCGACTGAGGGCAGCATCCACCCCTGACTAGAATTGTGGTGTTGTCAGAAAAGAGAGTATATTTTTCATTAACTGTGATTTGAGGTAGGTCGTTGATATATATTAGAAATAGTAACGGTCCAAATACTGATCTTTGCGGAACGCCCGTTGTAATATCTCTCTCGGCAGACAGTGCACCTACAATTTTCACAATTTGTAACTTGCCTGCCAGGTAGGACTGTAAAAGATTAATACTACTCTGGTGAAAATTATAGTACATGAGTTTTTCAATCAGGAGAGAATGCGGCACGCAGTGGAAGGCCTTGCTTAAGTCACAAATCACTGCAGAGGCATACTCACAATTTTCAAAAGTACCTATGACATACTTTACCGCATCAAGAATTCCTAAGCTGGTATTTAAGTTTTTACGAAAGGCAAACTGACATTCTTTGAAAAGGTTGTTTGACTCAAATGATCTTGAAGACATGCATTTTTCAATAATCTTTGAAATGATCGGCAAAAGAGAAATGGGCCTATAGTTAGAGGGATCATCTGACTTTCATTTTTTAAAAACTGGTGTTACTAAGGGCTAAGTGAATCAGGAAAGATGAACATAATTATAATAAAAATAATAAGTAGGTTAGTGGTGCAAACATGATATGGGAGAAGATGCTTTCCTCGGTACACATGGGATTCAGAAGTAGTTTTATTTTTTCTTTTATATAGGGTATTAGGTACCTATATAAAGTGTAGCTTATTTTAATATGATTTGTGGTGGTAGGTAGAGTATTTTCCCAGTAAAGACTAATTAAGCACAAGAGTAGCAATAAATCGACTTTGTTTTTTTTGCTCTTTTTAGATGACTGACATAAGTGGAAAAAATGCCTTTGATCTGAAAAAAGATTCCTCCCCGATTCGCTAAAAACCACACCGACGTACCTAATATTTATACTTATTTTTTTTAGGTATTATATTGTTAATAAAAGTGGTACCTTATTCAATATTTTGTTTCCTGTTGTTTTTATAGTTTGTTGTTTGTTACAGAAGAGAGCATTAAGATTCATGTCTGGCGTAAAAGCACGCGATTCTTATCGTCCTTTATTTATAAAACATTCAATTTTGACTTTATGCTGATTATTTATTTTAGAATCTGTCTGTCTGGTCCATAAAAAGTATAATAATGAATTGTTTGTGTCTAATCACTATAACATGCGCCATTCTCATACACTATGTTTGCCGATTCCTAAGTACGAATACATTAAGTATAAGGAGGTTTTGTAATGAGAAGGCTTTCAGAAAGAAAACTAAAAATCTCCTAATGAAAAAGTCATATTATACCTTAAATGAATTTTATTCTGACAATTTAATGTAGCTCTTTTTTCTGTATTTGTAGTAGTGTAATTACTTTGACATTTGTTGTGTCTGTTTTTATATGTGTTACGTTTTTTACAAGCAATTTAATGTAATACATATTGAAATTGTTATATTTTTTTGTTTTATTTATTTAAAATTGAAAATGACTAGTTTAATGACATAATTATTAATGTAGTCATAGTTTAGTTAATTTTAATTACATTACTCACAAGGCTTTCTCAACAATTGCAAAATGTATGACAATAAAGCTACTTTGACTTTGACTATATATCCTTTTTTTAACCCTTTATGATTTTTTTTAAATTTTACTCTAATAAACTTGATTTTGTGGTTTTAATAATACAGTCGAACCTCTCTAAATCGAAACTCGTTAATTCGAAAACCTCTGCTATTCGAAATATATTGTACGTCCCTTAAAAATACCTTTAGAAATCGAAATTCTCTGAAAGACCATTTTTACCTCTACAATTCGAATTTCATTCTAATTCAACCTCTATAAGTCGAATTTTGTCAGTCGTAGCCATCAAATCTAAACAGGTTAGAGCAAGTATAACACATTATTTTATTTACCGATTGGCGGTTATTGCAACTGATTGTTATGCACACGTAGGCGGCTTACAAGATGAGTCTCGAACGTAAACACAGAAGTTTGACAATCGGTGATAAAATAAAAATTATAAATGCTGTTAAAAGTGGCGAGAAGCTTAAAAAAGTCATTGCTAAAGAGTATAATATTCCACAGAGTACGTTATCAACAATTTTGAAAAATCAAGGATATATTTTATCCCAAGAAACATCGACAAATTTGAGTGCAAAAAGAAAAAGGGAAGCCGAGTTTCCCGATGTGGAGGAATGCTTAGTGAAATGGTTTAAACAGTGCCGAAATAATAATGTTAGTGTTAGAGGAACAACAATGAAGGAAAAAGCCGAAGCATTTGCTAAATCTTTAGGGCATAACCAGTTTAAAGCAAGTAACGGTTGGTTAGCAATATTTAAGAAAAGACATGACATAGTGTTTCGTAAGATGTGTGGTGAAAGTACGACTATAAGTGATTCGGTTTGCGATGACTGGAAAAATGAACTAAAAACGATTATAAAAGACTATGATGCTTGCAACGTTTTTAATTCAGATGAAACTGGGTTGTTTTTTAAGTGCCTTCCAGATCGTACAATGTGCTTTAAGGACGAAAAGTGTCACGATGGTAAACACAGCAAAGAAAGAATAACCGTTTTGTTAACAGCTAATATGACAGGTACAGAAAAGTATAAATTATTGATAATTGGAAAATCTGCAAAGCCTAGATGTTTTGCGAATATACAATCACTTCCTGTCGATTACACTGCAAATAAAAAAGCATGGATGACATCCCAAATATGGTCTAATTTTTTGTTGAAATTTGACAAAGATATGACAAAACAAAAGCGTAAAGTTTTGTTAATGGTGGACAATTGTACCTCCCATAGTAAAGATATTCCTCATCTTAATTCAGTAACAGTGAAGTTTTTGCCCCCTAACACAACCTCCAGACTTCAACCATTAGATCAGGGTATAATTAAAAACTTTAAAACATTATATAGAAAGGAAGTTGTACGAAAAATTATAAATAGTATGGAAGAAGGAAAAAGCAGCTCAGTGAATCTATTAGAAGCAGTACGAATGGCTAACAAGGCATGGTTCAGTGTTACCCAAGTTACAATTGCAAATTGTTTTAGAACATGTGGATTTTTACACTCAGCGTCAGAAGAACTTCAGGAAGAAACCACTGTATCATCAGTTGAGGATGTTGATGAAGCAATAGTTGATAAAGAATGGCGTATAATTTCTGAAAAATTTGATACATGTTGTAAAACGTTTGGCGAGTATGTGAGCTTTGATGATGAGTTTCTGGAACATTAAGTGATGGCGAGATTGTGGCTTCAGTTACTAAAGAAATGAATGACAATACCGACGAGGAAGATAATGTTACTGAAGAAGAGGAGCAACCTGTTTCAGCCAGGGATGCTAAAGCCATGGTAACAAAGCTGCGAATTTTTTTCGAAAGAAAAAGTGATACACAGGATTCGGTTTTTTCTGCTATATGGACGATTGAAAACAGTATTGATTCCTGCATATTTTTAAAATCAAAACAAACTAAGATAAATGAATTTTTTACCAAAAAATAAATATGTATTTATTTTATGTGTATAAATATTTAGGTATATATGATTAATATGCATATTATGTATATTCAGATATTTGCAGTAGAATGTACGTATAACATACATTGTATGTATGTACACAGAAATAAGTACCTATGTAAAGAGATTAAGTTTTTTTGTTCGTTGATTTAAAAATAAAGGCACTTTTATGTAATACCTCGATATTTCCAAATTTATTTATTAAGCCTCGTTAATTCGAAACACTAATTACTAAATTACTATTCCCTTGAGACTCGAATTAGAGAAGTTTGACTGTATATATATATATATATATATATTATATATATATATATATATATATATATATATATATATATATATATATATATATATATATATATATATATATATATATATACAGTCAAACTTCTCTAATTCGAGTCTCAAGGGAATAGTAATTTAATAATTAGTGTTTCGAAGTAACGAGGCTTAATAAATAAATTTGGAAATATCGAGGTATTACATAAAAGCGCCTTTATTTTTAAATCAACGAACAAAAAAACTTAATCTCTTTACATAGGTACTTATTTCTGTGTACATACATACAATGTATGTTATACGTACATTCTACTGCAAATATCTGAATATACATAATATGCATATTAATCATATATACCTAAATATTTATACACATAAAATAAATACATATTTATTTTTTGGTAAAAAAGTCATTTATCTTAGTTTGTTTTGATTTTCGTCCATATAGCAGAAAAAACCGAATCCTGTGTATCACTTTTTCTTTCGAAAAAAATTCGCAGCTTTGTTACCATGGCTTTAGCATCCCTGGCTGAAACAGGTTGCTCCTCTTCTTCAGTAACATTATCTTCCTCGTCGGTATTGTCATTCATTTCTTTAGTAACTGAAGCCACAATCTCGCCATCACTTAATGTTCCAGAAACTCATCATCAAAACTCACATACTCGCCAAACGTTTTACAACATGTATCAAATTTTTCAGAAATTATACGCCATTCTTTATCAACTATTGCTTCATCAACATCCTCAACTGATGATACACTGGTTTCTTCCTGAAGTTCTTCTGACGCTGAGTGTAAAAATCCACATGTTCTAAAACAATTTGCAATTGTAACTTGGGTAACACTGAACCATGCCTTGTTAGCCATTCGTACTGCTTCTAATAGATTCACTGAGCTGCTTTTTCCTTCTTCCATACTATTTATAATTTTTCGTACAACTTCCTTTCTATATAATGTTTTAAAGTTTTTAATTATACCCTGATCTAATGGTTGAAGTCTGGAGGTT
>JAUTXW010002850.1:10000-22500 GCA_030620095.1 Kuschelorhynchus macadamiae | reverse complement strand
AGGCTCTTTCCAAAAATGGAAAAATCCAATATGGCGGCCATAAGAAAAATGAAAGTTGAGGCGGGTTGCGGTTTAACAAAAAACAATAAAGACGTGTCGTATACGCCATCTTATTTATCTTAAAAATGTGTCTGAATAATGTCACATTTTGACAGCTGTCAAATTTACCGTTTTGGATATACTGGCCAAAAACGAAATCCGCCATTTTCGGTTTTTCCCCGATATTTCCAAAAACAATTGATCGATCGTAAATCTGAAGCCGGATATCGAATGCAATAAGTTTCCTCTAAAACTTTCCCCATTTAACCTTTGCTGTAGGTATAATAGGAGCCGAGATATCTGCATAGAGAAGCGAATCTGGGACACACTGTATATAAATATATATATATATATATATTTGTTTATTTATTTATTTACCAATATATATATATATATATATATATATATATATATATATTTATTTGTTTATTTATTTATTTATATATATATATATATATATATATATATATATATATATATATATATATATATATATATTAATTATTTTCTTGGGCATAGGTTAACTCATTGAGAAGTAGAACTATAAATTAATCGACGTTCCGCTCATTATATTGAGCTTTCTCAAGATATTTATTTTCTGCAATAAAAACATGTATAGTTAGTATTTAAATTGGTTAAAACATTATTGAAAAAACATCACTCAAAAAAACATTACATAGTGATGTTTTTTCAATAATGTTTTAACCAATTTAAATACGTATCTACCCATTTTACAGCTAACTTCCGTGATGAAGCTCGACGATCTTGTTTAATTAGTGTACGGAGAGCCCGCTTATCTCTTTCTGTAATTGTCGTAATTTCTGTAATTCTGTAAATTTCGGTCAGACTTCGCTTTTAACCGAACATTTCCGCTTTTTTTTTTGAATTGGGAAATAATATTTCTTATTGTCCCTTGAGAAATGTTTAGATTTTTTGCAATACTATGTCCAGAGAGACCATTTTTGTGTGCACTAATAATGGAATTTCCCATATCATAGAGAGTGCTTTTGCACGAACCATTTTGACAACTAAACAGTTTCAAAGACTCAAATATTAATGCCATCTTTGTTTTCAATTATTGTTAAAGCCCACTCGATTAGATATTTACTTTAATAAAGTTTGTATCAGATGTCACTAAGTAATCACGCGGTTTTATCTGAGTCCATGGGTTTATGGCCCAATTAATATGCTCCAAGCCTAACAAAAATATGTTTTTCTAATCATTATTATTGTTAGTGATGTAGATATGCGATATTTTTAATTAATTGTTAATACCACATACTATCAAATAAACGTAGTTGCATTTGTTGAAGTTATGTTACATGTAGTAAATACCAGGTGACAAAAATAAAATTATTTTAAATATGCCCTTGGTCTAATACATATGCGACTGGGCTCGTATTAGCTATTCTGTAACACTACACATATTAACCGCGTTCCCTCGTGTTTCGACGTTAAGCAGTGGCTGTTGTACTACGAAGTGACGTTTTCGTCGCGGCCAGTCCAATAGCAGGACGCGACAACACATGTAATAAGCGATGTAACTTTGAAGCGACCAATAAACGACATGCTTAATGTTAATCCGCACGTCGCTTCCTCTCATCAATACTTTTTAATGAAGGCAAAACTAATGGAACGAGGAGCTGATTGTGGTTTCGGAAGTTTTAATGGTAAATTGTTACGTGTTAATTTGTAATGCGTAAGTTTTATAATTTTTTAAATGTGCAATGTGGACGTTACTTATAATTTAATAAATGTGAAAAGGTTTTTTCAATATTCTTTTATTTCTTATGAAGGAATGAAGTAAAAATCAAGTTGAAATGGGAAGGACGATCTTTACCAGGTATCGTCTTAGAGAAACAATGATCTAGCCGCGGTAAATCATATAAAACAGTCTGATATACATAATTGGACATATGTGGAATATGTCTTGGACTCAAATGGTAAACATTTTTGAGAAACGCTGACGGAAGATCATCGTTAAGTCGCTAGCTATTAGTGAGCAGTGGCGGCTCTTCCATAGGGTCATGGTCAATGACCCCCAAAAAATGTTTCAGAAAATAAATTATTCATTTGACCGTCCGTCCTAATAGTTGTAATAAAACGCGAATCTTGGGAAAAGTTAAATACGCTACACTATTAGTCGGCGCGGTGGTTCGAATGGTCTCGTTGCCTTCCTTAGGCATAATAAAATACACTATACTAAGCTAGGCTGGGTAGTCCCAATTGCCGTGCTTCCCTTAAAGCTTCACGGAAGTACCCGAAGATTTCACAGCTACCGAGCGGCAGCTGAACGTGAAAGCAAATGGAATATGAAATCGCGATTTGGGTCACCAGCCAGTCGCCTCTCATAATTCGATCGATCGGTCGCGGCACCACGTCGGCATGCGGCAGTGATAAGTTCAATTGTTTAGAGGTCGCGCGGTCGATATTCTAACTCGATATTGTTTCCGACGTTTGTAATCGATGAAAATTGATTTATATACTGTTTTTTGTAATATATATTTATTTATGGTCCATATGTGATTGGGGAACATACAGGAAATAAAATGTCGGTAGTGACTAGTGCAAACAAATAACTAAAAAGTGCTTACGAACTTAATTTTGGGAAAATAACCGAATTCAAGGTAAATGAATAATATAAATAAAATAAAAAGGTTCATCGAAACTTTCGCAAAAGTAAGGACTTGTTGGTCTCATTATGGTGCAAAACCGGTGTTAAAGACTTAAAACACTTAGAAGAAAAAATAAAAAAACATGCGTTTTCTGCAGATCACATGAAATATTCGGTGAACTATGCTACGGTCGTGTTGATATTCACACTCAGCTAGACACAGCTTATAGAAAATCCCTTAGGGATTTTAATGAAAATGTATCCAAAAATCGTTATATTTTAAACAAAATTATAGATTGTGTAAAATTTTGTGGGGCATTCAGCTGGCACTATGTGGCCATGCTGAAACGGCTTTGTCTGGAAATCCAGGGTTTTTCGGGGGCTTATAAATTTTGTTGAGGAGTTGGATACAATTTTTAAAGAGTATATGCAAAATGCAACTGTCTTTAAAGGAACATCTAAATCCATTCAAAATGACCTAATTGACTATGCTTGCTATGGCTCCAGAACAAATTAAGCAAGACATTCAATCAGTTAAGTATGTTGCTGTGCAAGTAGACGAAACAACTGACAGTTCCACCAAAACCCAAATAGTTATTATAATACGTTATATTTTGTCTGGCATTGTCCATGAACGATTTGTTAAATTTGTAAATCCTTTAGGTACCATATCTTCATACCTTACGGACGCAATTCTTCATGAATTAGAAAATCTAGGCATTAATAATACCCCCGAGAAATTAATTGGGCAAAGTTACGATGGGGCCTCCACTATGAATGGAAAATTAGGAAGCGTACAAAAAAAATTAATTAATTTTTTACATTATGCCCACCAATTCAACTAACATTAGAAAAAGCAGCAAGTCAACATAAAAATGTAAAAGTTTTATTTGCAAATTTACACGGTTTCTCTACATTCTTCAGTCGATCTCCAAAGCGCACAGCAGTTCTTGATGAGTTAGTTAAAATTCGCTTACCTCAAGCTGCTTCCACGAGGTCGTACTTCAATGTACGTTGTGTAAAAACTGTGTTTGTTTATCAGACAGACATTCTATTATGTTTAGAAAAAATAATTGAAAAGATGCCAACACAATTAACCAAGCCTGGGGTTTAAAAGGCTTTTTACAAAATGAAGAATTATTTTGGTTGAACTTCTTCCAGCTTCTAATACCCCATTGTGAAATACTTTTTAATGACCTTCAAAAAAGTGTTATCGATGTTTATTAGTAACTATATATATATATATATATATATATATATATATATATATATATATATATATATATATATATATATATATATATATATATATATATATATATATATATATATATATATATATAGACTCCTTTAAACGTTCCATCCAAGCAGTTCGCGATAAAATTTTAAACGACCTATCTTTAGAAATGCCTTCAATTTCATCTATTGCTAGTAAACGGCTACGTAAAAATGAAGAATCTAAACGTCGAGTGGCTTTGGAGGTCTGTGACATAATAATTTCGGAAATGTACCATCGCCTTAGTTTCAGTGATCAGGCGACTATTCTATAGTGATCAATTTGAAAATTACAACAATAATTTTCCAGATATTTTTAATTTAGTTAAAAAAAGACTTTCCTTGTATACATTACTAAAAACTGAAGTGCAAGGTATTTATGATCGTGCTGATTTTCGTATAAGTTCTGGAGCTATTTCAATGCTTGCAACTTTTTATAAATTATAACCTAAGTGATACGTTTTCTGAAACCGTCAAAATATTAACTTTACTGTGCACTTTGCCAATGACAACTGTAGAAAGCAAGCGTTTTTTTTCGAACTTAAATAGAATAAAGACGAAGATAGACTATCCGCTTTAGCATGTCAAGTATCGAGATATCGTTTATAAAAGGAATGTGCAATTTTAATGAATGTGTCACTCAGCATTTTTCCAATTCTAAATAACGAAAAGTGGACCTGAACTTTAAGAGAATTTAAAGGTAAGATTTTTATTTTAAGTATGCCTATTTTTAAATTTATTATTGACCTCCCAATATAATCACCACGAGCCGCCACTGTTAGTGAGTAGTCACATACCAAACTAATGAGAGAGTGATAGATAAATTTGCATTAAAAAAAATCTAAGGGTAGATTCAATTTTCAAAAACTAGAATTGATTCATACAATTTTATCCAAGTTTGTATTAAACAGATTTACGTGTTTACGGTTTTAAAGACGTGGATCTGTATGGAGTGTGATTAAAAATTGGTAAGTTTTTGTATTTTTGATTATTTTGTATCATTTTAATCAATTCATTGTAAATAAAAATATATCCGCAAAAAAAAAATGGCGAAGGAGTCGATAAAAAAGCGAAAATGTTAGTAATGTGGCAGAGGCATTCCAAATTTAATTTCTACTATTAAGGTATGTGGACAAATAATTTTGTTAAACCAAAAACATGAACCCCCCTATTCACTAAGGTTTAAGAGTTAGACCAGGTCTAGTTGCCATGGTACTCAAGACTCTTGCTTCGACAGTTGTTTCGCTTATGTCACTGTCACTTTGTAATTGTGATATTTAGAAAAAGTATTTGTTCAGTTGTTAAAAATGTCATCTTAAACCTATAACTGTCAAGTTAGTCTTGGTCTCAATTTAAACCTCTTTAGTGAATATGGATGGAAATGTCTAATTCCTATCCTCTGACAATATGTGGTTATTAAAAATACACTAAACTCTATTGATAAATAATATATTTATGAATTCTATTTACAATTTTATATTTACAAATTTCTAGCATAACGATTTACATTTTCTACATACATGTAGTGATAATTATATAACATACAATTTAATGCTTTACAAGATAATAAAACTTTGGTTTTTAAAGTAGGCCTAATAAACCTATAGTTTTGGAATGTGAATATAATTATTTTGTCTTTATTAACAATACAAAGTACATCTTTTCAGATGGGTATGAATATAAAGCATATATACTATATATTTACAAACCATATGACAACACTAATATGCAATTTTTTTGCATGTACTGTGTGGTCATTTCAACTTGTCCACATTTCGATCTGTAATAGCTTTCTTATTTTTAGAGATATCAAAATGATCAAAAAAAATTTTTCAGTTACCAATATTTTAACATTAGAACAATATACCTACAAAAAAGTGTCAATTGTCAATAGATATTGTTTGCATTTTTTAAAACGAAAGATCCTGTAAGTTTACTTTTAGGAGATGGGTCTCTTTTTTCTAATTCTAGAAATAATGGAGTTGATAACTCTTTTCGTTTCAAAATAAACGGGTAAATCCGCTATCGGACAAATGTGGTGAAAAAAGAAAGAGAAACGTTCTCACATACATTGGTCTTATAGCGATTTTAGAATTAATCTATTTATTAAAAATTTAGGGGATTTCATTTTTAAAAGATATGAGTTTTACGCACACATATTTGACATTGACACTTTTTTAATATGTCTAATTTTACGAAAACAAAACAAAACTTGATAACTGGCCATGCAATTTGTAATTTGGGTAATCTTGGGACTTTGAAAAATTAGAAAGGTATAGTAGATTTTAATGCGGAAAATTTAAAATAACCACGCTGTATATTCTGAAAGTTTATTCCACAGACGCCTAATGTTAAAAATGGGCGGGACGGGCGGATGGAGCTTAAGTGTACTATCAAAGTTATGGGAATTAAAAGGGAGATTCAATCCACCACTGAATAAAACCAAGCAACAATTGTAAAAATACCAATTTTTAATTTTAATTAAAAAAATATATAGATATATTCAAATTCATTGACCCTTACATCTTGATACTTAGTTTTATGTTGATTTTAAAGCTTTATTGCCTTAATTGTTTCTTTCAGTTTATTTCTATTTCATATTCTAATCATGTTCTTCCCTAACCATAAGTGGTAGATAGAAACAAAGAGTATAATTTTCCTTTGATAAACTGGTGTTAGTCTATTCAATTAAGAATTACAATGCCTATCCTGCAATAATTTTTTAAAAGTATATTTCCTTGATTAAAGACATTTACTATTCCCAGGGTTTTGACACAACTAATACTCCCGCAATTGGTGCCCACGGTTTAGCATATAAATTGAGAGTATTGGCATCATTTTAAATTCCAGATGTTACGTTTTCATTAATTTATCTGTATATAAACCAACTAGTATGAAGTGGTCTTAGAATAATATCTAGTAATCGCTATATTTGTACAAGTTTTTTTTGATCAAGTTTATTTAATGTTTTGGAATTTTAGCCACACCTGTCCTAAAAATAGCTGTATAAATGCATTTACAGTATGGGTAATATTTCCATATATTTAGAGAAATATCACAAAAACTTGATATTATATTAATTACATATTTATTAATTGTTTAAAACAAGATAACTCAAAATGATAAAATATTTTGAAGATCCATTAATAAAATTACTTATTATAATATATGAATTTGACAAGTAAACAATTCTCACAAAAAAATTGATCCAAAATGCAAGCTCTCAACTACAAGGTTTTAAAAATGGTTAAACTTTGGCTTATTTCAATATATTTTTTTATACTGGAAAACCGAAATTAAAAGTGAACCTGACCTTACCCAAAAAAAAATAAGTATTATTAAAAGCACTAAGTGAATTATAATTTAGAAGATTGCAAAAATAACTTAAAAATTCCAAACGCTGATTTCTCGGGATTCTATTATTTAATTGAATAAAATGTAGATATTAAGAGTTAGAAGAAAGTTGACGCTGGTTTCAGTATAGCTTTTGCAATTATTTGGTTTCTTCTGCCGTCTTAGTCCTTTCACTTAAAACTCCAAGAGCCATCTACTCAGGAATTAACGAATATGTCAAAATTTTAAGTGTTTATTTTATGGGGTAGAAGGTAATATTGAAAATATCAACAAAAGGTTAAACTTAAAGGTAATCTCAAAGGTTAGGTTTGTCAAGTTACAAACTTATTTGTTTTTTAAATGCAACACTATAATTCTCAACACTTGGACTGTACATTGCATTTTATTTCTATTTTTTAAAACCCTATTTGTATAAGTGTTGACATACAGAGTTAACATCTAAAAGTAAATATTAACACAAAATTGAAGTAATTTATGAGTAAGAAAATACCGGCTTTGAGTACCTACGATTTACAGCATTTTTTTTTTGCTTAACAAATTCTGTGATCAAGTCGAAACCCATTAAAGGCGCCAACTGAAGGTACACACAATCTATTCAATATATCTATTTATTGTCTAAATTCACAATTTTTTTATATGATTTATGTAGTAAGCTCAAAATACTACAGATACCTAGGGTAGGGTCAATTTTCCATTTAAACAATTATGATCCATAAAATTCTGTGAAATATTATCACTGATATTTTTATTGACAAACTGTGTTACTAGTGGCATAACTAAATAAACAATCGGATTATTATCTCAATGGCCATTACAGTAATACCACCTCTTTATAAAATACCAGTCGAAACCATTTAAAAGTTATGTCAGGAAAAAACAAATACTGGAATTATAATATCTGCCCCTTAAAAGGGGTATTCAAAATAGCAATCTAACT
Organism: Kuschelorhynchus macadamiae; assembly: GCA_030620095.1. Classification (NCBI taxonomy): domain Eukaryota; kingdom Metazoa; phylum Arthropoda; class Insecta; order Coleoptera; family Curculionidae; genus Kuschelorhynchus; species Kuschelorhynchus macadamiae. Next base: position 14,281 of record JAUTXW010002850.1, on the reverse strand, counting down.
AAAAGGTGTTTTCACTTTTTATAAGAGAAACTCATTAATTTACATTGTTGTAAAGTCTTGATATGCATCGCAAATCTACTTTTTATGGTTAATATTAATTTGTTTCTATGGTACAATTACAATATAATTTACGGTACTTCCGTAGTAAGTAAAGAAATACATAACAAAGAAGTTTTGTTAATAGTGGAAAATTCACAATCTCGGATTTTCATATATCTTCACGTTTTAGGGTCTCTAGATGTTTAAAAACATGTTTAGGTATTTCCGTCAGTCTGTATGTTCGCGGCATAGCTAAAAAAACTAACTTAATTCAATTTTTGGTTATAAAATAAGGGTCACATGAGGATGAAACCGATACACTTTAGTAAAAATCCAATGTAGTAAAACAAATCGCCTAGTAAAATAACAAAGCAAAATGTAGGTCTAATCAAAATCTTGAAAAAAATCAAGTGTGGTATAGGAATGAACTGGTAAAATTTTGGTACAAATCAGTCTGACAAACTACTTATTCGAATGATTTCAAATTTAACACAGAGTTGACTTTGATAGATACAAATTCAACTTGGCGTTACAAAATTCCAGTGTAATAAAATTTTAAAAATACAGTGTAAAAACGTCTTAATCAATTGATTTTAAATTATGGCCGAAAACAAGTTTGACAGGGAGAAACTGGCAAAATATATGGTGCAACAAAATGGCCGTTATTAAAATTGGAGAATGCAAAATTGGTAAATTAGTTTTAAAACTGCCTCTTTATGAATTTTTTCTTGTATCAAAGAAAGTGAAGCATGACCTTGTTAGTTACTTCGCAATATATACAAGACATACAAATTATGTTCTGTCATCCCCTTAATAAAGGGCAGAATTCAATGAGGGAGCTTCCAGTTAAAATGCTTTACAGATCGATTTTACCCAATATTAATTTCCCTCCTAATGAATCTTTTATATTTATTAGGGTTATATAACTTAATTTGTATATTATGTACCATACACATTACTAAATAACTAAGTTCTGAACAAAACTGGGTCATGCTTGACTCTCCCTTATAATAGGAACAATTTATATCCAGGAAAGTTCCAGGTAAAGCCAATTTACTGATTTTTTTTTAGATATGGCTAGACACCTTTTGTCATTCTGTCTGTCATTTGATTTTATACAAAAATGCCTGTTGATAAAAAAGTTTAGAGAGGGGATTCTCATAATGAGGAATATTAATTATTTAATGTACATCTCAACAAGGCACCAAACGTATGTTATTTACAAAAATAATTAAAATAATTATTTTCTAGGTGTTCTATTACTATTCCTATTTTTCTGTATAATAATAAAAAAAAAAACAAAAACTACTTTACATGTTTGTACTATTTGACTGTTTTTTCTTTTGGCAGTGTACATTCAGATATTTTGTTTCTATATCACCACTAATTCAAGTTACCTGTCATTAAAAACATCCTTTTCAATCCAAAAGTTAACCTCTAATTTATTTGCTTTCCAGATATCCACTCTCATGGCAAAGGCATTTTACCATTACCTCTCTAATTATAAAAAACTTATTACAGAATTTGTCCAACAAGAAAAAAAACGTGTGGTCTTCATGCTAACAGACTGGCCTAAACATTATTTCTAAGACTGAGGTGAAATAATTAACCCTTAAGACTTGACTGTTATTAAGACTAAAGTAATTGGGTGGTTAAGCTTTTATTATTCTAAATGCATATTTAAATATAACAACAGATATATACAAACAGCCAAGTTTCAATGCTTGAAAATATATTTAGAGCAACCTTTAATTTTACCCCAATATTTCAGTGTAACAATATTAATATACAAATTATGAACTCACATGAATGTTTGCTTTTTCAAAAGAGGCTCACCGAAACAACTGTTCACAACTGATGTTGAAGATTTTTGAGAATTTATCATGTATCAATTTTAATTAAAATCATTTTCTTTTATAAGAAATATAAATTTTATTTTATATCAGGTACACAACATACTACACGCCAGTTCATTTTATTCTTGACCGAATGTATCAGTCTCTTCGATAGCATACGTGAGCTTTTCTACTAATTGGTCATAACTTTTATAAGGGGGCAAATCTAACCTATTAAAGCATGTGTGTGATCTAGGTAACCACGACTCTTTTCCCACCTTTTCTATACAAAACCTTTGAGGTCCATTTGATCCCATCAATTCGGCAAATCCTCCAACTGGTACTCTGCATGTACCAGTCACAAACTGCAGTAGTCTTGCCCTTTTTTCATTATCAGATTGTTTCACAAACTAAAAAGAAAAATATTAAATAATACTCACAATAAAGCACTAATTACTACTTTTTAGATCAAATATAAACTATAACAAACAAAATACATTAATAAAAATACCAATACTGCATGAAATTTATTTAAAAAAAAACCCATATTATACTTAACATTTGGGCTTGTATTGGCATATTTTTTTATAATTTTGTCTATAATAAAACCTATAATTTATAAAGTTATTTGACTCTAAGCAAACAAACTGAATTTAATAGGCAATGTTTAAACTTACCTGCCAAAACCATACTACTGGTTTACTATTTCTTGTGTAATGCCTATAAATTGTATGTCTTTGCCAGTCTTCAATATCGATTTCCTGCATACCACACAAGAGTAGTTCGAGTTCCCTCTCATCGAAATATTTTAACCATTCAATTGGTACTACTTCATTAAAACCATCAAGGAATGCTTGTGTTTGCTGCTCAATTCCTCTGGTCATTCGCCAGTTTGTCATCAAGGTTAGGTATTCCTCCTTATTCTCTTCAGTGACTCTTTCTCCATCTCCGCTCTTCTTCAGTTCGTGATGTACCACTTGGCCTAATACCTGAAATAGTTTAAATCAAGTATTAGTATCTCTATGTAATTGGTGATTATAGGAGTTTAAAAAATATATTTAAATTACCTATAAGGCAGCTTCTTTCTAATATGCAAGCCACTCAAGAACAAAAGTGATTAAATTTTTACTTTAATTATATTTTTATTCACCGATTCTGATCAGCTAAGTTAGAAAAAAAATTTGAGAAAAAAAAAATCTTAAATATATTTGTAAGTAAAGAAACTAAAAAATAAATGTGTAATAATATGGTCGCAGAGAAAACAAAAATAAGGGAAACAGATTTAAAAACTGAAAACTCAAACTCAAATATACTTATTGTTAAAAGAACATATAGCCCTCGTCAACAAAGTAAGCTCTCTATAAAAATAAAAATACTGGGGTCTAATAATTGGAAAAATAAAATAAATAACTACATATACAAAAAGGTACAAATAAAACCATAATAAAATCCACCATTAAATATATAATATATTAAAAGAAACATAAAGCTATTAAGTACAGATATTAGCCACAGGACCTAAAATACATAAGTAATAAAAAAAAACAAAAAATATAGTATGTCTATAAACTATCATCGTACAATTTTTGTAAGTTATAATATGCTTTTGCCTCTAAAAAAAGTAAAATGTAGATTTTACTTTTCTTAAACAATTAAGGAGATTCTATATTTCTAAATATTTGTGGGAGGTGGTTGTACATTTTTTTACTTTCATATAAAACTAATGTTTCTCCAAAGATGTTCTGAGGATAGGAAGTGGGAGATTCAAATTTGAGAGCCAAACTGATTTACACTTACTAGATGAAACTTGTTTAAATCAGCAATGACTCGACAATTTACGACATTTTCTGTTATTTTTGAAAGTGTAGCTAATCGTCACATTGGGCGAAAGTTTGAAGGACATACTTCATCGCCTCCTTTATGTATTGGCATTACTAAACCTGTCTTAAGGCAATCCGGAAAATATATATCCTCTTTGAAAACTTTTATTTATACATTTAATCAAACAGTTAAAGTAGTAGTGGGTAAGTTTTCAAATATTTTTATTGACATACAATCAAGACCGATAATAAATAAAAATAATAAAAAGGATTTATTATCTTAATTTTATTAAATTTAAAGTTAGCATGTAAGATAAGAATAGCAAATGAAGTAATTTGTTTATTTTTTGCTACTTTCTACAAAATGAGGATAGTTCTAAAGTATCTGATTTTTGACTTTCTGAAAATCTGCAAAATGCTGTTTTTATGTTTGAAAATGTGTCCAGTTGTTTCTGGTCAGTAGAATAATTTCTTAAATTATTTTTTCACTCTACAAATTTTATGTATGTTATTCCACCTTCAGAATGCGATCTAGATATTCATACAAATAGTTTTTAAATTCACCTCTTAGTACTTCCAAAAATACT
>JAUTXW010002850.1:0-5000 GCA_030620095.1 Kuschelorhynchus macadamiae | reverse complement strand
TTATTGATTAGAACAAAATTAGCTGCACTTTTTTATCAGAGCTTTTAGTTGACTTATTATTAGTCACCTGAAAGGCGACACCAACTTACGGTTTAGCCGAAAATATCGAATTTGACAATTCCGGTCAAACTAGATGCGTCGCAATTTGTGTTAAATGTTTCATACTGACTAAGACAGCATGTTTCATAAACACTAAGACAGCAAGGTAGTGATAGTGGCATGTTGACCAAACTCTTTCGGAAGCAAGTGCGTAATTATTATGACATACAATTTTAATCCTTATTAATTAGGATAATTTTTTTATGATTCATATTAATTTTACCAAGTTTTTAAAAACTATTTCATTACTGTCTTAAATTTGATTTGATTTTCTGAACGCCCTTCAGAAGGTATTATAAATATATATAAAAATATATAAAAATAATGTTTATGTACTTTTAATCAGGAACATAAAAAGTTGAACTAAGCTTCAACATGTCATTTTCTAGACCCCAACTTTTTTCGTTTATGTTTTTTATTTCAGTTTTCACAAGTTGGCAAGTACACCAGAATAACGCTGATTTAAAGCTAATTAACCATATTTATGTTCTTTATATTTTCGTTTTTAACTTAATAAAAATATAATGTAGTCTAGTAATGAAATTAAAAACATATCATCAACATTGTAGTACTGGTCTTAAATTTCTAGAAACATACTATTTATTTTAATTGGTTTTATAATATGGATAATTTTGATGCTGTGGGGCATCTTATATTGATACATTTGCACATGTCTGGTGAAAAATTCAAATATAAAGGAAAAAAAACTTAATAATAAAAACATACAAGAAAAGTTCCTACCGAAATGTGTAATATATCACAGAATAAAATATCCTTTTTTTTACTAAACATTTTGAGAAGTGGTTGAAATTTTAACTACTACTAGTTGTTAGTATTTTAACTGCATTTTGGCCAAAGCAGTTTAAGTATTAAGTAGTTAAAATATGTTTGACTCAAGTAGTTACTAGTTATACTCAACTACTTTTTTCAAGTAGCTTATTCAATTCTGGTGCCTGTCACATTGTATAGCACCTGTAGAGTCTAAAATATAAAACAGATGGAAAAGGTTTAGAGAAGATACACAAAACTAGCTGCTGAAATAAACAATGCTACATACACGGAACTACCGAAACAATTAGGTCGTTCAACATTCAGAGAAAGAGGTGATTTTATAGAGCTCTACAAAATTATACATCGAAATAATGATGAAGCAAAATCAGTCATTCTAGACATGCCTACCTGCAAAGCTTCCATGAAAGAACTTTTTAATCAATAGATTTCTGTACAACTGGAATGCCCTTCCCGAAAGTGAACTAAACGTTAAATTTAAATAAAAAAGAATAAATGAAATCAATAGACTCATCGGCTTTGTCATTTTCTATTGTATTTGTTGATAACTTATTTTTTTAATTTAATTTTATTTATTTATTTTCCTACATATCACACTTTTATAAAGGTAGTAACAAAGTAAGAGTGCTTACCAATTATAAAATAAAACAAATAACAATTATAATTATCTAAACTAGATCTAAGAGAAAACACAAAGCGGACAAGAAAAACAAGTATAAAGCAAGTATGGCAGGTAAGTAGTTAATAAGTAGATCTGTGAGTAGAGGAGTGACACTCACAGATCATATTATTTAATGGTGAACAACTCACTGGGTTATCACAGAACACTTTAACATTTGCCACCATTAAAGTCATTTTAGGAACTTAATGTTCTTAATGTGAGATTTTGTCATACAGTCATTGTATTTAATACCATTAACAATATAGTATATGAACAATACAGATTGCATCTTCCTCCTACTATTCAGAGATACGAGATTATAAGGGATTATACTGTTTTACATAGAAGTATCACAAAAATCCCTTCTGAACATTTTCGATCATATTACTACCTGATTCAGTTAGGGGTGACTATATAACAGATGCATACTCTAAATGAGGTCTAACTAATGCATTATATAGTTTACCAATAGTATTTGTTTTAAAGTTTTTTGAATTCATAATGACAAATCCTAGAGCTTTATATACCTTATTACCAATCGCTTCATAATGTTTATTATTTTCTCCAAAATCCTTACAATCAGTTTTTCTAGTTATTGCCGAATTATTTATGGTATAAACAAAATTTTTAGAATTTGTTTTATGAGTAAATGATATTACTTGGATTTGTTTACGTTAAGAAACATTCGATTCTCTCTAAACTATTGAGCGACACAATCCAGGTCATTCTGTAACTGTTGAGTTGTCATAATTTGAAAATTTTTTAAATCATCTACAAGTGATAGGCTATCAGAAAATTTAATACAAAAAGGTAAGCTATTTATAAATATTGCAAACAACAGAGGACCAAGATTGCTGCCCTGTGGTACTCCTGAACTAGCAATAAAAATGTTCAAAAACCTATTTCCTACCTTGAGTTATTCTTGCCTGGAAGATAAATAAGAATTCATAAATTCACAAGCATCTTTTGAAAAATTAAATAGATTCAGTTTATCAGTTAGAACTCCATGATCGACTTTATCAAATTACACAATTTGTCGTTATGACATCCACCTGAATTTTATCAAGTATAGCCTCCAAATGCAAAGTCCTTTAGAAGACACAAGTTCGTAACAGTGGATCTATTTGGCAAGAATCCATGCTGCTGTTTTGTAAAGTACAAAGGAAGGTTTTCTGTATATTGCAATAAAGAACATATTCAAATATATTGGCAACAGAATTTAGTAAGCTTATAGGTCTATAGTTTTCAATACTTCTTGCATTACCTGCCTTAAAAACAGGGATTATGTTAAAATCTTTTAGTTTATCAGCAAATTTGTTGGTTTTAATAGTAATAATAATAATAATAATGTATAGATTTTAAAAACTACAAACCTTGTTGAACAACATTTTGCCGTTGTCCTTGCCACTGCTGGAAGTGCTGTAATCTTTCCAAATTGGGGCGTTGCCACGTTGTCGTTCTCGTATTGTGATCAACATAATATACCCTACCTCTGGGATCCCTTCTTAGTTCCCAGCCTTGGGGTAGTGGTTGGGGTCTCTCCCAAGATGTTGATCTATAATATATGATCAGTAAATAGAATATTGATACGAACAGCTTAGTGGTTGTTAAGTAAATAAAGCACTCAAAACCTTAAGAAACGAATTTATATCTTTAAATCCTATCTTCAGTACACATTTTTTAAAATTTATATTTCCTTTGTTTTTTATATCAATTTTATGAATTAATAAAGCCTATTCCCTTGGTGGCGCACAGAAGATTTTGCAGATTAACCCACTCCCCTCTAGAGCAGGTTACGTATAAAATATCTACTAACTTATTTCAACAAGCCTTCATTGGTAACCAACTCAGTACCGCCGGAAACGAGACAAAGGTAGAGTTTTTACTCTCAATCAACAAATAAACATAAGCACTTCATGGTTATGAAATGAATATAATATTTAAGTTGTTTAAAAAACTTGATGTAAAAATTAAATAAAAAAAACTTATTTAATGTATAGAATGTTCAAATTGGTGCATAATGTACTCTATATAAAATTTCAGATTCATATTCATCCAAAATGAACTTTTAACCTTTGAACATGTCAATTTGGCTCACGGGCCGTTGCAGAAAACTCAATTACGGCCGGTTGCAGAAAGCCCAATTAAAGTTTAGAATGTTTAAAGGAATTTCAAATGTCAAATTTGACAGCGACTTCCTACTACAGCAATTAAGTTTTGTGCAACCGGGGGTTAAAGTTTAGAATATTTAAAGGAATGTCAAATTTGACAGTGATTTTGTATATTTCTGGAAGCAACTTGTCAAATCCGAACGCTCGGTTAAACATTCTAAACAGCAATTAAGTTTTTAATAAATGAAAACAAAAAATGTCTAGACAAAATGTTTTAGATGATGAAAGCAACGATGAAATTTTACCTTCATTAAGACTCTGACACTCTGAGAATGAATACAACTAATATTAATAATTCTCTTGCTTCTAAAAAATCAATTAGTTCCTTTTAGGTTTGCATTATGTTAAAGACTACTTAAAATATTATATTTAACTTGTTTTGTGACATCTGATTATGTCTATAAGATGGACATAGTACAATTTAGAAAATTATCTTAACTTTTGTTGGAGTCTCGACGAGGGATCGGATTTTTTTACGATAGTTATCGATAAATATATCGAAAAAGGTTAAGTAAATATATTGAATGAAGATGAAGTTTTTGCTAAAACACTCACAGTGTATCACCAGTGAATCACGCGCGTTTACAAATTGATACTCTAGCGCACATGCCAGGATGTTGTGTTTGATAAATAATAAATATTTCAATATTAAAAAAAATCGCATTTTTATAAATTGATCCCAATTTTCTCCGAGGTATAGGTAATCTTGACCAAAATAGGCTGATATCTAAGATTAGGGTATGGACTGATAACACAAAAATAATGTATCTATTTGTAGCTGGAGGTCTTTGCGTTTTATTTCAGTAAGTTAACATAGTTTATATAAAAGTTTATTAAAAATATTAGCTAAAATCATACAAATTTAAAAACCACTAATGACTATATTACATCGTATAAATATCATGATCTTGACTATGTATAATTAGATTTTATCAAATTATTATTATACTAAATAATACACTTTATCATATAAAACGTCAATAATATGGCGAAAATATTTTAAATTGGTCTCGTTTTTAATACCCATTAGCAGAACAAGACAATCACAGCTGTTTTTTGAAAGATATCACTGCAGAAAATATGGCTAGTATACAATTACAATCTTCACTTTCTAGAATACATATTCAGACTCAGTACTTTGCAATTAAATCAATTAAACGGATTGGTTATGTGTTTATCTTCTGTTGGTATACATTTTGTCAGATATTTGTTTTAATCATATAATAGTGTCATTGTGTAATATGTTGTTACATCATTGTTTCTTTTTTATTTTGATAACA
>JAUTXW010002849.1:757500-1093791 GCA_030620095.1 Kuschelorhynchus macadamiae | reverse complement strand
TCCCAATAAATTATGTATATAAGATTAAAAGTAGGGTTCAATTTATCAGGTTTATATATTTGCTAGTTAATTAAAATTTAATGAAACAACATTTTAGTATAAAAGGGTCAAACCGCACAGATTTGAAATGAGTTTTCTTAGAAAGTAGAACATATCAGCAAAATAACCCCAACTGAAGGCTTAAACGATTTTTGTACCTATCAATTAAAATAAAGTGTTATTTATTAGATAATGTCGAGATTTTATAAGTAAGTATATAATTTGTCCCTGCTTAATTATTGAAATATAGAGTATCCTGTCAATTTTTTAAATTATATATATAAAAAAAATCTTAAAAACCTCTGACAATACACAGAAAAATATTTTTAAAGTAAATAAAACATTTTTTAATGCATCTTAATTCGTGAATGCTATTAATAAATGATTCTGTTTTTCAAATTATAATGATTTACAGAGGTATCGGTAATTTGTACCTTGCTATTTAAAATTTTTATTAAATATAATAGAATTTTTTTACGTTTCCAGATAATTTGCAATTCTGTACGAAATTTACGTGTTATGCTCTATTTTTTTATATAAAGTAAATTGTCTTTTATAAACAATTAACATTAATAATAAAGATACTAAAATATTCTCAAAATATGTTACAACCATTTTCTAAATAGATTAATAACGATGTATGCCATAGTTTCTTATAATTTTTCTGTTCACTGATTTTTGAGAAATATTTTTTAACTAACAAAGTTAAGATTCTAATAATATATGCCTTACAAAAACTAAATTGTAGATCTTACTGTAGTTCCTTGTCTGCATCAATATTGCTTTTAGGCTTTTTTTTCGCATTACTTTTATCCAAGCTATAAAGATGAAAGGTAAAATATAATACACTTTTTTATTAGAGTAAGTAATATTGGAGATATCTTCTGAAAGTAATAATTTACATAATTTGACTCGTTATGATATTCAATTTATAATATATAATAACTTTTGCAAATACAATAGCCTTTAACGCAATGGTTTTATGAGATGCAAACCGTATAAGATACAAAGTTGCTTAAATTGTACTTTAACAATTTAAAAAACTTCTAATACTTCCAAAGTTAATGGCGAATAATTGAAATTTAGCAAAACATATTTTTCCGAATTTTTATCCATCCTTGTATTGCACATTGATATAATTATTTAAAACTTTTCTGAACCGGCGTAGTTCATTAACTACACAGTGAAACTTTGAATATTGTTTTTCCATTAAAAATTAAACATGTTCTCTCAAAATTTAATTGACCAAAACTGTATAATATCACGTAGAATTAACAAAAAACATTTAAGGGCATTTAATCAGTTGTAAAAGTAATTTTAAACAGACAAGAGCACATTAAATTTAAACAACATAAAGCACTTTCTAATTTTTTTGGGTTTATTAATAACTGCCCATTGAACATACATTAACTTAATTTAATAGAGCTACGTATAATTGCAGCTAAAAATACTTATGACAAAGACATTTGTTTTAGTCTCTTGTTCTATTAGTAACATATGTCAAGTTGCAGGTTTTGATTTGTTGTGTTCAACTTGTCACTAATTTATTAATTTTTCATCAATATTCAAATGCTATAATTCATAGGAAGGGACAGGGTACCTGTGAGAAATATTACTGCGAAAAAGAGAAAGCAAGAATATAATACGGGGAAATTAAAATAAAACTAGGTTCCGGTAGGGGAAAGATATCTAAGAGATGCTGAAGATATCGAGTTTGTCACTTTCTGAGAGAACATCCTTTCAAGGCAGCCTAAACGCGAAAGAAGTAACCAATTTTCCCGGATCTCCCAAAATAACAATAAATCGAATAAGAGCGTGTGATATATACAACCAATGTGTTGCTAACAAAGTATTCTTGTTTAATAAAAACAAGCAGAAAAATGTAGATTTTTGTAGGGAGTACCTCAATCAGAATGATTTATGGGAAAGAGTAATATTTTCTGACAAAAAGAACATTTTAATCGTGCAACAATGACAAAGTTCATGTAAAGACCCAGAAACATGATATATGACAAAAGATATGTCCATAAGACTAATCAAAGTGGTACATATTTAGGCAATGGGTACTATTTCTACGGCACACGTAATTTTCGTAATTGGAGAACCTAGTGGTTCATATTCAACTACATGCAGACTGCAAAAAAAGATCATTTGACAAATCACGCGAATAGGATAGATAAGACTTGAAATTCTATTCACCTTACGTTAGAACAATCTTATATTTTTAAATTCAAGTTAAAATAATATTTTGTGGATTTAAGAAATCTAATGATTATTTTAGAGAGAGAAAACATAAATAAAAGTAGGTTTTATGTTTCTTAATTAAAATAGAGGTTTTAGAATAAAAAAGTAATACAATTAATACATTCTAAAGTGTACTGGGAGCTGGACTCTATAGAAAAGCATTTAGAGATAGTTATTTTAAAGTACTAAAATAATGAATGATAGGTAGGATTAAAAAAAATCAAAATGATACTCAATGGGGCTAAAAAAAATTAGAATTTTATGGAATGTTTATCAAAAAGTTTGGGTTCATATGAGGCTGAAAATAGTTTTCAGTTTTTAAATGGCTCTTATAATAACGTCCCAAAACTAAAAAATGAATTCAATATATTTGGAAGTATCCAGATTATTCTATTTTTTTAAAGGAAAATAAACAAATAATATGAGAAACTAACTTGTTATAGCTTACAGTTTATGTGATCCGTGAACTTCTCCGGAGGAGTTTATATAATACGTATACTTGAGATGCGTTTTAAAATACAACTTCTTAAAGTTTTAACAAAACGCCTTCATGTTTCATAATAGTTGATATAAATACTAACAAAATAATATAAGTCCTCCTGTTAAACAGTCTAATTTCGTCTTGTCATTCAAATATAGAAACCAGAAATATAAAGAAATCAAGGTATGTACTTCATAGGTGTTACGACGATCTACCATGTGGAATGTTACGACGAAAAGACAAACGAATGGTATGAAGCTACCGATATGAACATTTATAGATCGGCACTATCTGCCTGTGTAATAGATGGCTTGCCTAATGTTCAGGATTATATTCACAAGCATCGAGATCGCTTGATGGAGGAGAAACGACAAAAAATGATTGCACTTGAAAATCAGCGGAACATGGCTGGGATGGTTAACAACAATAATAATAACCAACAGGTATCTTTAAATCATAAAAGTGGTATTCTATATTTTATTTTTTTACTGATATGTAATGACAAATTAATCAAATTATATACACACAATGGTTATGAATTAATTAAATAAGCAAAATATTTAAACCCTGTAAAAATGGTAAGTAAGAATATGAAATTTAAATATATAAGGAGACAGATGGCGTTATGCAATAAAAAAATATCATAATCTAAAAAAAATATCTTTTTTCCCCTCCCTGCATTGTAAGCAACCTATTTTGACACTGCTTTGACAGACGTAAGTGAAAGTTACTCAACAAGGTATTGGTTGCCCTTACCGACAGGATGTAAGTCAACTTACATCCCTAGGGAAATAATAGTCTAAAATTATTATAAGTAGCTTTAATTTTTGATTTCATCAACATATTACAAAAATCCGGACAAAAATCCGGTGATATTAATTAAAATGAATATTAATGGTACAATTATTACAATTATTCACATTATTAACAAAATTTGGAAACACGTTTTCTCGTTTCTTCTCGATGTGTATTACATTTTCTGACCCCACAGATCCTTCATTTCTAACTAATGTTTCTGTCACTGTTGAAGCACTGCAAGAGACTTCTGGCTGGGTCTTATTGTATAAAATTTTATTCGCTACTTCCTTTTTATTATTGAGGCTCTTAGCTACGTAACTTTCCGCAATAGTAGCGGATTTCCATCCTCCATGTCGCTTACATCAACTCCAGTATTTGCTAATAAAGTTGCCGACGTTCTTCTAAAAGAGTTTTCAGTATAGATTTTGAAGTTCTCAAACTTTAGAAATTTCTCAATTTTACTTGGAATTGACGAAAACGTATTTTTCCCGACAAGCTGGTTTAGGCACTTTCCATTTTGATATCGCATAAAGAAGCGCGGATTAATAGTCGTCAATGGGGGATCTCATATAAATGTACTTTTGAATTATTTTGAAATGACAAACCTGAGTGTCGCCACTTTTTAACACTGTAGCTGTACGTTACATACCATTTTTGGAGTCAGGAATGGTGACAATTATGACTTCTTGACTTATTTTAACATTGTCCATTTTCATTTCACAGAGTTCATTAGAACGTCATGCTCCAGCAACTCGCATTACAATTACGACCCTCTTCAATAAGTATATATCATCAGGGGCTTCAGGCATGAACTTATTCACATCTTTCCTGTTAAACACATTCGATTTTTTGGGTCTATAACCATCATTTTTTCTTTTCAAAAATGCTCTAACTTTTGGATACTTAGAAATATCTATATTTTCCTCTATAAAAAGGTGGACTTCAACATCGAATACTCACACCATAAGCTTGATGGGGACTTCAATATAGCACTTTTTTCGTGGAAATACGCCAAAAACAAGGTTTCTGAGACTACAGCAGCCTTGGCACCAATTCTTAAAGGATTTATATGCTGCTTCATACCTTTTTTCGACTTTTCCGGTAGTAGACATAAACAAGCAATATTCGCTGATTCTTCTATGTCTGAAACATCCATTTTGTCGACACAGAATCAAACAATTCGACTTCTTCAAACTTTTCGCTAAATGTCAACTTGACGTTGTTGATAAAATAAAAACTGCTTATGTTGTTCTGACAACGGATCACGGCTGCCTTCATAATTTAATGCGAATCTATCGAATGTGATGGTAATGAAAATCCAAAAATATATCCAGCATTTTCTTGTAAACATACAATAGAGGGAGAGGGAAAAGTGTAAGATACTATATGGGACGTAAGTACATTAACCAGTCTCGAACTTTTAAACTCGTCCTCGACTGGTAAATGTTACTTACATCCCTTATAGTATAATTAACTATTAAGGTGTAATTTACACTAGCACATAAAGTTTCGTGGAGCTAAACTGTCTGTAACCGTCGAACTATTATATTTCTAATAATTATAAATTCTTATTAATATTTTAGATGCCAAAAGAAACAGTAATAGTAAAAATAGTGAGTTTATTTCTTTATACTGCGCATTTATAAAAATTTATATTTATATAAAAGATTGAATAAATTTCGGTCATTCGATGTGATAGTAAATTTAAATTTAAATTGTTATGCTGCAATATTTAAATAATACATATTAAGCATAGTTCTTTTTCTGTAAACATAGGCATTTAAATATATCTACATAATGGATAAGAATAAGCAAATACATACTAACTAAATATAAAAAATGTAAATGTAGAAATAATGATAAAAATACGTAATTTATAAAAATTGCAGGAAAAATGCAGCTTCCAGTACTAACCAGACAAATTTTGCTCGGTAGTTTAAAAATTATTCAGTACATTGATATTTTGCACATGCAGTTATTAACCAGTTATTAATATAGTTTTATTTCGAGTAAAAGGTCTATATTTATTGATTTAAAAAAAGTGATGTTGTCAGTGTAACTCTTTTACTAAGTAAACTCTATGGTATTGTGTTCAAGGGCATTTTATATAATATTATCAAAACATATTTAATAGACAACAGTATGTGCAATTGGATTAATTTAATGGTGATTATAAATTAAACAAAAGTGATGTGCCTCAGGGCTCTGCGTTGGGACCCTTAATGTATTCTTTATATATATACAGGGTCAGGGAAAATTATCAGAACGATCGGTATTTAAAAGGTACAGGAGTTATCAAAAAAGTCATATATAAAAGTTGTAAGGCTACATATATGTAATAAATTGTATACAGGTTCGTCCAGAAAGTTGAGGAAAATTAAACTTATATTTTTTTAAATGTAATACCCCGTATATTATTACTTATTTTTTTATTTACCATAGGTTATACCTAAATTCATTCAGTTTCGTAGATATTAGCGTTTCAAACAATAACTGTTAACAATGCGATACTCGAACGTAGACGCATTTACCTGACCAACAAATTGGGTTTGGCCTTTAACAATAATAATACGGCATCTGAAAGTCAAGTTCCGTCAGAATTAAGTAAAGAAGGAAATAGCATGGCAATTTTACTTACTGAAACTGAGAGAACTGATATTTTAGTTCAAAAAGGATCAGTTTTTTTTAACTGAAAAGCGTTTCAGAATGACTGGAAGTATAAAAAACCTGTGACCTAGGAGTGCTGCGGCCAATGATAAAAAATTAGACATTCTGCTTTCGATACAAAAAAAATCCCAAATAATCCATCAATCAGCTTGCTTTGGATCATAAAGTTGATCAAAAAAATGTGTCT
Source organism: Kuschelorhynchus macadamiae (assembly GCA_030620095.1). Classification (NCBI taxonomy): domain Eukaryota; kingdom Metazoa; phylum Arthropoda; class Insecta; order Coleoptera; family Curculionidae; genus Kuschelorhynchus; species Kuschelorhynchus macadamiae. The sequence goes on along the minus strand of JAUTXW010002849.1, from coordinate 1,087,375 downwards.
ATACAAAGTTCATGTTCTAGAGGAACTTTGTGACGTTGACTACGATCGAAGACTAGAATTTTGCGATATAATTACAGGAAAGATTGAAGAGAATCCGCATTTTATAAACAATACTGTTTTTTCGGATGAAGCGACCTTTACACTACACGGAATGGTCAATAAATTAAATTACAGTTACTGGAGGCGAAATAACCGAAACTGATATGGAGAACTGCATATACAATTTCCAGAAAAAGTTATTGACTGGGCTGGATTGTTTGCGTGACATGTAATTGGACCCTTTTTTATCAAGGTAATTTTGCCGGTGAACGATATCTCCAGCTTCTTCGGCAAGAAATAGTTAGAAAACTAACTATAAACAATTTAACTCCTATAAACGAATAAAGGTCAGGTCTATATAATCCTGTATTTGAAACTTGTACTGAGTATAACCGATTACCAGTTAATGTAAAGAACGCTGAAAGTTTAATTACAGTTATAAAAAAAATTAATCTACACCTTAATTTATACTTTAAATTTAATTAGTGTATGTATGTATGTATTTCTGATACAATAATAGCTTTTTTATTTTTGTTTTTCGTATTATTTTTAATTATAGATATTGTTAGGCCTCTGTAATTATTAATATTATATTTATCATTGTTTTAATTTTTATATTAATTTTCTCGATACCAGGGCTTTTAAGCACTGTTTAGAGGGTTAAAAATTGTATATATGTGAACAAAATGTATTTTAAACTTACAAATTAATGTTTTTAAAAAAAATATTTTATTTTTATTATATCATAAATAAATACTTTAATGCTAATATTATATTAAATTTTTAACTCGATATAAAGAATTATTATAAATCTCTTCAATGTCACTTTTAACACACAATTTTTATTTCGATTTTTTTCTTTTAAGGAGAACATTGCTGCTGCTGTCAATGCTAATATGCAGCAGCTTAATATACTTCAACAACTGAACGCCAATCTCAATCCTGCTCTACCACCTGCAGTCCCACCAGTTCAGGTTCCACCTGCGCCTGTTCCCAACCCACAGCCTATGGATGTTGACAATAACGAAGAAGATGGACTTCAGTAAATCAAAAGAAGATCCTTCTATATAATTACGAAGACAGAAAAAAATATAATATCCCATTTTGTTTTTCATATTTTTTTTTAAATGGGAAGCCAAACTTATCTTCACTGGGCTAATTTTTAAAAAAATATATTCGTTACATTTTGAAGAATAAATTTGAATAAAATAACTTCTCAATGCTCTTTAAAACAAATGTAATAAACGTGCCAAAAATTCTATATATCTAACTAACGTTTCTTTTTAATTAACTTTCCAAAAAGTTGATATTGTTATTTTTAAAGAGGTTGAAGAATACCGGCAGATATTTTAAGAAATATTTAAGATTGGCATTGTAAACCTGTTTAGAGTCTGGATAGGGTGACCGAATTTTGTTAGTAATACTATGATTGGCATGAATATTACTGCTTAAAAGAAAATTATATTTTTTTATGTGCAAAATATGTCAACATTTACAAAAAAAACTTCTTTACTGCTATTAATATAATGCGTGTAAAATTACTTCGTGTTGTTTAAAAATTAGTCTATTTAGTTGACCCAAAGAATTGAAGAGATTCCTAAAAACATAAGAAAGGAATATTTCATCTCATGCACTGTATATAAAAGTATAACTTAATTCAGAAATAATATGAAACTGTTAACTTTTGTTTAAATTGTCTAAAATATATTTGGTTTAAATTATTAGCAATAAGCAACCAGCAGAAGTTTAAATTATAATTTATTACTATTATAAAATGCCAGCAAAATGAAATGGTATAAAATTATTGATGATATCCCTGTTTTCTATACTTCCTTCATTGGACCAGTAATATAATAAAGTATAAATTTAATTATAGTATAGATAACTAAAGTCAGTATATTTTTATTTTCTTTTTGTTTAACAACCTCAACCTCTCAAAAACGTTTTAACGGACTGTAATATACCAGACAACTTCTCGGGGCTAATAACCCTTAAGTTTGGCTTCTCTATGTAGATTAAAAATTTGCTTTAAATTTGTATTTAACCATACACTAGGAATAACCTTAGATCGAACTTATTTTAAATAAAAACAATTATTTTAAGTGGTATCAATGTATTGAATAAGGGGTAGCTTCAGTTCAAATTCAAACAAAATAATTAGATAACATTTATTATGTTTGTCCTAGTTTCATATCTACCATTTAAAAGTGAGTTTAATATATTTGAATAATTCTTTAATTAGGTATTCGTAAAAACGATATATTAGGCTATAATGTTACTTATATACTTATTTTATTTTATAGTCGGCAGATTGGAAGTAGGACTAATGATGGGAAACTACAAACATCATTTATTGCTACCCTTACATACTTATTCCAATACTGGCCACTAGGGTCTTTATTTTTACTAGTTTTTCTGGGATAACGGTTTAAAATTTTTCAGTGATAGTAGTTTATGGAGCTTTGATTAGTCTGTGATACTCTTGTATATTTTTTGATTTTTATGGACATTTTAATAATATATTCATTTTTATACATCAAGATATCGCATTTTAATTGAACCTATTATGTGTATTGGAGATCTGTCTGCCTTTTAAAATATAGGTACTAGTTTACATTTAAGCATACCAACAAGCGATAGGCATATGGTTATCATTTAGTTCAGACAAAATTTGGGAACAATTTTAAATTCAGTGTAGTTTATTTAGTGACTCGAGCTGCAGGTACGTTCAATAGAAAAAACATTTGTGCTACGATTAAAAATAACAAAGTTACAGGAATTTTGCCGATTATCTAGTCTGACTGTTGCCATCTTAAAAATAAATTGATTTCCAGTTGCTAAATTTTAGTAGACTAAATTTTGACAAAAACCGTTAACAGGTATTTTGTTGGAATCTATTCCACGTTAGGGGATTATTTCTTCAAAATTGACTTAGCTATCAAAAATTCAGTTCATGTTTTTAAGATATGTTACTAATATTTTTTTCTATTTAACGACCCACCAAAATTACATATCAATTGTATTAAATTAATAAAATAAACTGATTAAATATTAGTGTTTTACTTTCCTTTAGAGAGTATTGTAATTGTTAAATAATTACCAACCGAGATTTTCTCAAATCTATACATTTACTAGATGCCGAAAACCATGTTTTATTAATTCCGTCAGACTGTCTTCGCAACATAGCTAAAAAACTGCTTATCCGATTGAAATTTTCGTCAAAAATTAAGGGTCATATGGGAATGGCATGGTAAAATTTTGGTAAACATTCAATATGGGGTAATAAAATGGTCGCCTATTAAATGTTAAATAAATTATTGCTAACAAACAACTAATCCAATTTAAGCCAAATTTTAAAGAAAAATTATCTGTAACATAGGCATGAACTGGTAAAATTTTGGTACAAATGCAAGATGGCGGAACAAAATGTTTGTTGTATTGTTTAAAACATTATTACTAAAAATTACTAATCAAATTCAAACCAAGTGTGATATAGGGTGAACCAGGTAAAATGTTTGTGAGGGGCTTATATGATGGAACATTATGGTGGCCCAATTAAATGTTTAACATATCGGTATCAAAAATGTGTATTTGTTTAATCTGAATGATTGTCAGATATATAAATAAAACAGACGCATTGTCATTAATTCTTATTTGCCCATGTGCAATATAACTATTCATAACAGTAACTTTCGGCTTGACGGACACAATATAAAAATATGGAAAAAACAGCAGAAAATATATTTAAAATAAATATGAAGAAAGATAAATTTAAGAAAATCGGTAGAAAATTTTACCACATACATATAACGCAGTTTATATATACATATATTTATTTGGCGACAATTTTATAGATTTTAGTTAAATGGTATTTGTAATATCTTATAAAAGTTTCTCTGGGTAACGGTGTAAACTCTGTAAGGTCGGAAATTTTAATACTGATGATGCATAGCACGCTAAGTATGCGCCGATGGCAGCCATTAGCTTTGCACATCATCATCTCTTATATTTTTGAATTTTTGTAAAAAAATTAAAAAAGACTTGTCGCTGTAAGCTTAAAATTTTAATGTGATTTACTCCATTCATTTTTGTGTATAAAAAATATATATATAGAAATTGCCAGGCGATTTCGATGAGTAAAAATATTTGCCAGGCGATTCGAAAAGAGCGTAGTACAGGATGTTTCAACGATTGAAAAAACTAAATTTACGTTAAACTAACGTAAGATTTGAAAACATGCTGCATTTGTAATAGTATACATAATAATCTATATGTTGCGCACATTCAATTATACAGGGTGCGTCAAAAAATAAGGACAACTAAAAGTTGTATTTTGCAAAACACCCTGTATTTGACTTGATTTTTATATTCTACATGAAATTGTAATATTTTTTTTGTATAACAATCTATAGTCAACTGAGACAACATAAAAACTAAATATCCGTAAACAGTCGGCGATTTCTTTGTGAAGCATGGGCGGCGTGATGGAAATTTAAAATTACTTTTGTAAACCGAATAATTGAATGAAAATAAATTTATTTAATATACGTGGTATAGTAAATTGAAGATACACCAACTTTTCCGCTGTGTCAATTTACTTTAGATACACTTTACAGAGGATTGCTTTCATAATATTGACAATATCATATACAGGATATATTTAAATACTCAACTTTAACATTTTTGAACTAATTTATTTCAGTTTTTTAAATGGCATACCCTGTATACTTTTATTTATTCTTGTAGAGCATAAAAAGATCTACAACTTTTACTAAACACTTCAATACTTTTCAAAATATTTTAAAATTACCCTAATTTTACGTAACGTAGCTGCCAATAAAATAAAAGTATTAAATACGAAAACAATGTTTATTATCTAAAATAAATCCAAAAATAATTAGATAATAAAATAAAATACACCTTAAAATTGCTACAAATGAAATAATGGAATAAAATTAAGATGTTTAATCCTAATTTATAGTAAGAAAAGTCACAAGAAAATATAAATATCATGCATTTCATATTATATTAAACCGAGGGTTACATGCTGAAGATTTTGGAAAGCGTGTTAAGTTTTGCAACTTAATGATAAGGCGAATAGGTTCATTTCCGAACTTTTTAGAGAAAATTATGTTTCAGGATAAATCTACATTTCAAGCAAGAGAGCCGTAAACCAGGCATAATAAATAGCTGGAGAGTTTGTCAAGTCTCTACGCACCGTTCTTTCTTTAACGCTAGAAATTTTTATAATGATACGATAACCTCCACCTGGCAGGCATTAGCCCTGTACATCATCCTCTCTTATATTTTTGTAAGTGTAGAAAAAAATTAAAAAAAAACCTGTCGCTTTAAATTTTTAATTTTAATATGATTTGGCTCACTTAGTATAAAGTAAAAAAAATTGATAGGCGATTTCCTTAACCAAAGGTTGTCAGGTACCTTTGCTTAAGATGAATTAAAAAATGCGCAGTATGGAACGTAAAATAAACTACTTTAATCTGTAAAGTTGAAATTTATATATGTTTAAGTAAGCGATCTGGAAAATATGGGTCCAATGACAAGCGATTCTGTCCAGCATAAATCCTTGATAGGCGAGGGGAAGATGTTATGGGATTGCAAATGAGAGACGTAAGGTGAACCCAATGGTACGAGTGACATTAGGTAAAATGCTTATTCTGTGCAAAAGCAAAATATTTTATTTTTAGTTTCACAAATAAATGTTATATTGCTATATTTCCAGCATGAAAGATTATATATCTTACTCCATCACCTGTTTTTTTTCCTAGAAGTAGCCATTGTGCCATCTTGTCATGTTCTCCTATTTCTCCGGTTTAAAATTTTGCACACTTTTCTCTTTTATATAGTTTCTGAGGAAAAAGGTGCGCATAGAACTTTTATTAAGAATTTTCGGTTATTTGATCTTCAAACATAAATAGACCTTGAAGTACAGGATAAATCGAGAATAGAAAAACGGACAATTTGTTTCCAAATTTTACCTATTCGGCGTAAATTTATTTGTTTGAAGCGTTGACTCACCCTGTACTGCTCACCTTTCGATTCGCCTGTAGATACTTTTGCTGACTGAAATCGCCTGGCAATTTTTTTATACTTAAAAATAAATGAACTAAATCATATTAAAATTTTAAGCTTACCGGAACAAGTTCTTTTTGATACCTGCCATGTCGAGGTTATCGTACTTAAGATGCTATAAATAATCACTATAAAAATTTCCAGTCTTATAGGAAGACCGTTACGCAGAGGGTTCACGACCTCTCCAGCTATTACGTCTAAAGTTTAAGGCAAGGTTTATGGGTGGTAAGTATTTTTACTGCAATAAAATAAGCATATCCAGTAGAAAAACTATACGACTCAACAATAAGAAGCGAATTTAATGGAAAAAGGAGAGAGGTAAAGAAGAGACAATCGCAGCCTAATATAATTAAATAATTAATGTAAGTTACAAAGTAAACGCAGGTATTTTAAGGCGTCGATGTACGGTTATGCGACTGAATATCAAGTTTATATTTTTATTCTTGAGATGAAAATATTATGTACTATGGTACGCCGCGCGGATTTGAAACAACCTTTATCTGTTTTGAGTGACATAATACGAAAATATATGACACAGGAATTTCAATGATAAGATTATTATTCACTTTTTTGAGACAGAAGACTACGATAAAAATACAAGCGCCATCCCTACTTTGCTAATATGATGAAAATTAATACATATTCTTAAAGCCAAGTATTTGTTTCAAAATATAAACATATATACATATAAAGAGTATGAAAAAAGAAAATGTCATTGAGGGAAATGATTTGCGCGCTAGTTTCACAGATTTGAATATTTAGCTAAATGATGTGAACAATGAAGGATAATTGGAATGAAATGTACTATCAACTGCGTCGCTGCAATAGGCTTACTGGTACATTTAAGTTATTAAGATGGAAAAGAAAGTGCCAACACTCTATTGAATTTTGACCAGACAAAGGACTATGTCTATTAAGCTCTTTTTGTCCGCACTAGTCTACATCTAGTTACTGTAAGCTTGTACTTTATCTCCTGCTCTTCATCTCCATCTCCCTCTCCTTCTCCTTCTACTTCTTCACCCTACTCCTATCAATATTTTTCTCTCTCATTTTCTCTATTGTACCTACTATATCACTATAACTTTGTCTCACTTTTTATTTCTTCCCTCTTCTTTTTTCTCTATATTTCACAGGGAGAAGAAACAAACTACCACTTCCAGTTGAAGGAAACACCACTGTCAAAAGAACTGAGGTATGTTTGGTAAATCTTAAAATTGATGGCAAGCACCAGTGGTAACTGTATATAATGACACATGGGAAGTAAGTTGGTTGTTTTTTTTCTTGTCAGCGTCAAATCTCCCTGGGCTGATAGGAAGTACATTCAACGTTGTTTAAGGGAAGGGAGCAGCTACAAAAAAAATTGACGAATATTTTAAAATCATCTAATCCAAAGAACGTTGGGACTTTACACTAAGATGTCTTATAAAGTACTAATCACTACGATATATGCCACATACCTCTAAATAAGAAGCATTTTTACGTCTAATTCTTAGTTTCAGTTAAGAATAGGATACAAACTTTGCTATACTGAAAATAGTAATGAACAGAGTTAACTGTTTTATTTTAGTCGCAGATATTCGTAAAAGAATTTTAACATCTTGGTGGTAGGTCATCTCAATCAGTTCCCGACTTAGAGATATCAACAGAGTGGTATTTTGCTCCTTTGATATTTTTTCTGAAAGTCTTTCTCAATTCATATGCTATATATCTTTATATTATATTTTATGGGTTAACTTGGACCTAAAGTAGGCCTAACTACTTGAAAGCATAGTTTTTATAGATAATGAATAATATAAAGTGGCATGGAGATTGGTATATAAATAGTTCAGTTGGCTTCATGTGATTTTTTTGTGATAACTCCACCTACTAAATATTACCTCTAAAGTAATTGCCTCTGATTAATTTAATACTAATTTTGCAGTAATTCCTAAATAATCAAATAAGCGTCTGTATTACCATTTCTGGAACTTCCAAAGACGGTTTCTAGAGGATTAATAATTATTAAGTCACATTTAATTTTAAATTGTTACTAAGTTTTTTTACTATTTTGTACCAATGGGTTTATTTTTCTTTACTAGTATGGTCAGTTTGTGATTTACAGAGAAAACAAATACAAGATACATTCAAATGATTTTACTTGCACATAAAAAGTTGATGAAAAAGACGTCTAAAAGAATCACTCTTTTAACATCAATAATAATTCTGTTGATGGAAAATATGCTTTGTTCTAACTCCATTAAAAAATTTGACTTCTATTATGACAAAAAGTAATTAACCACTCATTTAAGTACTAAATGAAGAATTGCCTCCGACGATTTAATTGATCCTCAATTCAATTAACTTCATAAATAGAAATATCGGTTGATGCACAAACTGTAGTTGACTGGGCTGACAGAACCGAGGATATCTTGTGTAAGCATTTAACTATACCACTTTTATTAATTATTATCAAGACGTTCATATATTATGTATTTGAAAAAGTGCATTTAAAAAAGTTTTTGTATACTCATTTTGATATGGATTTGATTTTTTAAAACTTTGAATATAAAGATCTTTTTGGACTAACAAAATTCAGTCAACCACAATAAAAAAGTAATTTTTTGAGTTTTTCGTATTTTTATAAACTTTCTACAGACAAGCATAATGGGTGTTTGTATTATTTATTTTTTTAAAAAGTAATTTAAATATCCTTTAAATAAAAAAAACAAAGGGAGCCACAATAGAAACTGCTAGTAAATGGTTTATTTTTAGATATATGAAAAGAAAACTTATTTTAAATATTAGAGGATTGCGTGGTCTTCTGAAAGGTAGTACAAAAAAATTACATCAAGTTAATAAATCTGAAATAAAAACTTTTAAATAGAACACTCCTCTTTTTCATTATACTTTGAATTCTACGTGAAATTTTTTACTAATTTCATTTAAAACAGTTTGTACTCATTTTCAAAGTCAAGAAAAGTCTAAATTATCATTTCTCAAATGCAAATGTTTCGACACACTTACTTGAAAATGGATACAAAATGTGTTATATCAAATCATCCATATGCCTAGAAGAAACAAACACACACATGTGCGTGTGGTAGACCAATATCCAGCAGTATACACGGACAACCGCGCCGCGATGTACCGAATAGGTGAAACTAAGGCTATTCGAATAACCTAGAAAGAATTCATTTGTAAACGATCTACAGTATCTTAATCTATAAAATCTAAGAAAATAAATCTTTTAAAAGGAGAATATTTGAGCCGGTTTTTCTACAATATTTTGCATTTATGTAACATTTATTTTTAAATACAGGAATCTCTAGACATATTTTGAATTGTGTTGTTATGTTTATTACCAAAACAAGAAATACAGTGTTTTCTCATAACTCAATAACGACTTTTTTATAAAGCCTAGACCAAAACACTTTTGTAAGTAACGTTTACCTAGACTAAAGCAATTTTTGTGGCTCATATTTTTATAGCATTTATACTAGGTAATTTGTCAGTAGCCCTGGACTAAAAAATTAGTGCATAAATAATTATAGCCCTATTCAGAGCAGGTTTAACTTGTCTAACATTTAACAGATACACAGGGAATAATATTAAAAAGATAAAATATATTATCATGAAAAAGTTGAAACAGTAAAAAATGCAGAATAATATAATAAATCGATGGTTACAAATGTACAAACTAGGAAACTAAAAGCTAATATCTGCTTGACCCACCGAACAGTCTACAATTCCTGGCAACGACTGGGCATATAAGGGTATTAATGTATTCCTGTAAAAATTTGTGATGTTTTACAGGAATGGCTGTCACACAAATTTGTCTTCAATTGTGATCGATCGCGTACAACAAAGTGCTATCGAGTAAACCTGGGATGTTTTGTGGTTGATTTTCTATTTTTTATTTGAATACTTATTTTAGTCTAGTCCAAACGTTTTCAAAAATATTTGTTAATTGTTTCGTTGCAATAAAAATCTCCTGAAGAGAATAAAAACTTAACTTATATTAAATTAATGGATATATCAGAAACAAAGGTTAAGGAAAATATGAGAGTAGCGGCATGAAAAAATTTGTATTTGGAAATTATAACAAATAAAGAGGAAATTATACAATTGAAAGAGGAAATTATAAAGACTAACATTATATACTCGAAAATAGTAAGGATGAAGTTGAAAGTTTTTTATATAATGAAAACCCCGTATTTTATGACTAAGTAAAACTCAAATGAGTGAAATATGAGATGAAGAAATTAGTTTTCAAAATTGTTTAACTTTAAGATGTAATTCAAAGTCAAAACATACTGGAAGATTAATAATATTCGTATCGCACAAAATTACATTTATCAAAAGTAGTACTAGTTTATATATTTGAAGATAAAATTGGAAGAAGAAATGTTTGATTTATGACTCTACTACCGATCGGAAATTGGAAAACGAATTTTTAGAGTTTATTCAAAGTTAATGTATATATTTTGGGAATAAAGACAACACAGTAATTCACACAGGTGATTTAAAAGTTTTAATTGACCTTTTAATATCAAATGATCGTTCTATTAAAACAGATGTTAAAAAATCCTCCAAGATAAGTGACCATGATTGGATATATGCAAATATTTTAAGTGTAGAAGAAAGCAAGCCTTTGATTTGACACAAATTATGTAAAGTTCGTTAAATACAGAAAACTTTTGAAAAAATTAAATGAGTGTATCCGGTCTAGAAATATTCTAAACGTAAATATATTATTTATGAGCATTATGTTAAATGTAAAGAAATGTTTTCATAAAGTTACTGAGCGTAATAAGGCCTTAAGAAAACAATTAACACCTTGGTTTTAATAAAATGATTTTAGAATCTCAACAATCAAGAGATTTGTATTACAGACACTTTACTTTTACTAGAAACATAGAAGATTGGGAGAGATATAAAACCTGTAGAAATAAATTTGTTAGCATTTTAAGAATTGAAAAAAGGCCATACTATCAGAAACAAATTGAAGAAAACAAAAGTGATATTAAAAAAATGTGGAAAACATTAAAAAACTTACTAAAACCAAAACAAAAATTAGAAATAAACCAAATTATTTTTGAAAATGATATAAAGGAAAACAGATTCACTAGTTATACCTAAAAAATTGAATAAATATTTTCTCAAAGCTACTGAAGAAATTATGTACACAATAGATCACAATAAATTCTGGAAATGAAGAAATATGTCCAAAATTACCAAAACTTAAACATATGTTGCAAACTTTTTGTTATGTTTCAATAAATAAACTGAGAAAATCGTTTATAAATTAAAATCTAATAATGCAATACAATACGTCATAGAGAGCTGGAAAAGGAATTTAGATAAAAATGAAAGTGTTGCAGCAGTATTCTTGGATTTTAAACGAGAATTTGAAACAATTAATAGAAAAAGATATTATGTAAACTATATCAATATGGTTTTAGGGGTTTTCGGTTTCTAAATGGCTAAAAAACGTTTTAAAAAGTGGAACAAAAAAACATAAAATTAGTAACAAATTTCCTCAAAAGATTTTTAATAACATTGGTGCTGCACAGAGAAGTATTTTGGGTCTTTCATTATTTGTTTTGTATATAAATGATCAGCTTAATATTTTATATTCATGTCAATTTTGGTTATTCGCTCATGATACTTTAATATATTACACGGAATAGATATTCATAACATTTCAAATAAGTTCAGTTTTGAATAAAACGTTTTCTGTAATTCGCTAAAAATAAATTATGTTATGTAATTGGCTAAAAGTAAATAAATTAAAATTAAAATATCTGAAAAAATATATGAAAAAATATATGGAAATAATAATTTAAATGTTATAATTTATAATACAAATTTAGAAACCGTCAAACGTCGACTAAAAAATAAACATTGTTCAAATTCAAACCTGTCGGTGACGCTTGTACTGATCAATCTGTGTGACTGCAAATGAGTTGAGTTCCAAAAATTGCTTCAGAGTAGGTGACCGTTATTAACAATAGGAATAATACACAAATAAATACATATTATCATTATTTGAGGAAACCCTGTACATCTCCTGTGGTAATAGAGATATCATTTTAATATATTTGTAAATTAAAGTTTAAGAAATTCAAACTATTAGAAAGAAACCGTAGGTCTGCTCAAATATTCACCTTTCTGCACGATTTTTAAAAACCCTCTATATACGAACCATTTTGTATCTTAACAAATTCACATTAAAATAATTAGTAGCCAGAGATACCACCTATCTCCTGCCGAAGACTTTTCCCATTTTCCCCATTGAATTTACTTGAAAGTATTGAATGTCCACAACGAGCGTTGCTCACTGCACAATACAGAAAAAAAAATATCGCCACAATTTCTAATCCAATAAAATTCGGACACGTCAAAATGATTATCAAAATAACTTTCACTGGAGGAGCCTATATGCCAAACTAACATACAATCAGTGCTTACAAAATGTTGAGGACTGAATTGAAAATTAAGAGCAAATTCACAAAATCCAATTAAAAAGATATTTTTTTAAATACCTATTGGATACTTTTGAATTTTGGCGGCTACAAATGAAATGTGAATATTTTCAAAAAGTCTGATAATTTGTATATTGTCGTTGTAAATTATCCGGTCTTTAGGGATAGCAATTCTAATTAGATTTTATTATGGCAGTAATTATTCAGTTAAAACAACTTCTATATAATTAAGTCAAAAATGTTTGACATTATATTAAATCAGACATTTCTTCTAATTAAACTCAAATATAGTCGACAGACTGATATACGATCGATGGATAATGACGAAAAAAGAAAAAAATGAGAACTAACTTAATCAAATTACAGATTTTTATTTCCCTAGACAAAGGGAAGTGTTATAATTGTCAAAAAATCACCCTTCGCGATTTTTCGCAGATATTTGGATATACAGTTCTTTGATCCCGAAAAACATGTCCCGTCGGTCTGTCGTTCAAAAACTGCTTATTCGAGTGATATAGGCATGGGATTATAATATTCTGGTAAAAATCCAATTGATGGAAGAAAATGGCGGCCTCACAAATTTTGTACATAAATCAAGTGAAAAAGGGATGAACTTTGGTGTGAATCCCTTATTGCAGAACAAACTGGTGATCCAATAAAATGTTTAAAATTTAGTATCAAAAAAGGACTTATCCGATTGACCTTTTGACGAAATTTTGTACAAAAATCAAGTGTAAAACTCAAAAAATAAAATAAAAAAATGACGAATTTTGCCGATTTTTTGAAATTATATTAGGTTTTGAAATAAAAAAATATGTTTGCTTTTAAAAAGTTGTCTCAACTCTCTACCTGTGTAGTCGAAAACATTTTACATGCAAAAAAAATAAAAAATTTGGCATCTGCCACTATTCCAAAATTTTTGTACACAAAAAAAAATTTAATTTGATGTGGTTCATTTTCTGTAACATTGGAAATATATAGTTGAAAAAAAAAATATTTTTATGTACAAATAGTTAAAGGAAATTTGACATTTTTTTTAATTTTTACGGGACTACCTCATCCCTGAATAGTGGAAAAAATAATTTTATGAACAGAAAATTAAAATAAATATGACGTGGTTCAAAATATTATATTAATCTGTTACTCCCTTGTAAGAGTGAAATCTTGTAATCGTGAGAAATCACCCTCCGAAATTTTTGCAGATCTTTGCGTTATAGGCTGTCTGGACCCCGAAAAATATATTCTCCCATTTCTGTCTGACACATGTCTCGCCTATGATATAAAGTGCTTTATTTATGTCTCGCCTATGATATAAAGTGCTTTATTTATGAGTTTTATAGGTGGTCTTAGGAAAATATGTTTTTCGTGTAATACGGTTTTCAAACGTCGAAAAAGAGCAACACTAGAGTTGAAAAATTAAACAATGGTTTTGATTGTAAATAACATGAGTTAAAAAAAGCTTGGCTTTTTCAACTTTCGCTTGACTCACCGTCTTTAAAATACAGGCGTGTTGAAAAGTATTTTTAATAAAAATGTTTTCAACACGCATGTAATTTGTGGCACTTTCTAGCTATGTTAAAAGGTCTTTTTTGTCAGTTACATAAGTGGTCGAAGGAAAATATTTTTTTCATATTATAGTCGAAAAAACCCAATGTTTGTTGAAAATTTTGCAATTACAAGACTTAACTTACTTAATTTTTTACCCGTCTTTGTTTTTGAAGTGACATCCCTTGTCCGACAATTTTAAACGGGAAATCCAAAAAAATGCCCCACCTCGAAAAAAAAATCGGTAAATTTCCTTTACCCAAAACTTTCCTCATTATGAATCTTTTCTTACATATACATATATTGTCTTTCCAAATATTTCTATTGGATGCCATTTTGTTCCACCATAATGGATTCGTACCAATATTTTACCAGTTTCTATCTGCGCCACACTAGATTTTTGGACATACATAAATTAAAATAAATTGAATAAATAGTTTTTATACTATTTTTTTAAAACTGCGATTTTGTTACGTCATGCTGAATACGTATAAGTTCATTTCTATATTCTATTTAAGTTTTGTGAAAAATTTGTTAATTGAATAAGAAAAATTTTTTACATTTATTTCTAAACATTTTATTTGGTCATCAGTTTCTTCCGCCATATTTTACTAGTTTATCTCTATATCACACTTAATGCTTGCACAAAATTTAAAATGAATCTAATACATAGTTTTTCAGGCTGATTTTTTAATATTTTATTAGGCCTCCATCTTGGATTCATACCATAATATTACCAGTTCATTTCAATGTAACACTTGATTTTTGCGCCAAATTTGAGGTAATTTGGATACATAGTTTTTAGTGACATATTTTTTAGCATTTCACCAGGCCGCTATTATGTTCCAAAATATTGAATATTTACCAAAATGTCACCAGTATATCCTTTTAATTTCTGAGCAACATTTGAAGTTAATCGGGTAAGTAATTGGCAGACAGACAGTCCGACGGAATTGAGAAATGAAATGAAAAACCTTGGAGGGGGATTTTTTTCACGATTACAAATATTTTAATTTGGCCAGCCATGTTGTTCCGCCACCTTGGATTTGTACCATAATTTTACCAGTTTATCTTTATATCACAATTATTTTTTGCACAAAATTTGAAATCAATCTAATAAGTAGTTTGCCATGCTGATTTTTTAAATATTTTAAAATGCCGCCATTTTCTTTCGCCTTCTTGGATTTGTACCAAAATTGTGTTAGTTTATTTCTAAGTAATATTCGATTTATGTACAAAATCTCAGATAAATTGGGTAGCACAACACTAATACCCTTATGACCCTTGATTTTTGAATTATGCCGCGTATAGACAGACCGACTGAATTGAGAAAACATATTTTTCAGCATCTGGTGACCCTAAAACGTGAATATCTGAAAAAACCTGGGACAGTGTTTTTTTCACGTCTAGAATACAAGGGAAATAATTCATTTTCGTGACTCTAATTTTGCATTAATAGGGTTTCGAAAAAAATGTCTTTATCGGACGTCTCTGATGCGCCCCACCCATCGGCATGCGAACATATTTTTCGCGGCGTACCCTACCGAGCTAGAGCATGCCAATTTTTTCAAACAAATATTTTAAAGAATTTCTGGTCGAAGGTGACTTTTGTAGGAATTCAGGGTTTTGAGTAAGGACATGCTCGCAAATTTTCAGCCAGGTGAGTCAAATTTCGGATATTAAATCCCTGAGCACTGGATTAATATAGCATATTAAGAGAATTTTAATCCAAACATTTTTTTCTTCTTAGGTTAATCAGACGCTGAAAGGTCGACGCGTTTTCGAGTTACTCCGATAATATATCCGTTAATATATCACATTTGTTTAGAACAGTTTAAACTAATTTTGATTAAATTCCAGTTTTAAATTAACCAGTGTTTTACAAATTAAGCTTATCATCACATTGTATATCTATACGAAATAATATATATACGTAAATATCGATGTTGAGTATTTGGTTTGTGTGTTTATAATATATATTAGTAACGAAACTGCAGTGGCGTATTTAGTTGCTACTTTTCAGGAGGGTTATTGTGTTAACAAACAAGAAGCACAATGACTTTTTTTTTGGTTGCCAAATGTAAGTGCTTGCCCCCTTCCCACCAGGAAGGCATTCTAAATACGCCACTGCGAAAAAATATATTCAGGAATAATATTTATTAGAGCATTTTTTCTTCGACTGGGACGTACCTACACTTAAATTAACAATTCACCATTCCTTATATGACAGTGTAACTTTTAATGGCATAAAAATAGTTTGAATATTTATACCACTTTGACAATAAAAAGAATAATTCTATAGGCATAATAGGGAGAAGGAGTTGTTTTGATTTGAACGAAATTTTTCGAATTCGAAAAGGGGTTGACAACTATCTTAGATTTATATTTGCTAATAATATTATAATTAATTTTTAACGTGGTCCTAATACTGTAATAATAACCTCTGCAATATTTCATTAACTGAATATAATTACTATCAACAAATAATTATTCAATTAACGTGTTTTTATCTTCCTGCAATGTCATTGCTTAAAAACAACATCGTCATTTTTTTGTCAATTGTAGAGTATACGATTTTAAAACAACTAGTAACGAGTAAATTGAACAAAGCGATGTTACTTTGAGTCAGAGCATCGTTTTTGGGGGGTTTCGGTGAGTTTTTGGGTTATTTTTGATAGTTTTTTTGCGAATCCTTGGGCATTATAGTGCGTAAGTATGAAATAGGCAAAAATTTGAACTATTTACCCCTAACGTCTCTTTTCATAGTCAAAATGTTGTTTTCCTGTTTTAATTGGCGTGCGCTAATTGAGATTTTTCTTAGTACTTTATTAATTTAGATATTTTTTTAAATAGATAAGTTATTAAATATGCCCGCTGTGATAATAGACTTTAATTTTGATTGGCAGTTAAACGATTGTTTTATAAACAGGTTAAAAAATATTGCTATTAGTTATTACGCTCATAGCCATTGACATATTATTTTCAACGGCCAGAAGAAAGGAGGTATGTCAATATAACTTTACAGAGTTGCCTTTCGTGGGATCCGACAAGGAGAATAAATATATTTTCCTTTGTCACACTTACTTGCAGTAGATGTTTATTAACTTACAAGCAGACGCTAATTGAGCAACCATATACCAACCACATATCATTGTATAAAATAAAGTATGAAGGAATCTGTATGTTGCACTAGGTAATAACGCACTAATTTGAGTCGTGGAAAATGTTTCTCCACGACATGCGAAATTGTCGTTTTCAACCGTTGCTGGTTGTTTGTTTTTTGGACATTTGCATAATAGCCGTAGAAAAAAGGTGAACATTATATTACTACATTCGTTGTATAACTTACGAAAAAATGTCGCAAAACGCTGCCAATATATTTTTTCTTACGCTGAAGTTTTCGACGTCGGCGGCGCATCCGGTGAGGCACGTCACACATCTCTCGTCGGCGCGGTCTACAAAATTGAATATCAACTTTTTCTAATCGCATATTCGCTCATTTTCCACATAACCTTACTCGCCAACATTTAGTAACAATTTTAGGGAAAGAGACTCAACAGTTCGACACAAGTAAGTAGAGTGTACTTGTTATCTAATTTGCATGTTAAATAGTCATTTCGCTAATCAATTCCATTTCAATTCTAGAAACCGCATTAAATTTTAAATTGAAAATGCATTCAGCATGCATAAAATTTAAACGCACACTTGAATGACGCTATTTGTTGTTCAATGCATATTTTGCTTCTAATATTGTTTTTAAGCAAATGCTGACAAAATACTCTTTGCTGGGATTGAATTTACATTTAGTTTCAATTTAGATTATCCGAAATCAAATTAATGCCAAATCCTTTCGAATGAAATTATTATAAAAGTAACCGCGTAGCTTGTAGAGAATAGGCATAAATAAAACTTTTCCATTTTTCTCTCTTATTTATGAAGTGTGAAATTGGAATTTCATTTTTCGCATTTTTTAAACATATATATTTTTGTCTTACATTTAATATGTATATATATTGTGAATACATACTTCAAGATAATGGCGGGATTTTGAAGAAAACAATTCATTTCAAAAATATGGGTACATTAAAAGTACCAATTTCAAAATGATAATCATTAGTAAATACGAGAGAACCTAATATTTGGTGAGAAAAAAATTCTTGAAATTTTATTAAACTCTAGTATTTTATTTCATTGTGATCTTTAATTTAAATGTGCAGGGTGTCTCCTTATATTTTGCGCCCTCACACAGCTTTAATTTTTAACGAGAGATAAAAATGCAAAAATTGTAGGGTTTTGCCTGAACCGCTTAGATATTTTTATCAGAATAAACAAATAATCATCGCTACTTTTCACAAAAAATACTGACTTGTCTTTTTTTAACTGTAACAGCCTATTTTTTATTTTTATTATTGGAATCCCCATAATCTCCTGATTTGACAATAGATATATATGTTATATATTTACACTAGCCATTCTTTTAGTATTTCACAACATTGAAAAAATTATACCTACCTTGAAAACTGGTACTAATGATTGGTGATCAGTCATTCTCGAACCAAAATAATTTCTTTATATTTAGTATGGGTTATTATTCAGCTAAACAAAACTTAATAATTATAATTTTATTTTACAAATGGAGCAAATATTGCTGAGACTCATTGGAAATATCGCAAGATATACAGCGATCAGCAAACAGCTTCACAGTCACTTCTAATAGGCATGGTAGGCATGGCAGTTATGCATATCTGATATCAGACTACCCCAGTATGAAGTTTAATTAGTCCACTTTACATTTCTACCATACTATTTAGGTGACTTTGAAAGTGCTTGCCGATAGCGGTATATCCTGAGGTATTTCATCTTATAAGGAAATTAAAATAAAAGTTTAGTTTTGATAATGACAGCTAACCAGTCATCATTATTGCATTATTTGACTCAAGTCTATTTTATTTCCCTGATATGAAATATTGAAAATAACATGTAGGATAGATTCTTGAAATCGCCAGATTATGGGTAATCCAATGAAAAAGTAATAAATAGGGTGTTCAACATATGTTGGTATTTTTTGAGAGATTTGCGATGTTCATTTGTTTATTCTGATAAAAATACTAGAGGTTCAAGCAACCGTACAACATTTACATTAAAAGTTTTTTTCTATCTCACATGGTACTTATAAGGATAGGTGCTTTGTAAAATTATTGTTAGCTCACACAAAACATTTTAATGAAGAATCACGTCATCAGGATTCAATTTATTATTTTTCGTTATTTAAGTTCTGTGACATTTACCAATTTGAGTTATTTGAATGTCTCCATATTTTATGTATGAAAATATTTTGTAGTCAACCCTTCTTCCACTAAATTTTTTTCTATAAAATGCCACTGAGTACAGGGTGTTCCAAAAAAAATAGTTTTTGGGCAAATTCTGAAAAAAACATCTCTTTGATGAGATTGCATTCTATAACTTTACATATCATTTCCATCTCTAGATTATCCGAGATCATCTAATGACAAATATTTTTCAACTATGATTAAATAACCGAACAGCATATAGAAGATACGAATACATATTTTTTTCTGAGAGTCAAAAATACAGTATGAATTAATAAAAACTCGGTAAATTTCCTTTACCCGGAATTTTCCTCGTTATGAATCATTCCTTTTGTTAGTAATAGTGAAGTGTGACTAAATTTAGTTCAGTACATAGTAATTTAGTAACACATATATACTGTCTTTCCAAACCTTTTTATTGGGCGCCATTTTGTTCAAATATTGTATCCCTACCTATTTTACTAGTTTCTATCTATGCCACACTTGATTTTGGTGCATAATTTAAAATAAATTCCATAAATAGTTTTTACATTTTACGTCATATTGAATTCGTACCAGTGTATCCCTATTTGAGTTCCTATTATCACATTTATTTTTTCTGCAAAATTTAAAGTCAATTGTCGACGTCAATTTTTTTCACCACTTTAGCAGTTTACCTCTATATCACAGTTAATGCTTGTACGAAATTTGAAATTAATCTAATAAGTAGTTTTTTCAGGCTGATTTTTTAAATATTTTATTAGGTCGCCATTTTATCTGTTATCTTATATCCATACCAAAATGTTACCAGTTCATTCCTAAGTAGCACTTGATTTTTGTGCAAAATTTCAGATAAATCGGATAACTAGTTTTAGAGACAGGCATACCGACAGAACTTTAAAAAAAAAAAACCGCTAATTTTTGACCAAAATTTCGGTAAGTAGTTTTTTAGCTATGCCGCGAACCGACAGACCAACAGACAGACAGACAAACCGACGAAATTGAGAAAACATGTTTTCGGCATCTAAAGACCCTGAAACGTAAAGATCTGAAAAAATCTCCGAGGGTGATTTTTTCACGATTGCAATACTCTCCTTTTAAGAAGGAAGTAAAAATGAACTGTCCGCCTTTTTTATCTTATGTTTTTGTTTTGCTTTACGTTTAATAACATAGGAGAGAAACCCTCTTTTTATCCGTGGAAGTGTTTGGATTAGCATGGAATGTAGGTAGCTATTTTATTACATGTGCATGCATTGCACATGTAATGAAATTTATTGTAATGTCAAATTTTTGTCGAATTTTGTTATTTGTACCAAATAGCTCTCGCCTGAAAGTACCCATTTCACCCCCACAGACTATGATATACAGTGCGGCTCTTCAATCCTCTTTCTTTTTTTCTATTTTTTGAACTAAGTCGGGATAAAAAAATTGAGACACTTCAATAAGAATCTAAATTGCTGGACAGAGCAAAAGGGACGGGCGAATTTTTAGGTAAAATTTAAATTCGAATATTTTTAAAACAAGAAGAGATATTGAGAGGCGATTTTCAGCTATGTCTTGCAAATTTTATTAGATATTACTATTATACAGGGAGTCAAACAAGATGAATTTTCCGATATTTTATTTCTTCCGAAAATTTGCAAAAACGATTTTTGAGTTCTGATTCCGAGATTAGCTTAATCCTTGGTGAAATTTTAAAAAACAATTTGATATATTTTTTTAATTTTAAGAATTTTTGAGGTATGCTTTTTTTTAATATAGTTTTCTTACATATTAAGCTGTAACTTTTTAATAGGTGTTTAATGTAAAGAGAGAATATAGAGGGTGTGCAAAAAAATATGTTAAGTTTAATTAAAAACCTAGCTACCCTAAAATCATGTACAGGGTTTTTCCGTACATTTTTTCACCCACCTAGAGAGTTTATTTGAATAGATACGGAAATGTCGTAAATACAAAAGTTGTTGGGTTTTTATGAGGATTTACAATATTATATCATAAGTGCGAGAATATTGTTGGAAATGTCAAATTTTCAGAGGTTGGCAGTTTTTTTTTTAAATGAAACACCCTGTATATTAAATCATATTCTTGAAGACCTTTTTTTTCTAATTTCAAATATATATACTTTTAATATATTCTGTCAATTAGTTTTGGATATATAAGCGTTTAAACATGAAGAAATGGTAAGGTAATTTGCGCTAAAACATAATGAGCCATGGTCAAAACAATTGCAATGAAAGACGCATTTTTGACGTTTACCGGTCAGAAGTAATTATTTACGAGCATTTTTAATATTTAATACGTTGGACGATGAGTTATTCGGAAGAAGAGGAACTCGACAGCGATAGGTCGTAACGAATATCATAGACAGTTTCCAGATAGACCAACACAGATTTGTAGGACAATATTAAACATCGCTAAACAATTGAATGAAAGAAAAAGACTTAAGCGAAAAGTTAGAATAGTGGAAAGAAACGATGAAGAAGATTTAAATATTTTATTATATTTTGAAGGTAATTTTGAAACTTTTGTATTAAAATAATTTATGTATTTTATTTATTCTTGTTTTAGTTAGTTTCCGATGCAGCCACTTCTTTTCACAAATCATGGCATAAAATCCACTCAGTTCTAAAACATTATAAATATAAGCCATATAACCTACTCAAGAATTAACCGATCAAAATAAAATAGACCGATAATTTTTACTGACCAGGCAACATTTTTTGGTCAAAAGAAAACCCGCGAGCTCTTCTGGCAGTCAAAATTCAGGGAAGAAGATCCCTACATGTTTGGTGTGGCCTTCTTAACAATCATGTTATTGGACCTGTATTTTTAAATGGGAATTTAACCGGACAAAGGTATCAGTTATTAGAAAACGAAATCGAGGGGCATTTAGAACAACTACCGATTAATTCATATCTTAATTTGATATGACAACAAGATGGTGCCCCTCCTCACAATGTCCAGTCGGTCACCAATTTTTTAAATTACAGGTATCTATTTTGGTTTGGAAGACATGGACCATTAACATGGCCAGCAAACAGTCCCGATCTCTCTCCATTGGACATATTTTTGTGGGGTTATCTGAAAAACAAGATATACTACGATAGGCCAAGAACCATCCAAGTTTTAGAGCAAGATATAGTCCAAACAATCGACGATTTAAACACCCAATCACCTCATTTTATTTACGCATCCATACATATAAAATTTAGAAGAAATATTCAGAAATGCATTATAAACCAAGGCGGCTATATAGAATACCAAAACTTAGTTCTTCAAGCTGATATTATTATTTACCTACTTTATATTATTGATTTTTTATGGTATTGTTTCATTCCACTATTCTAAATTTTCGCTTAAGTGTTTTTCTTTCATTCAATTGTTTATTATTATCAATTATGCTACGAGTCGGTGTTGGTCTATCTGGAAACCGTCTATGATATTCGTTACGAGCTATCGATGCATTTTTACCATGTAAATAAAATAATTCTATCATGTCGAGTTTCTCTTCTTCCGAATAACCCATCGTCCAACGTATTAGATATTAAAAATTCTCGTAAATAGATACTTCTGACCAGTAAACGTCAAAAAGGCGTCGTTTATTGCAATTGTCTTGACCATGGCTCACTATGTTTTAGCGCAAATTACCTTATCATTGCTTTAATGTTTAAACGCTTGTATATCCAAAACTAATTGACAGAATATATTAAAAGTATATGTATTTGAAATTAGAAAAAAAAAGATCTTCAAGAATATAATTTAATATACAGGGTATTTCATTTAAAAAAACTGACAACCTGTCAAGATTTGACATTTCCAATAATATTTTTGCACTAATGATATAATATTCTAAATCCTCATAAAAAACCCAACAACTTTTGTATTTCTGTATCTATTCAAATAAACTCTCTAGGTAGGTGGAAAAATATACGGGAAAACCCTGTACGTATATTTCAAGAACCTGTATTTATATTTAAAAGTTTTTATTTAAGATTTAAGGAGTGCTGAACATGTTTTTTATTTTATTTGTGACTTTTTTTCTTAAATACAGGTGATGCATTTAAAACCAAATTTGCCAATACCAGATGATACAGGAGGCATGTAATAAGCTGATATTTTTTTAGTTTTAAAGCAATTTGAAATTTGAGACATTTCTCAATTCTCAACTCTATAAGAGGCAAGAAAAACAACTAAAAGTTACTACTGGTTTTATCGGACGCGCCTTCTACTTTTTTATTTTAAATAGGACCCTGTATAGTTTTATGAACTATTAATTCAGTGCAAAATTAGCTTTTAAACGATATGCCACAAGTTAACTATTGTTTTAAAAGGCTGCTGGACAGTTATTTTTTGAAAATTCGACATTACCGCTTTTTACACAAAATACAGTCACTAAATACTTGCCTTAAACAGTCAAAAAAAAACAATATCTTTTTAAGATATGTCGCATGCTAACCTTTATTTTTAAAATAGCGATATGACAGCCATTTTTGACGAAGCAGTATAGGTTTTATTTTAAATAAATGGCTATTTTATAGTCATTTTGAAATAAAAAATATAGAGAGAGTCCTTAATCTAAACATAATTGTGCATACCCTATATATTTTCGGCGTAGTGCAGACCCTACAGATTATAAAAAAATAAAACTTAAGGACTTTCTGGAATGAAAAATTTTATATCAAACGATTAATAAAAAGTTACAGCTTATTATATAAAAAAAAATTAATTTTCTCAAAAAAATCTTATATTAAAAAATAGTTTGTTACAATTTCAGCAAGGATTAAGCTGATTTAGAATTCAAAAACCATTTTTGTAATTTTTCGGAACAAATATTGGGAAACTTGTCCCTTCAATAGCTTTCTAGCTTAGTTCTCGTAAATATATTCGAATTTAAATTTTACCTAAAAATTCGCCGTCTCGTTTGCTCTATCTAGCAGTGTAAATACTTTTT
This sequence comes from Kuschelorhynchus macadamiae, assembly GCA_030620095.1. Lineage (NCBI taxonomy): Eukaryota > Metazoa > Arthropoda > Insecta > Coleoptera > Curculionidae > Kuschelorhynchus > Kuschelorhynchus macadamiae. The sequence goes on along the minus strand of JAUTXW010002849.1, from coordinate 1,062,977 downwards.
TGTATGTTTTTCATAATTAAAAATTTCAAGATTACGCATGACGTCTGGAGTCATTTTGAACAAAATGTTAGGTTAGAAGGAGATTCGAGAAATACAACTTTTAAGAGGCTCTTCAAGACTTAATTCGTCTCGAAAATATGGGTACATTACGTAATTTACATTATCATATTTTATGTCATCTAATCAAAACTTCTTTCAAACAACAAATTTATCCCAACAAGTTAAAAATTGCCAAATTTTTTCTTATGTTGGCCCAAAAAACTACAGACCTATATCTATCCTGCCAGTTTTTTCAAAAATAATTGAGAGATTTATTTTTAATATATATAAATACTGTATATCCGTTTTGCAAAATTTTGCAAAAATAAATGTTATTATTAATAAAAACCTAAATTTAATTACTAATTGATTACAGGCACAAAAATTAACTTTAAACTTTCAGAAATCCTCTTTCATGTGTATATCGAATATTATTCAAATTATAAATATTCCGCCAATATTTTTTTCTAATAATCAAATTAAATATTCAAAGTGTATAAAATTTTTAGGCTTATATATAGATCAAAATTTAGCTCGGAAACCACATATAGAATATTTAAGAGTACAAATTTCTCCAATAATAGGAATTTTGTATAAAATTCGTAACTATATTTCTCTTAATTTGTTAAAATATATATATTTTGCTTCCATTTATTCAAAATTACAGTATCTAATATCAGGGTGGGGCGCTGCATGTAAAAAAACAATAAAACCATTAGAAAAATTACAAAATAAGTCAATAAAATATATTTACCGTTTATCATATCTAGAGCCCACCATTAACCTATATAAGCCTAAAAATCTTTTAAACATTTCTATGATGTATAAAACTAAATTATGTATTTTTATTCATTCATCAGCTAAAAATATAAAAAATACAAATATAAATTTTATTAGAAATAATAACATTCATGACCGTAATACAAGACAAACCGATTATTTCTCCACCATAAAATTTAACAGTAGTTTTGACAAACAATGTATATTACACAGTGGGGTTAAGTATTACAATAATCTTCCAAAACGATTAAAAAATATTAACAAAATTAATACTTTTAAAAAATACTTAAAGAAATATTTTTTGAGGAATTAATATCTTCAAGTTTTATCAGAACTGCACAAGATAATTACACAACTTTCATAATAACTCTGTAAAAAATATTTTCGCCGAAATTAACAAACAACAAAGAGTTGTTTTTCGGGCAAGTAAAAAATTGTCGGATACCAGATGAATGGAATGCATAGGTCTTCCGTGTTGTTATGTTTACTTATTTCTTTTGACAATTAATACCCGTTTTTGATAAAAGATATATCCAAACATATCAGCATATGCAATTGGCTTACACGTGTAGTATGCGTACTGCCGAAAATTTAACTAGATTAATAAAAGGTAGAGGCCTGGTTTAACAAATTTTATATACCTAAATTACATAAAATATCAAATTAGTGTCCAGATTTTATTTGCTCCAACTGAATGTTTGCAATATGTAATATTTAAAGATATACAGAATATACCGAAAGATAACTTACCAATTAAAAATGAAGCAGTGTAACAGAAAAGTGTATTGTCCATCATTAATAACAATTTTCTTGAGGTTATATAAAGAAATAACTCTAATTTAAATTTCCTGGGACTGGAAGAACTTAGATTGGAATTTACTCGGACTAATAACAAAACATTCATTATAGGTATTTGGTTGATGGTGACCTATTTTTAATATTATGGGTTTTTGTTCGTACAATTTAATTGCGCCCACCTGTTATTACATTAGCATTGCAACCAATCTTCTGTACCCTACCAACATGGAGTTCAGGACGCCCAAATAACTTCTTCTTGATTCCTTTATTTTTTCGTTTCAAAATTTAGATATTTCCTTAAATCTTGTTTTTGCGTCAGGTCGTTTGTCAATTGTATATTATTCTAGTTATTTGGTTCATAATCAACAGCTTTTCTGAAGTATCTGTCAGTATTTTTTTTCAGTCTGTTTCTCTTCTCTTCTCTCCTCATATGTTTTAGGGAAATGGTTTTAAATTTTTATGGTAAAAAGTATCTTTAAATTATTAAAGATTGTTGGCAGCGGAGTTGTGTGCCTTACGTCTATGGTTTGTAGCTCTGGTTGATTTTTCGATTGACCAATCAAGGTTCCTTTATGGTTTTTTGATAAAATTCTCTCAGTTATTACTCATGACCTTACTTGACTTTTCAGTGTTTTTAAGTATTTCTGTCGATGGGTCTGGTTAATTTTTAATTGCTTGCGTTTAAGCCCTAACTGCAACTGGAAGTGAGGAATTTAGAATTTTGAAAAGCAATAGATTGTCAATAATGCAACAATCTATCAAAGAAATTGAAGTGTGGTATGTAACAGTCTAAAAATAATGTAAACCTAAGAAAAACAACGAAGCGAAACGCGAAAAGAAACGAGCCGATTTACTAGTATTACTTTACTAACAAATCGAAGTGCCTCATTTGTATCAAATAGTTTTGATTGTATGGTCTCTAAAAGCATTAAATTATCAAGAAAATCCTCAAACGTCAATACTTCGAAAACGGGTATAACTAGACAAAAGACATGAAATACGAAAGTGTTTAAAATCTTCAAAAATCCAAAATTAAAAGAATTAAGGTATTTTAATTAAAAAACAAATATAGATTATTAAAAAAGAAATAAGCGACACAACTCTGTATAGGTACCCGGTATTCCCCATAAAGCACAAAAAAATAGAACAACTGAATACCCCGAAGAAGGCATCGCCTCCGATATTATGTTTGCACTACTAACCCGTTTATTGTTTTTATTATAACTACATTAATTTGGCAAAAATAATTTCGGAATTAAATATATGTTGGGACTTACAAAAATTTGGTTGGGGTCCGAATAATTTTTCATAATATCCTTTTCGATCCATATCCGTTTTGGCCGCCCTTAAAGAATTTGAGGAAATATTTGCGAGGGAGGATGCGTCACATCTTGAAAAAGTGACTGCTTCCTTTAAAAATGAGAGTTTTTCTCCAAACTCAATTTTATGCAACTCCTTATTTTTATGCACACAATATTTCAAAACAAATCAAAAATCAGGCTTAACACCAGTCGAACTGAATTTTGTAGTAATCTCTAATCGAAATATAAATGTTTCTCCGGTATTATTACTTCTTTCGTCCAAGATCAACCATTACGATTATACAGGGCTAAACGTGAAATAATTGCTTATATTTGTTACACTCTGTATTCTATATTAGTATATGTATAAATATTTAGAAGCATCTCAGAGTTCTTCAATTTATTGCCTGTCACAATGAATTATAAATATATTTTTTTATGTTGGACAAAATGGCGTACTACTTCCGTCATTTTGTTTTTTTATAGACAAATTTAGCTCGCGGGATGCAGACGAATTCTTTATCCCACTCATAAGGTCCAAGTTTTTAGCCTGTAGGCGGTAACAAGCAATGAATACATAGATGATTGTTAAATACATTACCCTGCTTTGCATGCGCAGTCAGGTAATGAAGTTTACTGTTGACACCTATGCCGCTTTTTTTAACCCTTGGTATAACAAGAAATATTTATTGAATATATTATTTGGACAAAAGGATATGTTTGAGTGTTTTTTCTACTCCTTTAGTAGTAAACATTATCTTACGTACAGTTTACTCAAAAACTAAAATCATTCGCGAGATTTCTCTGTATCGCGTTACCTTTGCTTTCATTTTTTGATATTTTTATTTTTGGAATTCTATTCAGTAATAATTATTTTTAATATTTATAACTTATAAAGAAAAAATATAGTACACAACTTGAATGGTAATTAGCTCGGTAATTAGCTTATTACAAACTCACTCGATTACAGCCCTAGCTCGCTTCGCTCGATCGAGCAGTCAAATTCTCATTTTTTCATAAGGACCTTACCATTCTCGTTATTACTATTACAGGTACGTAGTGATAACTACCAAAACGAGGTTGTGGACCAAGTAGCGGTAATCACACCGAGTGCAGTAATATGCTTTAACGCAGGTGTAATGAACAACATTTCATCAAGTTTGCACATCTTATCAAAACAGATACCGGCAAATTTATTACGATACTTATACTTTTGGTTATATCTCATCTTGCATGTCGTAGATAAGGATATTTGTATCATTTTTAGCTCTGAATGTTTTTTGCGCATTCAATAGATTTATTCCAAAAATGTAGTAACTATGTAACTACTGGCTGCAATTTAATCCAGTATTTATAGGAAACTAATAAAAATAATTCTCGTAGTGTTTTTTTGTCGAAAAGTGTTTTCTTAATGAAATCTGTAGAGTGTTAAAAAACTTGTTATAAGATATTTCCTATAAAATAATGCGAAAGATTGTGTGTGTGTGTCCAGATGCAGATTTTATCTACTTATTCAAAAACTATACATTACTCATGCCAAACTCATACTAAAACCACAATAAATCATATTTTCAGTTATAACAAATAGATTTTGGATAACAAACAATTCCATGCAATATATATTTAAACCTGATTGACTGATACGTTTATAAATGCCACCAGTGTCTTCCTTAAAACTGTAAAATAGTGTAGGAGTGAATTTTAAATATAAAATATCTAGCTAGGAATTCTGGAAAGTTTATCTAAGATAAATGTAATGGGTTTGGTGCGGAAAATTGTTAAGGCCTTAAACTGTTACAATGCAATTTTGTAACGTGGTTAATACCTATTTGCATGCTTCCTTTAAGGTAGGTGTAGTCCCGAATCTCGTAACTCTCTAATGTCTTTTTTCCCGCACCTAACTGCATATTGATTTAATTTAAAATGTAATTTCATCAAGTTTCTGAAAGTACTTGTAGAATAACTACTTTTAGTGGAAAAACTTAACGAAAATTAATTTTCAATTGTTTACATTTCAGAAGAATATTTAATCTTCTTAAATTCATTTCGTTAGATAAATTGTGGAAAGTTAAGGTGATATTCCTTTGTTTAAATAAGAACTATGCCCCTTTACATACTAAAATATTCGGAAATGTTCACATTTTTCGATTTTAAATGTTAATGTAGTTTCCAAATGTCAGCTGTAAACTGATTCATGTGATGTTTTTCCACACAGACTGAAATAGAGTATAATGTAGTAATAGTAGGAATAGTTCATACATTGGGTATACTTTTATAAATTGAAAGTTACAGTAGTTAAAAAAATTAAACTGCATATCAAAACAAAATTATTACCATTGTAAAAAACATAAATAGGTGAAAGACTAAAAAATAATCTAAAAGCGGAAGGGGCTTTCGGCAAATTTGAATTTTTTAAAACCTCAGAGCGAAAGATCAACGCCAGGACTTTGGATAAATCGTAAATTTGAAAGTTATGTTTTAAAAATATTATAAATTGGTGAAACAAATACAGCCTCACTATTCAATAATGTGTAATGTTAACGATTTAATGAAAATTCCCAACTTTAAATTATAACAAGATATAAAAAAATTCAAATATCTCTCTATAGGAAAAAATTGGTGACTCTAAATAAGCATACTTAATAAATAAAAGGTCACGTTGAAATACAATTTTATTTCATTTTCAGGAGTAGAATCTTCTCCCGAAGTGAGCGACATCATTTAATTAATACCACGAGCTCTAACAACTATGAAATGTTAAAAAAAATCTATGTTTGATTTAAATAGTTTGTGTTTGCTGACCGAAAAATTGTGTCATATACTCTTTACCTGACATAAAGTCCGAAAGTAAATAGTAATTATTTTATTTTCCATAAACTAGATAACAAACCATAACAAATTTGCTGACAAATAAATATACAGACACCATTGAATCTTATAATTTAAATCGAACATTAATAAGAGGTAACATCACTTTTTGCGGCAATAAAGTCTTGCAATATTCGGGAGTGAAAGAGTCCCAAATTTGCAGGATTGTCTTTAATGTCAAAACTAGCATCTTCTTCATCTGATGCAATAAAGTTTCAATGACATTCAAGTCGGGGCTACTCGATCGCCACGATAAATCTTTTACATTATGTTCCCCAAACTATTTTTTTGTTCTTTTCGCAGTGTGGCAGCGCTTGCTTGCTGAAATATGAAATTGTCATTTCCAAAACTGTATTCTGCTGTTGGAACCAAGCTTCGTTATACATTTTTTCTGCATTTACAGTATCATCAATAAACTCATATTTACCAACTTCTTTACTACTCATACATCCCCATATCATAACCCCCTGGGGAAATATTACTGTACACTTTAGACAGTCTTTATGAAATGCTTCTGATTTTGTACCAATCACCCTTTTATGAAAATCATTAATTTCGATTTTGCCCAATCCAAACATTTTTTCTTTCGAATAGCTGTTACTGACAACTATTGCTTGGCCTTTAAAGAAATTTTTATGTTTTACCACGAAAAATAACTAATTATAAAAATTGTAACCAGACTGCGTACATCATATTAATGTTAATTTTAATTAAGATTACTGTCCAAATATTTATTTGTTAGCAAATTTCTTATGCTTTTGTTATTTTGTTATATAGTTTATCCAAACCAAAATAATTATTTACAATAGCACTCTATGTTGGGTAAGGAGTATGTGACTTGATTTTTCGGCCAGGAAGACAAAAAAAAACAGTTTAAATCAAAACTTAAATATGTTTTTTTTTTACATTTCTTACATCATCCGAACATATAGTTGTTAGGGCTCGTATGTACTAAACAATGTTTTGAATTTAGAAAATTACCTCCGCTTGTTTTAAATTCCACAGAATGAGTTTTAAATACAAACCACTTCTTACAAATTAATAAAACTGTTACCTGGTATTTAACATATGGTTGACATTTACTGCACTTTTTTTGGTAGAGTAATGAAATGAGATGAAAGTAAATCAATAAATCTATAATAATTTAAAGATAAAGATATGAAAATAAATTTTTATTATTTAAAAGTTAATATTTTATGCAATGTGTTAACTGTTCTCGTTACTGCAAAATTACCTCCCTTGTTCTGCCAAAGGCTAAAAACTGCCCAATTGTTGCCCTGGATCTTTTTTGTAAAAATAAGTTAAGGAAACCGTAACTAATCACATATTAAAAATTCCTAGTTTTACCTAGGCCGTTTTTCAATGTAATTAGTGCCTGTTTGTTATTCGGTTTCAGCATATGTGATTAAATAAAGTTTTGCTAATATTATATCCAATTTTATTTCTCTCAAAAGTGTTAATATTTATTAGTGAATTGCCCTTTATATTATTTACACATATGTTATTACAAATAAAAAGAAATCTAAAATTTTTAACAGCCATTTAGAAAACGGCTAAAAATTTTAGCTAGAATATAGAATCACAGAATTATTAAGCCCAATTCACCAATTATTATGGCGGCTGAAACAACAAATATGTGACCTTAATAATTGAATATGTTCATTAAAAAATGCCTAACAAAAATTTTTACATGGCATTTTCAAAATAAATTATAAATATCTAATTATCGTAACTTTAGTAAAAATCGACTAGATTTAAACACAAAGACCTTTACATTTTATAATTAACACTTAATGATTTCCACAGAAACATCAACGCTCCTGGTAATTATATAATCAACTTCAAAATATTGTTTTAAAGTTTTTGTCCTTTTATTATTGCAATTATTAAAGAAATTAAAATTTTCGCATTCAGCTTGATTGATGATAAAACCCTCATAAGTTACTAATTGCATTTAGTAAAAATAACAATCGCACTTTGTTTTTTTTTATAATTGCAGAAATAGGGTTACAAATGTGATAGTAAGATTTAGAGCATATTTTTAATTCCGCAACAATAGCCAGTTTCTTGTGAAAAACAATAAAATTAAAATTATCTCCAAGCCAAAGTGAAGAAAGGTAGTTAAGAATTTGTTGATTTTTGGGATTTTAAATAATATAATTAAAAAGATTCTTTCAAATTAATTTGACGTCATACACTAATTTGCGAAACGGAAATATATACTTAGTTACGATGGGATTTCCTAAATTCAGAATAATTTCTCTTTGTATAAAAAAATAATGGTGTTTTACTCTTTAAAAATTTAACCATAGTGTTTTGGATACCAAAAAATGTTTTTTCTCTGTTGTTTCAGTAATATCAATATACTTAGTTAAAGGATAAACAATTATTTGAAAACAATAATAATATATTTAGGTTTGATAGTTGAAGAGGCGGAAAATATACGTAAAGAAGGTACATAGAAACTATTAGAAAGGTTTGCAAGTTAAAAATATTTATAATATATTTTTTGTGTTATTAAAACTTTTATATTTGCTGTTAAAAAAATCGTGTTTCTGTGACTCGTCTTAGTGGGATTAAACATGGAATGATATTTTCTTTTAGTTAGGTGTTTTGTTGAGTTCTGAAAGGTAGTTTATTTCTATCGCTATCGTCACATCAAATTAATAACCGATTATTTTCGAGAAGCATTATAGTGATAATTGAAATTCAAGTATCTGTGTCGTATCAGTTCTCTGAAATAAGAGGCTTTCTGTCCTTTTTCTCAATAAATCGAGATATGGAATAACAATTTCCTTCTTAAATTTTATTGGATGAAGTTTATAGATTGCAGAAAAGTTTTTTAAATTATGCTTTATTACAACGTAAAAGTTGGTTTAGACATGCCATGATAACAAAACAGAATTTAGACAACCTTTTTCCACCAACCAACCAAATTTCTTATCCAAATATTTGTTGCCATAGGTGGTGATTATCTATTTCAAAGGTATATAAACTAAATAGTTAATAAGCACATTTATGTAGAGGCATTCAAGGTCAAGAATAACTCAGATATGTCCGGAATAGAATTTAAATTATTTATGCTCCTTTGCAAAGTATAAAGAATTTCATTAACATCATATTATCTTAACATAAATTTACTACTTAGTCAAAATATTAAAATATAAATGAACATTGTTATAAAAATAGGTTATGTTATATTTGATGCACAAAAAATAGTTGTTAATTTTTATTGAGAAATATGACATCAAGGACTTCCAAATCTGTATATTACTTTATTCTGACGTCTTCATGTGCCTATTAATAAAAAAGAGCACAGCGATACAAATTAATTTATTTTTAATCACTTTCCGACCAATATGGTTAAACATAATAAAAATATAAAAATCATCGGAAATATTCTGTGCAAATCAATTATCAAGCTCTATTTGACCTAGAAGTTTTCTAAAACTTTGACAACGGTTAGTTTTAAACTAATGTAAACCTGCCTTAGGCATTATCATAATATAGTAAAATCAAAATTCTTAATAGTGAAAAACCGGTTTTATATAATTTTAGAGAATATTAAATATGTTTTATTAATTCTTTCAAAAATTAAAATACATTTTTGTTTTGCTTGTTGTTCTTTAACATTTCTGTTACGCAATAGAATTAAATCGGTATCATTATATTAATTTGAAGAGAAGTATTTTATACAGGCTTTAGTAAGCAAAATATATTTTTATATATAGTATTTAAAAAACAGCGCCTTTTTCTTATGTAAATTTTGTATATCTAAACAAAATCTATTTACTTTTCCTCTTTTTGAAGAACATGTAATGATTTTTTTGTAAAAACCCATATTGGCGAAAAACTCTCCATTCTCCGCTTGTCAAATTGTTAATGAAAAAAATAGTAATCCACGTATTTTACGCAGCATTCTAATATCTTATGTATTGGTCTCCTCCATTTTTTATAAAAAAATCGATAAATTTCCTTTACCTGGAACTTCCCTCATTATAGATATTTCCTTTTATTAGGAATAGTGAAGTGTGACCCAATTCAGTTCAATACATAGTTATTTCGGAACACATATATATATATATATATATATATATATATATATATGAAGTCTCTATTCGGACGCGAGAAAGAAAGCTTCGAAAATGCCAAATGTGATTTTGGCGAAACGTCAGCAAAACTGTTCTTTTCAGAACGACAGTAGTGAACGGATGTACACCCCGAATGGAAACACATTATATATATATATATGTATATATATATATATATATATATATATATATATATATACTGTTTTTTCAAAAATTAATATTGGACGACATATTGTTCCAATATATTAGATCCCTACCAATATTTTACCAGTTTCTACCTATGCCACACTTGATTTTGGGCACAATTTAAAATTAATTCAATAAATAGAGTTCACATTGACACACAAAGCCATTTTGTTACATCATGTTGAATTCGCACCAGTTTATCTGATATTTAATTTTTCTCCAAAATTTACAGTCAATTGAATAAGAAGATTTTTATACGTTATTTTTTTTAACATGTTATTTGGCCGCTAGTTTTTTCCGCTATCTTGAATTCGTAACTTTACCAGCTTATCTTTACATCACACTTAATGCTTGCGCAAAATTTAAAATGAATCTAATAAGTAGTTTTTTTTCAGGCTGATTTTTTAAATATTTTATTAGGCCGGTACTTTGTTCCGCCATCTTTAATTAGTACCACAGTTTTATTAGTTCATCTCTATACTATAATTAGTTAATGCACACAATTTGAAATCAGTTCAATAAGTAGTTTTTTCAGGCCGACTGATTAAATATTTTAATAAACCGCCATTTTGTTCCGCCATCTTGGATCTATACCCAAAATTTTACCGGAATTTGATAATTAGTTTTTTTAGTAATAATTTCTTTAACGTGTCTACGTCACTAGTGACGTCAAAACACGGATATATGTAAAACCTGAGAGAGTGATCTTTATCAAATTACAATAATTTTATTTGGTCGCCATTTTTTTCCAACGCCATGAATTAATACCACATTTTTACACACAATTTGAAATCAGTTCATTAAATAGTTTTTTCAGGCTGAACTTAAATATTTTATTAAGCCGCCATTTTGTTCCGCCATCTTCGATTCGTACCAACATTTTACCAGTTGATTCCTACATAATACTTAATTTTTGTCCAAAATTTGAAATGATTTGGATAAGTGCTTTCTTAGTAATATTTTTTTTTAAATTTCTCTAGGCCGCCATTTTGTATTGCCATATTAAATTTTTACCAAAATATTACCAGGTCATCCCCATATAACCAAGTCAATCGGGTAACTAGTTTTTTAGCTATGCCGCGAACAGACAAACCGACAGATCGATACAGTCAGACCGACGGGATCAAGAAAACATGTTTTTCGTCATCTAGGGGCTCTGAAACGTAAAGATCTGAAAAAATCTCGGAGGGTGATTTTTTTCACGATTAGTAAAAAGATGTATTTCCAACGTATAAGTGTAACGGATTATAACTATCTTAAAATCAGATAATGATAAGATGTTAATATGACTATCCAAAAAATGTTCTTAATTTTTATTTCAAACTGTTATTTTTTTTCAGTATGTTCTTTCAGCTAATATTCCTTCTCCTGTGTATATCTTCCTTAGCAAAAAGTCAAAGTATTATTGAGGCAGCAGCATTTGACGACACCGACGAAAAGACTACACTGAAATGCCACAAAAGAATGTACAACTACAGAGTAACCCAAGTTGACGAGAACGGAAAAGAATGTTGGGATATCTTAAGTGTGATGGCTTGTTGGGGAAGGTGTGATTCAAATGAGGTAACTATTAGATACGTGTGTTAAAAAGCGGTTCAGTTCGGTTTTTTTTAATTAACACGTTTTTATTAGCTTCACTTGTATGGAGCTAACTTTACTAAGTTTTACATACATGTAAACGAATTTAGGAAGTCCTACTTCTAATTGTATTTCAATTTTCAAATTTTGCAAGTGTATATAATTCAGTTCATCATACAATAATTTGATACCATCGAACTGATTTGAACGGCTCGATTGTACTAAATGATTACTTTATATATACATATATATATATATATATATATATATATATATATATATATATATATATATATATTATATATATATATATATATATATATATATATATATATATATATATATATATATATATATATATATATATATATATTGTGATTCAAGGTCGATGGTAGGTTAGACGTTTACGGAAAACCAGTAGTAGGATTCTTCTTCGATTTTTAGTAAATTTATGAGATATAACGTTTTCGTTCTAGGTAGCCATGATAGTTCGCTGCTATTTATTATTATTAAAATAGTGTAAATTGAATACTAATATTCAACTGAAGTTCTTATGAAGTTGTTTATTTTACATGAGCAATGTGATCAAATAATAGCGAGAACATTCAGAAAATTTAGCGTAACATGAACTAATTACCACAAATTAACGAAAGGAAGTTTGTACGAATACAGAACCATTGTCAGAAACATGTCAGATAGAGTCAAGAAAATATTATTTGTGTTTCAGTAAATGTTAAAGTGTAGGCCACTGCACTCAAAATATTTCAAAATGTCCTTTTCCACACGGTGTGTAGTGAGTCTTTCAATTTAACTGGCAACTTCTTCAATGAAATAAAATACTCGTTGCCGTAATGCTTTCTTGATTTGGTATGTATATTATATACACTTTTTCTTGCAAAGTAGTCGGGGGACCTCGGTGGCCAATCCCAAGGTCGTAATCATCTAAATCAGCGACCTTCGAACATTTGAAATAGACATATTTCTTAAGTGGAATGAGCCGGTGCTTTCATCAAATTGGTTACCAACGATTGAGATATTCATCGAGAGGTAAATTTTCAAGAAAGTCACTTACAGTAAATCTCAATATTTGTTGGCATTTTGCAAAATCCAAAGGTTCATCATAAATTTGGAAACTAATTTTTTCATCTTTCAACAAACCGAAAACGTTAAAACTGAATTTATTTTCATCGCATAAGGGTTTTGATCGGCCCAAAAGTGTGTTTCTTCTATTAAAAATCCCTTTTCTTGAAAACTTAGCCTCGTCTGTCCAAATAATATTTTTAAAACATAGTGATTCTCCTGAATGCGAATCAAAAGCATTTCACAGAACTGAGATCTTCGTACATAATATTACGGTTTAAGAGCTTGAACTTTAGACAATTTGAATGGATTCATATTCTACATGGAAAAAACTCGTTAGATTGATGAGTACAATACGCCCAAATCTGGCACTGCACATCGAATTGAAATCTGTGGAGTTGCATATTTATAACATTACCTTCATCGGCAGATTCAGATAAAGTATACGAAGTCTTTAATCTGGGGCCATAATTTATGAAATTGTTTTTTATTCCCACAAACTTCCTTTAGTTCAGTTGTGGTGAATCAGGATACACTGCGTTAAATGTTCGCCAAGTTCTCAATATTATTTGATCACATTACCCATGTAGAATAAACAACTTCATAAGAACTTCATTTGAATACATATTACTGGGATTCATTTTACACTGTTCGGACCAGATCATTTCCTAAATATCAATAATGATTCACATGTCATCTATTTAATTGTTTTAGCACTCCTAGCAACGAACTATCATGACTACTTATGACAAAAACGTCAAATCTCATAAATTCACTAAAAATCGTGTTTTTTAGAAAAACCTAACACTTTAGGTATAGGAATATGCTATATCATTTGAAAGCAAATTCATATGTCTTTCGGTTTTTAAAATAATATACAGGGTATTCCAATAGAAAAAAACGCATTTTTGTCCTTTTTTATAAGTAATGGAGTTAGCAATAATTTTGGATCACCCTGTACGATATGGACTCGATTTTCATTTTGAAGCTAAATATTCTAAACTTACTTAAGCCCCTACCTAAATATCAATTTTATATGAAGTAAAAGTAAGGAGAAATCAAATTTTAATAAAGGTCGTGTTTTTCATCGTGTAAGTTAAAAATTAATTAATATTTCGAAAAAGGACAGAGATAGGTATAGGAAAGTATAGAGGGAAAATATTTAGAATTTATTAGTTATTTTAAAAAAGTAACAATATACAAGGTGTTCCAATTAAGATAATATAAATAAACAAGTTAAAAAATTTTTTTCATTTTCTATTTTATAAGAAGAACTTTGGAAATGCCAGTCCTTCCGTTGCTTTATAAAGTTTTTTCTTTTGACCTTGTCATATGCAGTCCACAAAAATATTTGATATATTTCTATATTGTTTGCAGGTTTTTTCTAGAATTTTTCTTATAATAGATATTTGGCCAATTATCGATTTGCTTGACCTAAATCATGTCTCATATATCCCTATAATTTGAGAATTCTAATACATCCCTCTTTTTGTGTGTGTTGCATGTTATATTAATCTTTCAGATTTCGAGTAGAGCTCTTTGATTTCAGATTAAATGCATTTATACAGCTGATTAATCCATCACCACCCTTTTTAAATATTTTGGCTGGTAAGTCTGATTTCGGCGACTTATCTTTGGTGAGTTTGTGTACGGCTTTTGTAAGCTCTTCATGTGTGGGTAGGGTCACGTTTTATCTTTTGGGTGAAAGTCGGATTTCCTATTGTGTTCGTCATCATTTTATTCTTTAACCAATAATTATAAAAGAGATTTAAGTGTTCTTTGCGGTCAGCGATTAAGTACTTCCGCTACTGTTGATATCAGTTCGCTCTCTTAACTTCTGCATTATGTCATCCTTGAATGACACCCTTTATTCAGACCATTCACCTTTTTATAAAATTGTCTGTATTTACTTTCTTTCTTAAGATCTATGGTCTACAGTTCTTATGAGCTCTTTTTTGTTTGATTCGGTATTCATCTAGAGTCGGTCGTGTTCTTCGAGTCTGCATCTCTGCGTATCCGTTATTTTTTTAGATTCGTTGCTTCTACACACTCGTCATCTAACCAGTCATTTCTTCTAGTCTTCATGATGCAGTATTGGTTTAAGTCAATGAAGTTTACTTCATTCTGAATAGTTTCTTAGAGACGATTATTTATTTCAATAGAGAAGTGTTCGGCTTTGATTAAGTGTTGTGAGTTCTGAAACAATAAACTTTTTTGTGGTGATCTGAGCCTACGTTATCATTTCCAATCGGGGTCTAGTATGAATAAGAAAATGATCAATTTGATTATTTGTTCTAGCATCTTGGGCTCTGCTCTTAACAAACAGTGAATAATCAATTTCCACTAAATGTTGGGAGAATTTGCTCCCCCTACTAAATAGCACTAGAAGAGCTAAAACCTCAGGAGAACCATACGCATATTTGCAAAACGCGAATGAAATGTTTCTTAGCCGCAAACATAATTAATTATTAAAACCATTATGTACTATTTATACACAAATGTATCGTGCATATTACTGAATAATAATTATTTAATGAAATTCGCAATACATTTTTTTTGTAAGTAATTATCGCTATTTATATTAAAATCATTAAATTTTAATATAAATCTCTTTGATTAAACGAACTTTTTAAAAACTAAAAAAACACTAACTTACCCAAAAGTTATAGGACTTTTGCATATAATCAGATTCTTTACTATTTTTTCTTTGTTTAGTTTTAGGTGAAGTTTTTTGCATATGCCTAAATGTTGCTATAGGGCATTTTTTTAACTTAAATTTAGTATTACTTTTTATAGTCAAGCAAATAGTCAGCAGTTATGTAGCCAAGAAGAGCATGGGATTATAGGAAAGTTTTTTTTGTTTTTCCATTTCAATTTTTCATTTTAATGCACGTAATATAATAGAATAAAATAGTTAGATTTAGGTACTTGCTCAATGCTGCCATAAATCATGGACCTCTAAAAAGAATGTCGATCTAACCTCTGAAATTTTCGGTGTAATGTGAGAGATTTCGGTCCAAAAATTCAAAGGAAAAGAATAAACTAAGCGGTCATATAAAGAGCTAAAATTTGACAACGTTTTAACGTTCTAGAATACAAGAATATTCAGTGCTCTGAATATACTCATGAAATAGGATCCCTGGTGAGTTATGGTGGTGTCTCTGTCAATTTTGGTAATTACCTCATAATACTATTTTCGTCATATATTATTCCAATGAACATTCACTCGAAAGACAGTTTACATCTTCAATCCATTTAACTTAAACTTTATTAAAAATCGAAGTATTGCAAAAACCATATGCATATTGTCATAAATTGATGATGCACACACGGGTAAAGATTTAGCTGTTCAGCTGTATACATTTATACTGGATTCATGGAGCATTTGTAGGAATTATATGCTCTAAATATACGTATCGATTTCCGAACAAAAAATGTTAGATATTCTGTAAAAGAATTTAGACAATGTTCTTTTTTTACAAGTATAAATCACATCACAAAAACTAAATTTAAAAAACACTTTGCAAAAACTAACATTATATTACCAAAGCTGAAATAACTTAAAAAGCACTACATGCCATATTCTTTGAAAAAAGAGAATACTAAATAGAAAACAACATACTTCTGCCACTTCTAAAATACTAATTAAATGTATAATTCTAACCGAATGGATGCAAAAAAGAATGTTATAAGTAAAAAATCTCGATCCTCATCAATTCAAAATGATTTCTTATATAAACCCTAGAAGATTAGTGTATCTCGCATGTATGTCGCAATTGCAAAATTCAACCTATAAAAAAATTATTCAAGATTAATAACGCAAAAAATATTTCCAATTTTAAATGATAATTTTTAACACGGATCAAAAAATTAAACAGATTAAAAAATTAATAATTAAGATTAAAAATTTATTATACATAAAATAGGATTCGATGAATATGATTAACAAAATTTTTGAAGAACTCAATATTTATTATAACGGAAGTGTCGATTTGAAGTTAAAATTCCGAATATATAAATTTGGATAAATATTTTTACATTTTTTTTATTTTTTACTGTTGATTTAACATTTTGTCTAAAACTGATTTTTATTTATTTAAACCAAAATGATTTTGCCATCTTTTTTAAATTAGTTTTCATTAGTAGTCTTAATACTTTTTTATTTACTTAGGCTTAGTTGTGTATGGTTAAATGTGTTTAATTGGTGAGAGTGGATTCCCAATATAACATTAGTTATAAAAATTAATTAAAGGTTAAAGGTTGCCTACTAGAGCTACAATATCAGTGCCTCTTTGTAACATAGCTCATCGCCTTCTTTTTTTATGTTGAATATTTCTGCGCTCCCATGCACAGAGCTGTGTCAACGCAAGCTGTCGCCCTGCCTCTTGTAAATACTAATGTGCGCTTTTATCGTAATAAACTAATAAAAACAAATATGATGAAAAACAATTTAAAAAAAGCTCTCAATCTTGTACTTAGATGGCAAGCCTAATATGCGCCTTTAGGGAGATACACGTACGGAAAAAAATCGGATGACTAAAAAAATCCTCTATTTTTGTTTTTTATATATTGCCCTAACACCTTTATGAAAAATAGTTCTATGTTTTTTAATACACCGCCCCCCTTGTGCAGTTTCGCGCCCCACAGTTTTAGAACCGCTGTACTAGGTTACAACTAGTTTACAATGAATTAAGTCTGAATTTATGTGAAAGTATATTAAATGTGCTAGTAACACATTTTTTTAATCACTACCTTCATAAAAAGTTTGTTATCTTCTTGGCTGAGAGGGCCTAATCAGATTTCGTGTTTCAAATCACAGGTTTCCCCTTGACATTACTTCTGTGTGTTTTATTTGCTCCGTAAAGAATTGTTTTTCGCAACTTGAAAAGCCTCAAAGCTTTTGACATACCTCCCGCTTTCGTCAATGTTTTATATCTGTGTGGTGTTCTTTGCGTCTATGTGTAAGTCATTTTTGTTTTATATGTCAAATTTATTACGGTAGTAGTTACTGAGATGTACAGAGAGTTTCACTTAAACTTGAAACGCTGATTTCTCGAGGATTAATGCGAATATCAGTATTTGGTAAAAAGTAGTAATTTATTCGAGTGAAATGTAATAGTTTACAGCTAAAAGAAAATTGACGGCATCATTGGTACAGGTATCGCGCGACGCCAAGCAAAAACAAATCAATTTCAGAAACTTTAACCCCCAGATTTAGAAAAAAAATTTCGGAGTTAGACGAGATCTAATTGTCATGACAACTAAAACTTGACTTGGTCTTAATTTAAACCTCTTTATACGATTAATACGGTTATAAAAGTTTAAATGTCAGATTTGTGCCTATTGCTAAGACTTTTTTGTTATTTGCACCAAACTTATTGCTATATTTGTTTCTAAGACATAGGTGATCTTTTAATAGAATAATGATTTTTTTAATTAAGTATTTTTTCAAACTTTTTTAAATAGTGAATATTTTAAATACTTTTGATTTATATTAGGATATAATTTAAGGCAAGAGATTAAAAAATTTAAAAAAAGTGTTATTATTCTTAGAAATATATTCCAAATCAAGTCATTGAAACTACATTTTTAGTAAAATGAACATTATTCTACTAAAAAACAGGTTACACCTCAGAAATCAATATAGCAATCAATTTGGGGCAAATAAGGCTTTGAAATAGACGCAGTCTTAAAATTTTGATTTTTGAGGCTTTTATAACTGTTTAGTTTTTCTTGCCGTTGCAACGCCTATATTAACTTTCAATGCTTACAATCCACTCATCTAAAAACTACTTTTTACTAAATTTTGGTATTTAGTTTGAGAGAAACTGAGCTTTTCTCTCAAACTATTTTTAGAGACACTCTGTAGAGATAGGACTTCGTAATAGAAAAAATGGGTTATTTTAGAATATCTATTAAATAATATGCAGAATGTAGATTAATTATTAAGAAGTGATTTAGCTCATAAAGATAAGAAAAAAGTCATATAAATAGGGGACCACGAACACGTTTTCGAGATGCAGGGTGTTTGTTCAATGTTAATTTTCCGTTTTTCGATACACATAATTTATTCCAAAAGACAATAAAATAATTTTTTTATTCTGCTCTGTAACTTTTTGGCTATTTTGAATCTATTGATGTGAATTTGAAATTGAAAAATGTACGTTTTGCTAAAAAAATAAGTTACAAACCTGAATGGAGGATTTAACTTTGTTGTAAAAATGTACAATTAAAGTACTTATTTTGTTCTGTAAATTGTTGGTCTCTTTATTTTTTTTTAATACTTGCATCATTGGGGAGTTATATAGCAAAATATGATTTTCAAAAATTATTTATTTTGATAAATAACTTCTAAATTAAGCAAAATATCGTACAAACCAGAAAGAAGATTTTGACTGTTGAAAAAATGGCCAGTGACGTAGCAGTAAAAAGTTCTGGAAGGTTAAAGTGTTCGCAAGCCGGTAAAAATAAAACCATATTAACATTAGTCGTATAATATAACATGTACCAAATTTGGTTCAAAAATCTGTAAAAGTGCACGAGATATATAAAAAATGTGTCCCTCGAACAGAAAACGTTTGCAGACCCTTTATAAAAACTTATTTTCTATTTTTTTTCTACATTTAGGTTTTTGAACATGAATTAATTTGAACCCTGAAGATCATTACTTGCGGTAACTTGGACTTTCGGGTCTCCTAGATTTAAATTTCCCCATATTGTTTGGTATTTTGAATGCACTGAATATTTACAAATTTCATTACTGGGGTAATTCAAAATTAACAGCTTTATAAAAAAAAATCTCAAACCTTGTCGAATCTAAGGTGTTAGGATATTAAATGTAGGTAAAGTTCTAAGAAGCCGATTTTCTGATATCCATATGAATAATCATATTTGGGCAACGTATACAATAGGGGCATTTACTTAACACATTTATGAAGAAAAAGAAGAGTCATTTATGAAAACTCACAAATTTAAAAATATATAATTTCAATTTCGATCAATAATCAGAAAAAATTAAGTTTTTTCAAGTTGAGAAATTTCTACTTACTTGTTATCTGAGATGAAAATATTGAAGCCTCGACGAATATTATGTCAGGATCACTTGAAATCGTTTTATTACTTTTCGAAGATATTCACTATAGTATCTTATTTTAAGTTTAACGATGTGTATAGATAATTAAATCAGAGCAAGATTGTCAAATTAATAAAAAAAAACTTAAACTTAACGCTTTATATTGAGGCTCATTTTATTTTGATATTTAAGATATTGATAAAGCGTTTAGTTGGTTAGTTTCTGCATGTTATTGTAAATAAAAGGGTATAGCCAATTTATTATATTAAGTCGGAATATTATTTGGATTATTTGCTTGGTGTGGACTTAATACAAAAATGAAACCAGGTCTGTGCTTGTGCAGTTCCGAAATTATTTTTGTTTCCCCTTCTTTACACATAGGATTGAAAATATTACCATAAATTATCTAATATACCGAGTGCCACAAAATAGTGCCTCACCCTTTTAATGTTTTTCTTTACTAAGATATTAGAATGAAATTCTGATTGCTTAGTTAGTATTAATTAATTTTCTACTATAACCTCTGTTACCGAATTTTTAGTATTAACTTTTGATTTTTTGATGAGGAATACAATATGAAATATTTGATAATTCTTATTTATTACGGCATTCTAAGAACGACCTGCTTTGATCATGGCAGCGTGAATTTATATCGAGAGTTTGAACTTATGTTCATATTTGGCCTTATTTACAGATTTTTGTATTTAACCTGCATATTAATTTGCAATTTCAAATTGATTGCAAAAGTGATTCTTTTTGGCTAAACCGGTGAGTTAAATAATTCTATTTTTTGACTATGGTCGGCTTGTGTATAAGCAATTTTGTTTTGTGATTCGATATCGGGTTGGGCTACTATTGACATTTCCAATCCAAATTTTTGTTGTCTATTGCAGTGTTATTGTTTGTGTTTGGTTCTTCTCCTAATTTCTTATTGAAGTCAATTATATAGACTACTATGTTTGAGAATCCATCAGTTTATTTAGTGTGTATTTTGATTCTACTCAGGACTGCGTTTGTATTTAGCTTTCCCTTTTGATAAAGAATATCGTAATCAAATTCTTCTAATTTGATTCGCCATCGTAAGAACTTGGAGTTGGGTTTATGGTCTGTAATGATATTAAATTTACGTCCGAATAAATACAAACGAAAGTATTTGGTTGCCCATACTAAACAAAGTCACTCTTTTTGTATGGTAGAGTAGTTTTGTTCAGTCATTAAATGTCGCGCCGGTAGCCTTGACCTATATTTCCTCGTGATAGGACAGAATCTGGAGCTATGTTATTAGCACCTCACGTTAAATTGAATGGTTTCAAGAAGTCAGGGTACTCTAGGATAGGTTGGTTAATTAATAAAGTTTTACGTGTTTTGAAACAATTAATGAACTCCTGGTTATGTTCTATTTTTGCACCTTTTTTAGACATTTAGTTAGCGGTTTGGTGCGTTTTGCAAAGTTGTTAATAAATCGTCTGTAAAACCCTAATAGACCGAGAAATCCTTTAATTTGTTTTTTGGTCTTTGGCATTTATTTTTATCTGGGTTAGGTCGTACTCTATCAGGTGTTACTATATGACCTAAATATGTTACCTCTCGTCCGTGTAACCTTTGAAAAACTGACCTAAAGCATTCAAGATGTTCTTGCAGTGATGTTAAAAATACGATAATATCGTCGAGATATACTAGGTACTTTTCGTTTTGGATTCCGCGAAGTATACTTTCCTTTGAAATGTCGCTGGTGCATTTTTGAGGCCAAATAGCATGCGAGTAAATTTAAAAAGGGTATTTTCAATGTTAAATTCCGTCTTTAGTAGGTTTAGAATATGTAAAATTCTATCATAAAACTAACATGGCTTTTCATTATTTTGTTATCTAAGCTTTACTAAATCTCTATTTAAGCAAGCTTCACCATTCTAACAAGCAAAATGCCTGCTCAAAAGATTTTTTAATTCGTAGTCACGTTTTGGGTATCTAGCACTAATTTTG
This sequence comes from Kuschelorhynchus macadamiae, assembly GCA_030620095.1. Taxonomy (NCBI): domain Eukaryota; kingdom Metazoa; phylum Arthropoda; class Insecta; order Coleoptera; family Curculionidae; genus Kuschelorhynchus; species Kuschelorhynchus macadamiae. The sequence goes on along the minus strand of JAUTXW010002849.1, from coordinate 1,041,204 downwards.
CGTTTCCGGATAATTTATCTATTACTGAATTAAGTAAATAAATATTTGGGAAAATATCGCATTCATTGGCTTATAAAAAGCATCTATAATACTTTGGCATACAGCTAAGTATCTATTAAGATCATTAGGATTGCCATCAAATTGTGGCACATAATTTCAGTATTCAGGTTTAAACTGAGCCAAATTATTACTATTATTTTTTGATGAAAAGTTATTACTTGTAACTGACGTACTAATTAAAAAAAGATTTACTTTTTGAATAACAGAAGCAGAGACAGTTGAAGGTTTTTGGAGTTTTAGATAGTTTAATTGATTAATAATACTGTTAACGTCAGAAAAAGATATCCATTGCACTTGCATAACACAAAAGACAATCTTTCGAGTTGGCTATTTGGTCCTTCCACAAACGTCCTGGCTCTTGCAAAAACTGGGCTAACTTTGCCCACTCTTCGATCACTCTAAGGTATAGCGCGAAGATGAGTATAATAGTACAAAACTTATTCTGACACCTTATCATAATTAGTCTTATTAGATTCCATACTTTCGGTTAGTTCGATTTTTTACCGAAACAGTCAATCCGATCCCGAAAATACCGTACGATTGGGCCAGTGAACTAATCGATCCTCGCAAATAGTTTAAAAAAAAACAAAATACAATATAAATCTGTTCAACTCACTGAAAAATGAGAGTACAATGCATACAGTAAAATAAGTAAAGTGCAAGGTAAACAATTTAAATGTCTACTTAGCAGGTGTTCGCTAGATAGCTCATACCTCGTAGACCTAACTGACAAACGATTGTCCTTAGAATGTTGTGTTGAATCAAAAAAAAGTGAACATATTTGGGATATCCCACTTAAAAATCAAAATTTAGTAGCAGAAATTCGAAAATAAATGATATGACAAGGCTGTTGTGGTAAGAAAATTAAATGTAGGATCATGTCATATTTAATCACCTAAAATTCCATTCCATTCATTTGGCTTGGTAAAGAAATAAGTTATAAGGGTGAATCACTCTTTAGTGCTAAAATTTAAATTGCATTATAATTGTTTTTGTAAAAATAAAAAGTAGTTTCATATTATTTATTTGCCTTTGTCAATTGCTTTTATCAAATGGCCAGCAGAAATGTTTGTGTCCATTTTTTTTAAATCACTAAAACTCCAACTAAGTAAGCATGTTCAAAAATTAAACTTCAGTAACTAAAGATTAAGCAGATTTTGACTTATATTTGGAGAAGTTTCTTTTAAACTAATCGAGGGATTTTTAAGTTTTTTCAAAGCCACAAATTTGCCTATATATATGCGTAGTCTTCGAATATACTTTTTATTTTCTTGCAGCTCCTGTTGAACACAAGGTTGTGATTTGTTTGTGATATTTCTAAAAAAAAACAACATGTTTTTGCGCCTTTCGATTGCAGAGATGGACTATGACCCTCTTTTTGTAGAATTATTGACAGGTCTACCCTAAAAGCGTTTTTTCTGAATAATTGCTTCAAAAATAACAAGAAACTATCAACATCAGATTTTATGAAAAACTTTACACAATTTCATGTAAAGTCGTACATGAAAAGGAGAACCAATAATGCCTTTGACCGAATATGCATGCCTGTACTGCATATGCAAAATCAATATGTATAGATTGTTCTTAAAAAATATGTAAATCTCTTATCGAGGGCCTAATTTGGTTTTCTGTGTCAGTTCTTTTATATCAAAAGATATAAAGAAATTATGAATAGTTAGAAATAAAATGAGTTTATATGGTTATAACTTAAATTGCAAAAGCTCCATTTTTTCTTTTTAAACTACGAAAGTTCTGTAGGGTAGTTTTTTTTTTCAAAATATAAATGTATTTTCAGTTTGTGCGTTCAGTGCGTTATTATTATTTTTCATTAAGGAATGTTTGTGTCCATTTTTTTTAGTATCACTAAAACTCCACCTCAGTATGCATGTTCAAAAATGAAACCTAAAAGCCACAAATTTGCCTATATGCGTAGTATTCGTACTTTTTATTTTCTTGCAGCTCCTGTTGAAAACAAGGCTGTGACTTGTTTGTGATATTTCTAAAAAACCAACATGTTTTTGCGCCTTTCCATTAAATATTATTATTATTTACTGCTTTTTATTGCTTCAATAAAATGTATAGTACCTTTTTGTCATAATATGAGGCCAAGTTGAAAAATTCTCTATCAAGGATAATTTGATGGATAAATTTACACTGAATTTTATTATAATAAAATATACCATGTGAAATATAAATTTAAAGGACTATGCCCCCACAATAACGTGTTTTTGATTGCCTTTTTTCTCTTTTAGCCTTTGTTACCTATAATTAGCAATTTACTTATAAAATACAACTCTGTTAATGCTAAGCAACAATGTTAAGGTAAATGGGTATTAATTTATCAACAATAAGATCACTGTAAATTTAGCCATCCAATATTTTATTTTTTAGATACTATTAAAAAAATTGTACATTTTATTGAGACATAAAAACATATAACTCAGAAAAGAAGTGATTAACAATAACATTCTATGGAAAAGTGTATAAAAACTGGTAAAAGGTAATGGATCTAACAAATCTCTGTAACTTCGAAATTATTTAGGATATCAAAGTAAACTAAAAACTAAAATATGGACAAAAGATCAGTTTCCCTTTTAAAGCTATTTGATCGAGAAAGTATTCTTCAGAGAAACTACATGATAGTTAAAAATGTATAAACAAATTACCTCTACATATTCAACTTGGTATATTTCAGAGACTTCAAGAAAACTAAAAGTTCGAAGATTTCGTATACAGGCAAAGACTTTGATTTCTGAAATAATCCAAAAATCTTTAAGATACTTCGACTAATTTAGATAAATTTGGCTTAGATTCTGACATAATTTTGTATTTAATGCTGCGTTTCATAATTAGAACTTCACATAGATTTTATTTTGTTTTATAATAGGTTAAAAATATGATTTCGTTTCAAATTCAAAAGTGTTGTCAGTATAACTACAGACCGAACCATAATAAAATTAGAAATTTAAAAATTGTCAAAAATATACCACAAGTGTATTTTAATTTTTCTTCTATTTTAGCTGTAATACTGACCTATATAATATCATAATTATAAAAGTTAATAATTAAATTGAAATTGAAATTTAAAAATAAATAGAACTAGTGGTATATTATAGACTTATTTGATATAACTAGTATTGCTGTTTATTTTTTTAAGGAGAATATAATATACAGAATTTCCCACTTACTTTTTTGAGATATTCAAAAATTAAGGACTATATTCTGGAGGTTTTGACATTACAAAATAAAAGTATATGAAATACTAATTAAATTATAAAGCGTTAAAAATTACTTTAATTCTAAAATCACCCGGTATAAATTGTAGCAACCCTATAATGAGAGACTGGATAGACAATAATTAATCTAAAAATGTTATGGTTTACGGAGTGTTCCAACCCTTTTTTATTCACGGAACATTTTCCCTCCTGTACATGATAAACAAAACTTTAAAGGCAAATTATATAAGTAATTAAAGTTTTCTTAAAAAGAAAGTATATACTTTTTGGGACAACCTAATACATATAGAAACTCCTACTAACTCTATGTTTTAAACCAAGATTTTTTACATAAACGTTTATTGATATCGTATACAAGGGCAATGATCTTTCGTGTGTAAATAGAGTTGGTATATTCTCTATCGGTTGTTCTATTTTAATTAATCTAAGTAGATTTTAGAACACTGTATACTGCAAAATATTTTTATAATATGCAAAAACCATACAACTTTTGCACTTGACACTATAGGTGGTTAACAAGTTAAGATAATTGCAGTATTTACTAAATTACTCTAATTCTGCAATTTTAATAAGTGGAATATAAGTAAAAAATGTTTAGCAAATTGATAAATATTAAATATAATTTTAACCATCAGCATTAAAAAAATGCCCTGGATAGAATTTCATAAAATATTTAGCAATGTATATTACGTTTATTCTTACGTTGCCAAAAATTCAAAGTAGTTTCTGTTAAATGGAACATCCAAAACATTATATTAATTAAAAAACAAAAATTTGAAAAAGTTGTCATGTGCATTGGCCACAACCTTGTTTTAATTTATTTTTTTCGTCGGCATTAGGCTTATCGAAATCTTTAAGTAAATGTTAAATCCGTAAATATTATCAAAAAGCGGAAGTTTTTATAAAATCTTTTATCCAAACCAAATAATATATTAATACAATATTATAGAGAAACAAAAAATATCCTATTCTGTATAAAAATTTGGTGTAATGGTGCAACATAAAAGATATACTTATACGGGAGAGTTCAAAAAGCAAATACAGATAGATATGTCAAACAGTAATAAATATTGTGTACAAATGAGTAAAATAATCTCTCAAAAGACATTATTTTTCTTGGCACAACAAATTAAATATTTTTTATTTATAAGTACATCTAAATCTCTTATGCAATCAACCTAATAAAAAGTATGTTTTTTTTTAGATTGCCGATTTTCGTTTTCCGTATAAAAAATCCATTCATCCTGTTTGTGTACACTATGGACGAAACAAAGCATTCGTAATTTTGAGAAACTGCGAGGCAGGTGCGCTGCCATCAGCTGCCAGGTAAAGAATTTTTTTTTGGTTAATATACCAGAATGTATATTTTCTGTATTTTTAATTCCCCATGTTCCAGCTCATATATTCTATTATTAATAGTCTATATTATTATTTCTTATATCAAACATTTACGAAAAACATAAATAAATGAGGCTTTGAACTGAAGAGTGCCTAAAATACGAAACATTTTTTTTAGATAACAAATTATGATGTCTGCGGGAAAGTGTGCACGTGAAAATTTGCACGCACGATAACTAAGAACGGTCATATTGATTCATTTCAACTTGGAACTGCATAAAAAATAGTCCAGCTATAACCATAATACTTGATTTTTTTCGGTTACATATATTTAAAGAAGAATTAATAAAATCAGGGACAACACAGATTTATTTTATTGTTTTGTATATAAATATTCTTTCTCAGTGCACAGGGATATAAATTAGTTTAAATAGTTGTTATATCTTTGTATATTGAAAAACATATTTTCACTATATACTGGGAAGCTCTAGGAAAATGTATTTTATTTTTATGCATTTAAGAGCAATTTCCTCTTTTATATAGGGTTAGTGAGGTAAAACAGCTTCCTAAAAGTAAAATTAAAATGTTAGGTTTTTTAAACGGTATAAGATGTCAAATTTGTGTTATTTTTTGCGTGGAAATCGTTTTTCCACTACACAGATCGGTACTAGGGACACAAAACAGGCAAGGTTTTTAATAAAAAGGGCAAGTTTGCTGCATTGGTCATTTTTTAAACTAGACAAGCGCACTAAAACTCTGCCTTATCAACATTACAATTGCTCTATTTTGTAATTATAGTAAAACGAAGATCTGTCAGCAAATTTTAGTTAATTATAATAGTAACGTTGATGCAATGAATATTTTAAAAAAAATGCCCTATCTCGTATTTCCAAAATAGGCATATTCTTTAGAGAATATTGTATAGTGAGCAGCGGACTAAGTCTCATTATTTATATGTTTTTTTATTATTATTAGATATGAATATTATGAAGCAGCGGACTGCAAATGTCAACAATGCTCGTCACTGGATACAAGCTGCGAAGGGCTCAGATACCGCTCACAACGGTCGCAACCGGAGGCAGGAGGATTCAAGAGGATTATCCGAGGCCAAGAGGATTATTATTAAACCGTGGTTGTATGAAAAATATTTTTTAAATTGTTGTTTGAGTAATTAATGTAAGCAAATTAAAAATTGCGGTTTCTTAAATGCAAATTTGTTTTTCTTATTATCCCACTTCTAACTATGGTTTTTTGTTTTTATATCAGTTATAATAATATTAATAATATCGATAACCAAATATGCTATTACTATAAACTGACGTGGTACCTTACTTCAAGTATCACACGAGTACTGTCTTTGAAAATAACGAGATAAAGTATCCTGGGACAAGAATGACAGTATTAGGAAGACGTATCTTGAAATAGTAACTAAGCACCATGATTTGTGCTACGAAATTAAAACCACATACCAGCTGAAAAAGACAAAAAGGATTCCGTTTGTTACATCTTCTAATGACCTGGTTCAAAAAAGAGATTCTATAATAAACTAAAGAAGATTGACATTGATAAGAATTTAGTAGCCAGCGCCCAAAATCCTGGGAACCTGCCATATCGTCCGCCGTTACTTGTTGCAAGAAATATAATTTTTGTTCCAGCAGAACCGATTGTAGTTTAAGAAACTAATACAAATCATGTAGACATGTAGATTTAAATCCAGATACTGTTTAGGCCTTAAGAGAACTGAAAAAAAACTTAATTAGCTCCTGTCAGCATGTTATATAGATAATTCTAATATTAATAATAGCCTGTTCTCTTAATATACATATGTTGAGTTCAAGAAAAACAAAAAAAAACAAAAAGGGAGAACAACGAGGAGGAGGAGAGTGAAAAGAACAGAGAAAAGAAAAGGAGAAAAAAAAAGAGAGGGAGAAAGAAAGAAAAAGAAGAAGGAACATGTAAAACTTTAACTCTTGATTAGCGAAAAGTATCCTCCTTACGCGTGTTCCGAAAGCAGCAGGCTAAATGGGCTTGGTCCCAAAGGACTTAAACAAGAAGCTAAGAAATTGTCCTTTCTGTACTTTGGTATAATGAAAGTTTCAACTTTTGAAGGTCTAATCGGTGAGAATCCTTTCAAAATTAAATTTTGTTGTATAAATATAACATTTTGGTAAAAATCCAATATGGCGAAACAAAATGGCAAGCGAAAAAAATCACCCTCTCAGGATTTACAAATCTTAATGTTTTAGCGTCACTACATGCTAAAAAATATGTTTTATCAATTCCGTTGGTCCGTCTGTCAGTCTGTCTGTCACTTCGCGGCATAGCTTAAAGTCTACTTATCCGTTTGACTTTTTTTTTCAAAAGTTAAATCTAATACGGAGAAACAAAATAGAGCCCTAGTGAAATGTAAAAAAAAATATTGAAAAACTGCTTCTCCAATTTATGTCAAATTTTGCACAAACATCAAAGTATTATGTTTGAAAAAACTAGTAAAAATGTTGATACGGGTCCAAGATGGTGGTTGAATAAAATATTTAAAAATTCAGCCTGAAAATACCACTTCAAATTGTGTGCCATACCTAATTGTGGTATAGGGGTCAACTATTAAAATTGTAGAACTAATTCAAGATGGCTGAACAAAATGGCGGCCAAATGAAATGTTTGTATTCGTCTACAAAATCACCCTCTCAGGTTTTACATATTCAGTTGGCCCGTCTGTCGGTCTGTCTGTCTGTCTATTTGACTGTCTGTCAGTTCGCGACATAGCTTAAAAGCTAACCCGATTGACTTCAAATTTGGCAAAACAAAATGGCGAACTAGTGAAATGTTAAAAAAATTATTATGAAAAAACTGCTTATCCAATTTATTTCAAATTTTACATAAACCACAAGTATTACAATTTTGGTCCGAATACAAGATGGAGGTATATAAAATATTTAAAAATTCAGCCTGAAAAACTACTTAATGCATTGATTTCACATTGTGCGTTATAACTAATTATAGTATAGAGATCAACTAGTAAAATTATGTTACTAATTCAAGATGGCGGAACAAAATGACGACCAAATAAAATTTTTGTAATCGTGAAAAATTACCTTCTCAAGTTTTACATATCTTTACGATTTAGCGTCCCTAGATACCAAAGAAACAAGTTTTATCAATTCGATCGGTTCATCTGTCGGTCTGTCTGTCTATCGGTCAGTTCGAGGCATAGCTTGAATACTACTTACCAGATTGACTTCAAATTTTGACCGAAAATTAAGGGTTATATGAGAATGACCTCGTAATATTTTTGGCAAAAATCCAATATGGCAGAACAATGTTAAAAAAAATTGTTAGAGTGGTATATTATTTGGGGATAATATACAGGATAAGAGACTCTTTTTTTTTTTATTGTCGACGTTTCCCATCTTTATTATTGCATCATCAGGACACATAAATATAGATCCTATATCCTGCATGAAAACCATATTATCAGTCTTTACCTACTCCGTTGGTCCGCATATATTTCCCAGATATTAAGTTTCTAAATGATTTTCGTTAACAATTCCTTTGTTATTATGTTATAGTGGTGTATTATTTGGGGTAAGGATACAGAAAAAAAAAGTCTATTTTAAAATAGTCGACGTTTTGCAACTTTATTGTTGCATCCTCAGGACACATATATAGATTCTATATCCTGCATGAAACCCATATTATCATTCTTTACCTATTCCGTTGGTCCTCAGATATTTCCCAGATATTCAGTTTCTAAATGGTTTTCGTTAACGATCTTCTTGTTGCTATGTTAGAGTGGTGTATTTTTTAGGGTTAGGAAATATACCAGCAAAGTAGGTAAAGACTGATCATATGGGTTTCATGCACGTTTTAAAAAATATTTTAAGATGCAAGGCAGACTTATGCAAACCTTAAACATTAGAAAACCTTTAACAAAAGAAAAATATGTACAATAGTCATAGCAAAGACTCGAAGCAAAAACCTTCCTACTGCAAGACCAGTAGAAGCCACTCCGCCAAGCAGATATACTCTTGAACGGAAACAAGAGCTATACAGGCTGTTCGCTTAAGGGCGTTCACTATTCTTATTTAGGAGGTCCTTTATGTTAGCGTCTTGAAAAAAAAGATATTATAACAAAAGGGGTATTTTTTAGATTCTAAATTGACCGTAAGGGTGTGCAGTGAGAATAAACAAAAAATTTCAAAAATTCTACTAAAACTCCCAGAACTAGATATAACTTTGATTACCTCATTGGAAAGCTGAGTTAATTACGTATCACTTTGGTTCTAAACTTATGGTTATATCCCTCTTTATAAGGGAAAGAGGGGATGTAGACGAAAGACTCAAATTGCTATATCTTCTGGGCCCCTTATCCGAATTAAATGAGCTTAGGTTTATTTAAAGGGGAATTTCAAGCTGTTTTAGGATTCCGATCGAGTGAGATTCCCTAGTTCCCAGAATTGGTTAAAAAATAACATTTTTAAAAGGATGGTTATACTGACTATACTGAGTATAAGATCGAAGTTTTGGCAAAAACCGCACATGTCTATATTAGCTTTTAAGCTATTGACAAATAAGTAAATTAATATGTATTTTTCTGACGAAATGATTAATAAGGAGATATCGGAATGAAATTAATCTCTAGGCGCAGCCCTAGACCCTTTCTGTTCAGGAAGGGGACACAAAAACACAAAAATACCAACTGTCAAAAAAAGGCATGTTATTTTGTATTACAGTAATTTCGGTTCCGTTTATTGTTATTGTGTCTCGTAATTTGCCTACTCTACCCAATTTAGCCAACTGCTTAATATATTCGGGGCGCACAGCAACCCCTTTCTTGGTGACACACTTGAAAATCTCAATTCTGCTGCTGCACACAATTCACATGATATCTGCAGTGTTACAAATCGACATGGGCTTCTGAGAGAGAAACCTCATTAGTCTACAAAACGAGCCAAATTATCAGCCGAATACAAGAAATACAAGTTGACCTTAAAAATGCATCGAATTTTTAAGTTCTTATTTTTCGCCGGAAAAAAAAATAACTCGAGAGAAAATATATCGTTTTTACTTCACCCTCCGAGATTTTTTCAGATTTTTACGTTTCGGAACCTCTAGATGCCGAACAATTCCGTCGATCTGTCTCTCTATCAATCTGCCTTTTCGCGGCATAGCTAGAAAATTACCTATCTGGTTGACTTCAAATTTTGGTCAAAAATCATAAGTGATATGGGGATGAACTGGTAACATTTTGATAAAAATCTAATATGGCGACACAAAATGACGGAATAGTAAAATGTTAAAAATATTACTACTGAAAAACTACTTACCCTATTTACCTCAAATTTTGCACAAAAATCAAGTACTACATAGTAATCAACCGGTAAAATTTAGTTATTTGTTGTGCCCCCTTCAAGGGCGTCACCAAAAGAGGGGCAGGGGGACTGTGCCTCTCAATATATTAAGCAGTTGGCTAAATTGTGGCTGAGTTGGCATATTACAGACACAGTTAAAAAAATTATTGTAATACAAAAAAAATATTTTTTTGGCAGTTGGTATTTCTTGTGCCCCTTCCTGAACAGAAAGGGTCTGAAGATTTTAATTTCACTTCAATATCCTTAAAATCTCATTTTATCCGAAAAATACCTATTCATTCTTAAAAGCTTAAGAACTAATAAAGATATGGATGTGCGGTTTTCGCCAAAACTTGTTTAAAAAATTTTAAAAAATTGGAAAAAGTTGTAATCGTTACAAACAGCGCCATCTAACCAATTTCTGAAAAACTAGTGAGTATTACTCGATCGCGGACGATGCTTTACTTTGATTATCGTGCGAGATCGGACCAACGCAAATCACCACCACACTGCGTGATATGACAATAAGTTTAGAACCAAGGTGATAGGAAATTAGCTTTCCAATGAGGAAAAATAAATTATATCTAGTGTTGGAAGTTTTTGCAGAATTTTAGAAATTTATTGTTTACCCTTGCAACTGCGCCCCTTGCAGTCAATTTAAAAACTTAGAAATATTTTCAGTCAATCCTTTTGTTATCATTTTTTTTTTTTGAAGACACTAATATGAAAAACTTTCGAGATATGGATAATAAATGCTCTTAAGTGTACACCCAGTACATATTCTGATGTTCAATGTGTAATCTCCAAATTTGCTGGAGGGCAGCTCCTTCTGCCAGGTTTCTAAAATATTCTACGTTGCCACTTGTTTTTTAATGAGCTAGTGCAAAACCCAAAACCATTTTGGTGCTAGTGCAAACCCCTCGCATCTTCGTTTAACACAAGATCCGATGTAACAACAGAACTATTAAGGAAGATTTTAATGACTTAGGCAAAATTAGATTATTTCATGAATTTTGACTGTTAAAATAAGTAAATACTAAGGTACGTTTGTTCAACGTTTAAATGGCTAGGTGTTAGACAATGGTATTATTCTGAAATGACGCCCGCGGGTTCTTGAGATATTTAAAAAAATGCATTTTTAAAATTAAGGCATTTTTTTACAAAAAGTATAGCAGCTTCTGTTCGCCCAATCAGACATTAAACAAAAGCAATTTCTTCGTTTTCAAATTTCCGAAAAAACTGCGCTGGTTTTAGATAGATACGTCCTTAGTCAATGCCCAGTAAATAACCTACAAAGCAACAAAATCCCCATGACAGAGTTTTCTTCAACTTTTCTTGTGTTTAATGAATTTTGATAAAAACTTGTAGAAAGATACTAGAAATAATAGAAATTAAAATCAGTATATTTTTGCTTTAAAATTTTATTTCATATTTGAACAACTAAAAATAATATAAATTAAAATTTATTTTGACTTCAAATAAGTGTAGTTTTTTTGGCTTTCCTTTTGAGAATAATATTCTCTAAATTTTATGCAAAAATATACTTTTTTTTTCATAAAAATACCAAATTTTCTCAAAATTATTTTTTTTTAAGTTAAGAAGTTGAATACAATTACTTATTAAAAAAGTAATTTAAAGTGCAATTTGGAAGAGAATACAAAATCCTACATTAGAAAAAACAAAACAAACACTAGAGATGTTTCAATTTTAAAATTAAATTGCAGTTTTTAAGAATCCTATTAGAGAACGGAAGCTTTCACGGCTTTGGTCAATTAAGAAATCATGGTACACTGAATTCAGTATTCAGATCTCGTGGAGTAAAGATCCCTGAAGATACCTCGTGCAATTGAAGGCAAAACGTCGGATAGTAATTCCAATTTGACACGGTCTAATCCCAAGAACCATGATTTCTTAATTGATCCTATTGGATACAAAGATTTAAAATTTTAAATGCTTACTTAGCTTACTAGCGACCGCTACAAGTACACCTTAGATTTTGAAGAAAACTGAAAAATGTTTGTGGTTTTTGTTATTTCGTAGAGTATGGATAGGACATAGACATTTGGAAAACAAAAACAAAGAAATTGTTTTCACTTCCCTCTTAAAAGGGAAGTATTGTAATCGTGAAAAAATCACACTCCGAGATTTCTTCAGATCTTCACGTTTCTTCATTTCTTTACTTATCCGATTGACTTTCAATTTTGATCAAAAATTTAGGGTCATATGGGGATGACCTGGTAACAATTCGGTAAAAATCCAATATGGCGAAACAAAATGGCGGAATAGTCAAATGTTAAAAGAAAGGTTATTAAAAAAACTGCTCATCTAATGTTTCTCAAATTTTGCAAAAACAACAAGTATTATTATGTTGGAATCAAGTGGTAACATTTTGGTACGAATCCAAGAGGGTGGAACGCCTTAATAAAATATTTAAAAATTCAGCTTGAAAAACTGTTTAAATTTCAAATTGTGTGCTATAGCTAATTGTGGTATAGAGATCAACTAGTAAAATGGTGGTACCAATTCAAGATGGCCGAACAAAGTGGCGGCCAAATAAAATGTTTCTAATCGTGAAAAATCACCCTCTCAAGTTTTACACATCTTAACGTTTTAGCGTCGGTAGATGCGAAAACAATATGTTTTATTAATTCCGTCGGTCCGTCTGTCGGTATGTCAGTTCGCGGAATAGCTTAAAGACTACTTACCCGATTGACTACAAATTTTGGTCAAAAATTAAGCATCAAATGGGGATGACCTGGTAACATTGTAGTAAAAATCCAATATGCCGAAATAAAATGGCGGCCTAGTGAAATGTAAAAAAAATTATTTTTTTAAAATTACTCATCCAATTTATCTCAAATTCTGCAAAGACATCAAGCATTATGTTGGAATCTCCTGATAATATTTTGGTAGGAATCCAAGATGGCGGAACAAAATGGCGGCTTAATAAAATTAAACGTTCAGCCTGAAAAACTGCTTAATGTTTTCATTTCAAAATGTGTGTCATAATTAATTGTGGTATAGGGATCAACTAGTAAAATTGTGGTATTAATTCAAGGTAGCCGAACAAAATGGCGACCAAATAAAATGTTTGTAATCGTGAAAAAGTCACCCTCTCAGGTTTTACTCGTCTTTACGTTTTAGGGTCCCTAGATGCCAAAAAACATGTTTTATCAATTCTGTCGTCAAATACTACTTACCCGATTAACTTCAAATTTTTAACAAAAATTCAAGGTCGAATGGGAATGACCTAGGAATATTTTGGTAAAAATCTAATACGGCGGAACAATGTTAAAAAAATGTTGTTAGAGTGGTGTATTACTTGGGGTTAAGATCCAGTAAATTAAACAAGTTTTTTAAAATTGTCGACGTTTCGCAACTTTATTGTTGTATCTTCAGGACACATGTAGATTCTATGTTCAGAATTAAATCATATTAAGTTTCTTTTAAGTTTGGTTTTCGTTAACGATCCTCTTGTTATGTTAAAGTGGTGTATTATTTGGGGTTAGGATCCAGTAAAATACATGACACTTTTTTTAAATTGTCGACGTTTCGCAACTTTATTTTTGCATCCTCAGAACACATATATAGGTTCTATGTCCTGCATGAAACCTATATTTTCAGAATTTACCTACTACGCTGGACCGCAGATATTTCTCAGATATTAAGTTTCCAAATGACTTTCATTAACGCGCCTCTTGTTTTTAGAGATGTTAGAGTGATGTATTATTTGAGATTGGGATCTAGTAAAAAAACAAATGTCTTTTTTTTAATTGTCGGCTTTTCGCTGCTCTTTTGTTGCATCCTCAGGATATATATATATATAGATTGTATACCCTGCGCGAAACCCATATTATCAGTCTTTACACACAACTGTGGTTAGCAGATTATGTTTCTAACGATACTCTGGTTTTTATGTTAGAGTGGCGTATTATTTGTGGTTAGGAAATATCTGCGGTCCAAACGGAGTAGGTAAAGACTAATATAGGTTTCATGCAGGAAATAAAATCTGTGCACTGAGGATGAAGCAATAAACTATCGAAACGTCGACAATTTAAAAAAGGGTTTTCCTTTATTTTTCTGGATCCTACCTCTAAATAATACCCCACTCTAACATAACAACAAGAGAATCGTTAATGAAAACCAATTATAATGCCTGATAATATGGGTTTAATTTAAGACAGGGAAACTAAATGGCGGCCAAATAAAATTTAAAAAAAATCAACGTAAAAAATCTTGTTCAATTGACTTTAAATTTTGCAGAAAAATTAAATGTGAGAATGGGATACTTATTGATTGTATTTTAAATTAAGCCCAAAAGTCAAATATGGCATAGATAGAAAGGAATTGATAAACATATTGGTAAAAATGAAGAGACGGTATATGTAACACATATATACTGTAACTATGTACTGAACTAAATTGGGTCACAGTTTACTATTCCTAACAAACAGAAAAAAAATTATAACGAGGGAAGTTCCGGGGAAAGGAAATTTAGCGATTTTTTTTGTTGCGATCGGACCAACCGAAGCCATTATACTTATATCTTTGTTAAAAAATTTTAAAAAACCTCGGATCGTTTCCCTTCCTTTATGATCCCACCAACATGCTTATAAAAAAAGCCCGAGGGGAAGAGCAGTTCCACTTGCACAAACATTTTCTGTAGATTGACTCCACAATCAATTCTAAAGATATTTTTGATTTGGAATAGTAACAATTTTTGTGAAAACGTATACTAAGGTTTTTACATGGTAATGTTAAGCTCTTTAATAGTCCGTCTAAGTTTTCACTTCCCTCGCAAGGGAGAAATATTATAATCGTAAAAAAATCATCCTACAGAGTTGTATAACAGGGTATAAGGTTTGTAAAGCTCATAAAGAGAATGAAAACTGTTCTGTTCCCATACAGCGTCCCTTAATATACAGAACTTTTTGTTTATATATCTAGACTATGTTAGAATTATACCTCCGAGATGCGAATCTTGAACTCACTTAAATATTTATTAAATTTTGAAATAAGAAACTTTTTATCATAACGTAGGCTAAGTTCCAGACCAAGTTTTACTAGAATTTAAGCCCCATATGCAAAATATTTGTTTCTTGAAGAATAAGTTAAAATATGCTATTTGACTGATTCATCTCGAAAACGAATGGTTTAAAAAAAATAAAAAAAGTAAAAGCGACCTCAAATTGGCACTGAAAAACGAAAAATGAAATTAGAAAAAAAACCTTAAGAATTTGACTAATGAAGTCGGTGTCATGCTCTTATTTGATTACTAGGTACTAAGAAAAGCCTTGTATTTGATATTAGTTGTTTTCTTTAGAATTCTTACCTTTAAAGGCATATGGTCTAATAACTCATGAAGTATCTCTTTATTACTGTTTATTAGTTTGACTCCGGGGTCGTAAGTCAACTTTTACAATTTTTTTTAATGACCAGTTTTATATTACAATTTTAAAGGGGGCCGTGCGGAAACTCTCTTTAATATATTATGCGTTCACCAACACAACTACATTATGTATTATCATTAGGAGCACTTTTCATAAAAGTAATTAAAGCCGTTGGTCAGTACTAATTCATCCTGGAATATTGATTTACAGGATAGTAAAAACCCCATTGAAATATGTTCGGTAGTTGCAGAGAAAATCGTGGATATAGACACATTCACACACACAAGTCGTTCATATCGTAAGTAAAAAAAGATTATTAGATTACTATTTTCAATAAAATCGGTAGAATTGTTTCAGAAATACACTAATTTTTCCTTTGCTTTCTGCTTTAGTTGTAGTTTTAGTTAAAAAGTGTTTTTATGATAAAACAATAAACAACAATATGTGCTGTGATTGGTGGAAACCGTAACATAGAGAACGCACAGGTGTCGGTCATGTTTGGGTATAACGCTTCGCGGAGCATTAGTTTTTAATTTAAGTAGATTCCCATACGTTTAAGGTTATGTTTTATGTATATTTGTTAAAGTGTTTAGAGCTCTTATAGTATTGTTATTTTCGTCAAAAAAGCACTAATGTGCTATGCACCCAAATAATTTAGTAATCAATAATGCAATGTGGGAACCAGTTTGTGTCTGCACCAGTAAAAATGACATTTATTTCAGTGAATTTTAAATCTCGATTATACTCATATTTTGGCAGCATCATGGGTCGTTGAATACACAGAGACTGAAATTTTGGACATACGCAAGTATGTACTGAACTGATCAGATCCGACCCTCTCTTAGCTAGAAGAGATGTCATATATATATATATATATATATATATATATATATATATATATATATATATATATATATATATATATATATATATATATATATATATATAGCCTTTAAGAGGTTTCGTGTAATTGTTCCTGATAGGCAACAATGAAGGAATCCCTCCCCGTCCTTCCTCAAATGGGAGGGCCTTGTTTGATTTACAGACAGCTCTCTAATGGAGGAGGAATCTGGGGGGAATCTGATGGAGGAGGAACCTGGGGGAATCTATGGAGAGCAAGAACAAGTCTTGCTCTTGGACGGTTCACGACTGTATATCAGGCTGAAATTACAGCAATCTTGGACTGCGTACAGAAAAACCTTTCCAAAGGGTATCACGACAAGCATATCTATATATGCTCTGATAGTTAAGCGGCGATTAAGTTGTTTTCGAGGAGGGTCAATTCGCTGCTTACATTTAAATACAGCATAGCTCTAGAGAGGCAATGTGAATCCAATAGGGTTAGCCTCATTCGGGTGTCTGGCCATTAGGGCATTAGGGTTATTAAGGGAGCCCATCAGCTGACTCGGAAAGGTAGCAACACTGCTTTCATTGGTCTGGAACTTGCTCTTGGAATTGCTCCTTCAACTGTCAGGGCCAGGTTTAAAAATCGAAAATTCATATATCAGGCCCTTTTAGCCGTTCTGAGACAACCATTGCTATGGTCCTAACTGGACTGGTGACATATTACCCGCATAAAATTGGATTCGGCAACGATCTATACTGCAGCTTTTGTGCTGAGGTAGATAAAACTACCGAGCACCTGGTCTGTCGCTGTATTGCTTTAGTCAACGCCAGACTGCTTTAATTGGGTGACACCTGTGTGGAACCCGCGCTTGTGGGACGTGCACAACCTGTGTCTTTTTGGGGAGGGATAGCACAATGTGCCCCAGTGAGCCTAAATGCTGTCCTTGTCGGAGTCCCCATCTATGGCTAATGTCTAATATCTAATCCAATGTGGGAACGAGTGACTGAGCACGAGTAAAAATTACATTTATTTGAGTGAATCTTAAATCTTGTAAATACTCATATTTTGGGAGCATCCTGTATAGATTTCATCTAAAAATATTTATTTTATGCATTAACATCAGCAAATAGGTATACAAAATCAAAGGTTTCTACACAGTACCCACAATTTATGATTTTTGATAATTTATATATACTTTTGTATGCCTTGTACGCCACGAGCTCAAGGAAAAGTACAAATCAGAAAGCAAATTAAAATTAGTTAAAATTGAAAAGGTAAATCAAATTAGATTTTATCATCAATTAAATCTTGAAAATTCAGATAGCTTTAGAATCGCAACAACATTAAAAGATATGGCTCATAGTAATTCAATGGCTAATAAATCATTAATCATAACATGTATCTTTATGCACAGTTGGGAATGAAATTTAATCATTTTACACACGTCTTTACTACGCCTTCTATAAGTGGTTAGACCACTGCTATCATTCTGTAATATCCGCAGTGGGTACATAAAGGGTGCACCCAAAATTAAAATCTGTATATAAGGAAATAAGAAGGTTATAGGTGTTTGAAAATTGACAAAAAATTTGTCGATCCATTTAGAAGTGTAAGCACTGTATATAAATTACCACTTTTTTTAATGTTCAGCCTCCTGTACTTTAAAGACAAATAATTTAAGGACAGTTTATTTGAATGTTATTACTGCTCTCTTAAAACGGAAATGTTGTATCCGTGAAAAAATCACCTACCAAAATTTTTTCAGATCTTTGCGTTTCAGGGTCCCTAGAAAACATTTTTTCTCAATTCCGTCCGTCTATCTAACTGCCTATCTGTCTTCTGTCCGTCTGTCTGTCTTTTCGCGATATAGCTAAAAAACTACTTATCCGATTGATTTCAAATTTTGATCAAAAATTAAGGATCATATGGGGATGACCTGGTAATATTTTGGTAAACATTCAATAGGGCAAAACAAAATAGAGGCCTAGTGAAATGTTAAAAAATTATTAATAAAAAGCTACTTACAAAATTTATCCTAAATTTTTCACAAAAATCAAGTATTACGTAGCAATCAACTGGTAAAATTCTGGTATGAATCCAAGACGGCAGAACAAAATGGCGGCTTAATAAAATATTTAAAAATTCATCCTAAAGAAATTACTTAATGGACTAATTAAAAATTGTGTACCATAACTAATTGTGGTATAAAGACGAACTAGTAAAACTGTGGTACTAGATCAAGATGGCGGAATAAAATGGCGGCCAAATAAATATAACAATAAACAATAAATTTGGTATAGAGATATACTAGTACGAATTCAACATGACGTAACAAAATGGCGGTGTGTGTAACAATCTAAAAGCTACTTATTGAATTTATTTTTAATTATGGTCAAAAATAAAGTGTGGTATTGGTAGAACCTGGTAAAATATTGGTAGGAATCCAATATGATGGAACAAAATGGTGCCCAATAAAAATGTTTGTAAAGACAGTATATATCTGTTACTAAATGATTATGTACTGAACTCAATTGCGCTACACTTTACTATTCCCAATAAAAAGAAATGTACCGATTTTTTTTATCCTATTACAGCCCAACAAGATACTTGCATACCAAATTCCATGTCATTCCGAGGGTTGTGTGCATCATTTTTACTCTCTTTTTCATTTTCTTCTACCTATTAAGGTTAATACCTCTAATAAAAATGGTAATCTTTAATTATGACCCTTTCGGGAATTCATTTTGAATAATAAGATAGTAAACAATTTAGTTGCATAAATGATAAAACAGAGAACATTTTCATAAACACAGCAGCAGTTTCTTACAATGTAGGTAGGGAGAAATAATCGTTTACCTGTTCATGCATATTCCAAGATCATGAATAATTTATGTTCAAGATTGCATGAAGATGTGATTTTGAACTATTTTTAACAAACAGATAACGAATAAAAAGTATATGCCGTATAATACAATACTTATTTTAAGAATTAATGACAAAATCATGTTAAATATCAATTATTTGTAAAGATATTTATAATTACATTTTAAAAAGGTATATATTTAGATTACTACACTTAATGGAATTGGATTTTTTTGTCTTCTAAAACTCCCAGTGTTTTTTTTTTGAACATGTAATACCTAGAGAAGATAGCTTTTAAGATGTATTACATATTTACATTAACCTATGTCTCTAACCTATAAATTTTTACTTTTAAGTAACGGAGTGAAAAGAGTTCACCAAAAACAATCGAAATGGAAATTTTGTTGACAAGTTATACCCCAGATACTAAAAAAGTGGTTTCTAAAAATGTTCAAAACTGTGTGCATTCGTCGACATCCTAAAAATAAAAAAGAAAAATTGTCACGTTTAGCATAATATTTAAATATTTCGGATTAATAATAATAAAATAATTTTTGAATTATTGACACTATGCATATTTTTGTGAGACATAAAACAAATACCTAGTTGCATCATAACTACAAAAAAAAATCGATAAATTTCCTTTACCCGGAACTTCCCTCGTTATGAATATTTCCTTTTATTAGGAATTGTAAAATGTGGCCCAATTTAGATCAGTACTTGATTTTTGGGCATAATTTAAAATAAATTCAATAAGTAGTTTTTACATTGACACACACCGCCATTTTGTTAGGTCATGTCGAATTCGTGCCCTTTCATCCCTATATCATATTTAATATTTCTGCAAAATTTAAAGTCAATTGAATAAGATTTTATTTACGTTGATTTAAAAAAAATTATTTGACCGCCATTTTGTTTCGTCATCTTGAATTCGTACCACAGCTTTATCGGTTTATCTCTATATCACACTTAATACTTTTATTAGGCCGCCATTTTGTTCCGCCTTCTTGGATTTATACCAAAATTTTACCAGTTAATTCCTACATAATATTTGATTCTTGTACAATTTGAGATAACAATTCACTAAGCCACCATTTTGTTTTGTCGTATTGGATTTTTACCAAAATGTTACCAGGTCATTCCCATATCATCGGGTAAGTAGTTTTTTAGCTATGCGGCGAACAGACAGACAGAACGGCAGATAGACAGACAGAGCGACGGAAATGAGAAAACTATTACAATACTTCCCTTTTTCGAGAGAAGTGACAAGAAATTTTTTTACACCTATTATCAACTAAGAAATATTTTAGAGCCCAAATTATTTTAAACACTTTTTAACTTCCCTCAACAGTGCAATGGACATATCAAAAAAATGTCAAAATATATTGGTAAAAAGAACACTGCTTTGCACCGAACTTGAAATTCTTAACCTTTAAGGTTTATTTGTGCACGGGTATGTACTTTAAAAAAAACGTTTATTTTTGCAGAGTGGTGAACAATATCACTATATTAGTTTAAAATCCACATAAGTAAATATTATTTTTCGATAGAATTCATCCTCAAACAATTATAGCATTTATTACTTCAATATTTTGTAATATCTTACATCTATCCATAAAACTTTTAAAATTTTAATAAATATTAATATAAAACGAAAGAATTAATCCGTCATAATGACCGAAATTTTTATAATTTAGGTTTTAACTTTTAACATACCTTTCTCACTCATTCCTTATCGATTCCACTTGTAATCCATTTCACACATTGCCTTTCTCTGCATTGACATTTGGCTCATTTTTAATTGTTTATTCAAGTTAAGTTATCAACTTTTTTAATCGGCTTGGTTTGTTCAACCAATGTCCTTTTAGTTTTAGAAACAACATTTCAAAAACAGTATCGATCAACTCAGGCCTCATACAGACCTGCTTTGAAAAACGGCAATAAGCTTTGGAGCTGTTTTTCTCTCCCAAGGCTTCTCGCATTAGCTTCTCGTATATAGATTCTGTAAGGGAAGTACATCATATCTCAAAAACAGATTACAATATATTTTTCTAAATGATGAGAAATCCAATATTGCTCAAATTCAACATGGTTTACCATAGGGCTCGGTACTAGTCCTAGCGCTTTTTCTTATATACATTAAGGATATCTCAGTTTGTGTTCCCAACAGTCACAAGGTACACTATTGGATAATGATACTACCGCTATTTGCGGAAGCGGAGAATTTTGAGCTGCTAAACCAAATTAGCGGTGACTTAGAAGATGGCATTAGCGAGTGGTTTGTCATCAACCATCTAAGCTTACATGACACAAAAATCAAATTTCCAAAAAAATACATTAATATAAACGACGAATGTAATTTCCATTGTTTGCCTATTCTATACGCACGTTTAAACCCTACCCTAAATCGTGTTAATAATAACAATTTATGCAAAAACGTAAGTAAAGCTTGCTTACCACTTGTTTATCAATACGAAGCATACTTCTGAAATAACCATCTTAATAACTTATCCTACATATCCATAAAAGAGTAATTAAAATTAAGTAATAAAACTGCTAGCTAAATCGATGAGAATATCTGAGTAATATTCGATGTCGTGATTTATTACCTTGATATAATTGCCATTTTATGTCTTTGTGTATTTGACCATAAATAGTTTTTAACAGTTAAAGAGCTGCGTGAATCGCAATGAAATTGTTGACACGTATTATAGACGTTTTGATCATTTTTAATTGGACCTGAATGGTAAATTTATTGATGGCCATGGCACTATATGTTCTTTAAAAGAGAATTATGAAGGCTATATTCACACAAAATTGAGTTTTTCTTATATAGAATTTAAAATAAAACAAATATTTATCTGAATTCGAAATTTCAATTTAAAAATAAGCCAATCTAGACCAAAAAAAATGCGATTTGTTGCCAAAAATAGTAACCGGAAACCGAGTGCGCCATCACATTCAAGATAGTACATAGTAATATTTTATTATGTTTTCTACTCGCAACATCATTTATTTATTTGTTATAAACAATTTAATGCAAACAACCGCATTTTCT
The DNA here is from genome assembly GCA_030620095.1 of Kuschelorhynchus macadamiae. Taxonomy (NCBI): domain Eukaryota; kingdom Metazoa; phylum Arthropoda; class Insecta; order Coleoptera; family Curculionidae; genus Kuschelorhynchus; species Kuschelorhynchus macadamiae. The sequence goes on along the minus strand of JAUTXW010002849.1, from coordinate 1,019,062 downwards.
TTCATTTTTGGCTATTAAAATCGAAGCAAATGAAGCAGTCTTAATGGTCTAAAGTTATATGACAAAAAAACAGAAAAATTAGTCTCTTTTTTAAAAATTCATATTTTCGTTATTTCTCAAGTTGTAGCGAAGGACCTTTGCGAAATAACAATTATTGATATATACTTTTTTCAAACCAAAATCAAACTCTGTGGGATTATTAGTTTTGACACAATTGCGATATGAATTTTCTTCAGCGTTCCTGGATGCATCGTGGATGATCCGATGAATTCAATTCTGCAAAGTTATATAGAAAGTAGAAGTATCATACTACAAAATGCATATTCCTATTTCATTCTAAAATTACTTGAAATATGCGAAAAATGCTTCCAAACATGATCAAAAACGGGCCAAACGCGTAAAAAGTAGCCGAGTAGTATAGTAGCAACCGAGGCAGTCGAGGGGTAATAGAAACGGTCCGCACGCGTCAGGCCGTTTCTGGTAATTTTTGCAAGCATTTTTGATTCAAATTCAAATTCTATATTACAAAAAATGTACCTTACTTTTTTTTTGGTTTGTACACTAGTACCGCCACTAATACTATTCATTTATTAATTATATGTAAACAAATGATAAGTAATATTCTATTATTTTATCAAATTTTTAAATTTTGCGGGGTTTTTGAAAAATGTTTTAATGTTTTCGGGTTGCAGGTTAAATAACTTTGGACCGAAGTAGGTTACTATCCTTTGTGTATGTAATTTTGTGTATAAGGGTGTTCTTAAGTACGTTATTGATCAGAAATTATATTTTTCTCAACAACAGGTAGACTTTTTTCAATTTTAGGTAGATTTATTAAACAGCTATGAACAAATAATGCACGGAAAGCAAGAAATTTAGTTTCCTTATATAAACAATCATTTGAGTATTTCCTATAGTTTTTCATTATAATTTTTATTATAGTATTTTGAACAGTAATCACACTACGTAATGCGTTATTAAAACCCTCACCCCACACCATTAAACAATACCTCAAAATTGATTTTACTAAAGCGTTATAAATTATTTTTTGAAGTTTGAAATCTAAAACATCTCTAAGCAGGTAAAATCTATCATTCGAATTTTGGAAGTAACATAATAACAATGCTCACTCAAGTGCTGATCGACCACAACTCCCAAATATTTAATTGTATTAACATTTTCTATACGTTCACAATTAGACTGGTTATTATCACAAGATTGATTATGAATTTTAATGATTTTGTTATCAGGTGGATCTGCTATTGAGATAGAGAATGCTTTGGAATGAGAATGAACTTGGTTTTTTTAATATGTAGGCTAAGAAGATTAAAATTTAGCCACTTAGACACAACCCCGATCCTTCTACTTTCAATTTAATTTTGCAAAACTCAAATCGGATCATCCACGACGCATCCAGGCATGCTGAAAAAATAGTGCATTCAAAATTCCAATCACAATTGTGCAAAAACTAATAATCCCACAACGCCTGGTTTTGGTATACATAAAGTACATATCAATAAGTATTATTTCGCAAAAGGCCTTCGCTACAACTTGAGAAATAACGGATATATGAATTTTCGAGCCTATTTTTTCCGGTTTTTTCTCCTGTTTTAATGACCGATAAAGTCTTATAACCATATCATATTGTTTATAATTTTATTCTCTACAATTCATTTATTTACGCCATCAAGATTGCTTCATTAGTTTTGATTTTATAAGCCAAAAATAAAAGAAAACGCGACTTTTTGCATTAAATTGTTTATAACAAATAATATTGGCCTAAAACTGTATGTATTAGTAAATATTCATTTATTACTGATAGAGTTTGGGTTTCTAATGTTGGTAATGAAAGAATCCTATCCTATCCTAGAAAGGCTTTAGATACATTACAAAAACTGCCGCTGTCGACTCTTTGCCATTGAAATGTAAACCGATCCAAAAATTGAAAAAATGCCATTGTAGGTTCTTTTAGAGTTTAGGAAGCCTTTTGATGTATACGATCAAGGCATTCCAATAACTTTCGACGCTTTACTATTTTTTCAACTGCTTCCTGCAAAAACGTGAAAAGGAAGAGGGGCGGAAATTAGAGCATTCATTGGATTCGCAACACTAATGTAATAGGAAAACGAATGCGAATTTTAAACAGGAAGAAGCAATTTCAAACACTCAAGAGTCATTAATTGTTTCAAACAAAGCCTTCAAGATAACTTCAAGACTTCCTATTTTTAGCACTATGCAAGTAATCTCGGATTTCATTTAGGTCTACATCTTCATCATTTTCTTGGTCAGTAAAAATTTGAGTAAGCAAAATTCAAAATTATACCTTTTGCAAGTAAAAAACGACCTGCAATTTTTGTCATAAAGCACTCTTCATGATCATTCAGTTCTAGGACTCTATCTTTTTCAGGTAGGCTTATAATCGGAGAGTTCTTTAAATAGGAACAGTATCGTGCGGGTAAAAATATATAAAAATACGATTCCACGCATCTACATATACGTTAAACAGTAAATAGTAAACAGACGCTAAGTCTCGGTCTCAGTCAAAGTTTATAATAAAATGAAAATAGTTACACGTGTTTCGCCCACACAACACGTCACACATACAACGTTAAAACAGTAAACAAACAATCACATTACATACTTCAATGGATCAAAATCATCAAGAGCTACAAGCAAACGAAAAGGCAAAATTTCCAAGCTTTTTTCCAGTAACCGTGTATTATATTAAAAATAAATCCGTGTGAGAAATAATATTTGTTGAATCTATATTTTAGCTTTTACCCTTATACCAACTTTTATGTTCATAAAAAAAATTTAAAGCAATTTCTCCAAGACTAGACGTTACAGATTTTTTATATGAATCAGACTCATATTTTCCATAACGTCGGCGTCACCTGAGGTTATCAGTGTATATTACTGCAGCACAATCACGTGAGTGAGATTTACCAGACCAAATTAGGAACTTCCAAAGAAAAATAGATCAAGAAAGGGAAGCGAAAAACTAACTGTTCCAACACGCCGGTTTCGACAATTCTCCCTGCGAAACGAAATACTGGAAAAAAATTAAAAACAAGGAATTTTTAAATATGCTAACTCACGCATGGAACTTACCCTCCTTTTCAGGCCTTCAGGTATTTCAAGGAAATAACGATGAAACCCTGCAGAGGATAACAAAACTTCAGTGAACGCAAGAAATTTTCTAGCGTAAAAAAATGGAACAGGATGAATAATGGGGAAAGGAAAATGAAGATGGTGAGTCAGGATTTCAGAAAACCCAGTAGATTCCTGCGAAGGAAGTCACCTGTGGAGGTGCTATTCCATCTCCGGAGGCCACAATACTCAAAGACTATATATTAGTGGAGAACATCAGTGAATGTGATATTACGAACTTGCGAAAAAAAATAGTGTGCTGCAGGGCTTTATTTATAATATTGCATATATTGTGCATTTCGGTTTTAGGAAAAATGTATCCACCTCGCATACAATAGCTGAGCTGGTGCAGCACATAGCGGAGGCGTTTGAGAGAGAGGAGGCTGTAACAGCCATATTCTGTCACCTGTTAAAAGCCTTCCACTGTGTGCCACATTCAGTGCTATTGGAAAAACTTCCTTTCTATCGCATTCGAGGCAAAGCAGCAGAGTGGCTCACTTTTTATCTGGCAGATCACAGGAAAATTATGGAGCATGGAGGTAAGGGGTCATTGGCCTTGAACGTAATAGCAGGAGTGCCCAATATTGGAACCCCATCTCTTTATACTTTATGTTATTGAGCTTCCTCGATAAATGGGTCTGTCTCGTTCTATTCAGTACGCTGATGACACCACTATCTGTGAAAAAACAAAGACCTGCAATGCCTGAAACAACAAACTGAATTAGTAGTATCAAGGGTGGAACTATTCTTCATAGCTAACAAACTCAGCCTGAATGTAGAAAAAACTAACATTCTTACATTTGCTTTAAGATAGCTATAGGGAGCTCAGGAGTCCGTAAAATTTCTTGGCATTTTGAGTGTATTTGAGTGCTGTGTGTATTGATGTGTGGCTGGCTCCTGTCAGTGAATCCACGTTTGTTTTCTAGGATTTTCACCAAGTTTTCTATATCTTTTAACTTGGTTAAACTGCTCTGCTGATGAAATTTAATAAGACTGAAACACGTGCAGTGCGGTTACCAAATTTCACACCTTTTTTTTTGCGGACATGCCCACGATTTATTTTCCTTTTCTTTTTAAGAATTCATCCACGCAATCACCTTTCTCTTTTAATTTACCACCTTGGGCTTGGATGTCACGGCAGATGGCTAAGGTCACCTCCGTAGAGACGTCAGAAATTAAACCTAATTTTTAGGCTTTCATGAACGAATTTGCAAATGTGTGGCTGGCTCCTGTCAGTAAATCCACGTTTGTTTTCTAGGATTTTCAACAAGTTTCCTAAATCTTTTAACTTGGTTAAACTGCTCTGCTGATGAAGCCTAATGAGACTAAAACACGTGTAGCGGTGTTACCAAACTTCACACCTATTTTTTTGCGGCCATGCCCACGATTGCCTTTCCGTTTCTTTTTAAGAAGTCATCCGCGCAATCACCTTTTTCTTATATATATGTATATGTATATATATATATATATATATATATATATATATATATATATATATATATAGCCAGTGTGGTTATATAATAAAGGTGTTTTATCTTTGACTTCAGACAAAAAAAGTCGAACTTATTAAGAATGTTATACATTACAATTTTGATGTTAGTATAATTTTTAAATAGCTTACAAATCTTGTTTATTTTCGTTTATTCAAAGTACTGTCGAAATAAAGAAAAGAACGCTATGTTTGTTTAAGGGCCAAGGAGCCATCTGCTACCGTGGTATCTGCCCCGGCAAGGCTCATTAGGCAGTTTCTTTGGGGGGTATCAGTATTAAAACCGACTTACCCGAACCCTGAAACAAACAAGGTGTCATCTCATTCGACTTTGAAAGTCGATGAGCGATTTCCTTGTCATTAGCATTTTCGTTTCGTATAACATTTTACGAAGTCGATATTTCTGTTTCTCTTCTACGTCTTGTGCTCCAAAGTAGGTCGCATCATCTTCTTTGTTTCTTTGTTTCAGGGTTCAGGTATTTCGGTTTTAAGTTTCCCTCAAGGAAAGTGCCTGATGAGCCTTGCCGGGGCAGATACTACGGTAGCAGATGGCTCCTTCGCCCTTAAACAAACATAGCGTCATCTTTTGGTCGTTTCTCGACAACATGGTGAAGGAGTAAATTTCCTTAGCGCTTAATTCTTTCGTTTCGTATACCATTTTACGACCAAAAACTACACAGAAATCGGTTATCTTACTTTCCAGCCACAAACAAATTAGAATTGAACAAAAATACACTATATTTGAGACGTGTGCATCAAAATTAGTGCTAAATAACTTTTTCTAATTAAATTTGCCGTTATCTGTTCAAACAAAGTTTATTTGAGAGCATTTTCATCCTTTCGCTTATAACACGTCTTGTATAGAAGCAATCTCAGTAATATTTTGTATAGTATCATTTTGCATCTTACAGAACTTGATTCCAAAAGGTGAGTTAGCGACTTTATTTTGCATGATTTTAGAAGAAATAAGAGAGTATTTTTGTCTAAAAAATGTCTGAGAGTGCTTGATACATATAGTGACCCTATTTGGCATGATTGTTGAAAAAACAGGGTTTGTCATTTATTTGTGTACGTTCTGAGAATTTTGTCCGTTGCGCTTTTATATGGAATCAATTAAAATACCTAAAAAAAGAACTTCAATTTGTTACCCGAACCAACAATGCAAATCTTGGAATTTTAATTGGGGATATACTCTTTACTCTAAACAATACCAAGTTCGCCAAAACTCTTCAGGAAACTTATAAATAAGCTAATACGCAGATTATTTTAAACTCGATATGCTTGCAATAGAGTAAAAATAAACGTAAATAGAAATGGAGAATTTTTGTGTCGATATTTTTTAATCGGTTTAAGACTTGTAGATACTTTTGTCAGACCCTTTTGCAATATTAAGTAGTGTTCCACGTTTGTAGAATTTTTGTATTTCGAAAAATGCTAAATATATTTACGTGCATTGTTTACATATTGTATCGGAAAAGGTAATATCAGACTTTCCTTACTAGAACTGGGAGTGAAAGGAAACTATCTTTTTTCACTGAAGGAAAAATAAAGTCATTCGTAAGTAGTTAGTTCAAACAAGAAACTGTGTTTTCTTCTTGAAATAAAGCAAAAATGCAGTTAGTTAATACATTTAAATATAAAAAAGGAATGTTTAAAACTATGCTTAATTACTCTGGCAAATTTTGTATTGTTTTTTATCCTAAACTGTTATCAAAAAGGTGTGGAATAAAATTTAAATGTTATCATGTTTGGTTTTGCTAAATTTTAAGTCGCCTAAAATAACGCCTAATTACAAATTCTTGGCCAACTCCTTGTACAGGACCAATTAGCTTCCCAGTAGTTGAGCAGTGATCTACTTTTATTGTATGCTAGGACTTTTATTGACGTGTGAACATAGTTACGACACATTACAAGTAACTTAGGACGCTACAACGTTGTTTTTTTATATATTGAACCAATTAAAAATTTTTCTTAAATAATTTACGTGTAATTTATTTAATAAAAAAGAGCTTTTAAATATTTAATTTGTGCATGTTCTGTTTACTTGTTTGTAAACTAAGAGAGGCATCAATTTCAGTTAAACAATGGTCACAGGACAGGTTATCAGCCCAGTTTACATACAATAAAACTTTTTGTCCAACGGATTAATGCACACAACTGTACCTAACAGATTGTAAATTTACTAGAAATGTGCAAATACAAGGTTTAGAAGCTAGACCAGATCTAACTGCCAAGACATTAAAACCGGTTATATTTTGCTGTCATGTTGTAATTATGTCAAGAAGATAAATATTTGTTTCGTTGTTAGAAATATCATTCTAAATATACAACTGTTAGTAGTTAAGCTACGCCTAAATTTACAACTTTTTAGTAAATATGGGTGTTATTCTCTACATAAAATCGGCCTCTATAGTAAATAGTTCCAGTTCGAGTCAAAGATTACACTTTAATATTTTATTTGATTAGTTTTTCTTTATTTTTAGATTACAATTGCATGGGACATTGCAACTGAAATGATGTAGAGGTACCTATCTCAAATATCGGAGATTTCTTTGGTCAATCGAAAAAGACATAAAATAAAATTTAATCGTATTCAATGTTAAATAATTTTTATCTAAGCATGCTTTTATTATTTGCATTGCATTTTCTGCTAAGGTCACAATCTCACCGATATTTTACCTCTGATTATTAAAGCCGTGTCGTCCGCAAAACACACCACATCCCCTCCACCATCCGGCAATATACTAAGTAGCTCATTTAAATAAATGGAAAATAATATTGGGCCCAGCACTATTTCATGTTGCCCACCGAACTCCTTGATCCTTTCTTTGATCACTGATCACATTGTTGATAATTTTAATAATAATTTTGCCTGGTATACTATTTTTTTCAAGTTTAGTCAGTAAGTTTCGCTATTCCAAAGTATCAAATTCCTTGCACAAATCGAAAAAGGTCACAATGGATTTTTTATTGTTTAAGAAGCAATGGTTGATGTGATCACTAAGACAGGCAACACATCTTGAGTACTGCAACTTTTCTTAAATCCATATTGATTTTTGGAAATTGTGTTTCTTAAGGTACTCCTCAAGATGTTTAGTGCTATGGGTCGGTAGTTATTGAGCATCTTTTCATTGCCAGATTTATGAATGGGAGTCACTATGGAGTTTCTAAAACATTTTGAAAATTGACCTATATCAAAAATCAACTTAATTAGATGCACGAGTGGAACTAACAATGGTTTATGATTTTTATAATTTTCACCTTAATTCCGTCATCCCCAAGTGCTGCTTTTTCTTTAGGAGTTTTTATAACATAAGTTCAATTTCAGTCATAGACTTAAGAAACATTAAGCTGCTTATTGAGCTTTTTTTACAGTGATTTTTCTGATCTATAGTACAGAAAATTCAATTAAAATCTTCCGCCATCCTGGTCTCTATATTTTTTCTCGACCTTGGTCATCCAGGATGGAAGTATTCTTCTTTTTTGTTGGTAGCCTGTCTAAACCCTTTCCAAGTCTCTTTCGTTCTTGGATATAAGTTAATATGACCTTTGTAATCCAGGGTTTCAACTTTCCTTCTGTGCATTTGATGTACTTTTTTTCTTCAGAGGACGCAATATGTTCTTTAACGATATTTACAAACTTACTAACACAGTTATTCACATCTTTAGACACACTGCCAGTTTTCATTAAGGAGTAGTTCGGTAAAATTTATTATTATTACTATTACTTCATATCAAGCAAAAATAGAGTCTCAAAGCAGTTTTCGCCTTACATACAATACAAATCCACAAAAATTAGTAGTTTGGCTATCATTACAGTACGCTTCAAAATCAGGAATTTGAATATTTTTTAGATCATTCAATTTATGTGTTTCGGAAACGGTTGTAACATCAAATGTATACTGAAATGTACTCACTTAAGACCCAGGATTAACAAAGCGATACTAGCGAGGTGTTCCTTTTGTGCACCTGTTTGTCTTGTATGTGATTCATTTCATATAAAATGTTTCCTTGCTCTCGGTTTTAAGAAGTAAGTTGACATTTATGAAAATATTTTTTCCAAAAAAATCTAAGAATTTTTTTAAGGGAGGTTTGACATAGAATGTTAAATATGCTATCGTGTTTTCTTTTTTACTCAGTTAGTCAGTATATTTCCCATAGCCGGCTATAAGTAGGTTTTTTGTTTCTCGCAATAATTAAATTTTCATTACGGATAAGCAATCTACAATCTTGACAAAATCGGGGGGTGGGGGTCCATGGAGAATGAAAAAATATGAGTGATTTAAAAAATATTCAAATCCTTGATTTTAAAGCCTACTATAATGATAGCCAAACCAATAAATGTGATGGATTCGTGTTGTACGTAAGGCAAAAACTGGCAAGAGACTGTTGTATTATTACAGAAGGCTCTAGCAAAATTGTAAGAGTAGTTTTAAATAAAAATAATACTATAAATAGGGATAACTGGTCTCTACAGATTACCTTTACTTGAAAAAGATGTATTTTTCTTGATTTGAAGGAATTATTTTTGCAAAAAATTATTAAAAAGATCGATATTGAGATATTTTTGCGTAACATTAACATCAATATTTTAGAACTGAATAACCGAAGTTACTAACTACTTAAATTGTTTACAAAACTATGATTTTTATTATGTAGTAGATAAGCCAATTAGGGATCAAGAAGGACAACAACCATCATGCATTAACCATTTTTTGTCATGTTAAAATATGTTAAACTTGAGACAAAAATTATTATTAGCAGTCTTTCAGATCAGTACCCTATTATTTTTAACATGGAAATCGAGGGTAAATCTTCCTCACGAAAAAGTATATTAATAACATAAATAATGTTAAAGTTATCGAACTACTGGAAATGTGTAATGATGTCTAAAAATGTGAATAACTGTGCTAGTAACTTTGCAAATATCATTAAATAACATATTGCGTCCTCAGAAGGAAACAATTACATTAAGATAAAAAGATTTTCTGTGGTATAGGAAATAAGATGGCTAATAAAATCATCCAACCAGGCAAATCCCTGTAGAAAAAGGCTCAATAAGCAGCTCAATGTTTCTTAAGCCTATAACTTAAATTGAACTTTATATGTCAAATAAAAACTCCTAAAGACAAAGCAGCACTTAGGGATGAGGGAATTAGGCGGACATCAAGTACCAAGCTTAAATACTCCCGATACGCCTTTTCGTATACTTCTGTTTTCTGATGCCTAAAATATATAAAATAAAAAAATATAACTATGTTAACTAACACTTAAAACTCCTAGCCTAACTACCTACTTGCATTTAAATAAATAGTAGACATAAATATTACTTCTGACTATTTTACATATTATAATGAGTTTTTATTTCGACTATCCGCCGCTTTTTATGATAAGATCTAACCAATATTGTCAACATACATGCACTTAGTTTTTCATAAATTAAAATCATGGAGCTATGGGTAGTCATTCCGACTTAAAGATAACGTAGAAGCTATTTTTTTAGATAAGAAACTAAAAAATAAAGACTTTATATCATAGAATACCAGACAATAAAGCTTTAAATTGTCAGAATAATAAGTATTGTAAAATATTTATTAGAGTTAAGAAATGTAAATACAGGGCGTCCCAGAATATGTGGGCAAGCTCTTGGGTTTGGGAAGTTTGTGAAAAAAGAATATAAGTTCATATAAACTTTTTTCTTAATGTACCTCTTAACGGAGATACAGGATTTCATAGTAAAATTTCTATTTTTGTTTTGTGTGATTAACTTTTAAGATAATCATGATATTTTAACGAAATTTTGTATCTGGGATTTTTAGTGAAATTTGATGTAGGGGCGTAATCTACACTTTTTTTAAGGATAACTTTTTTGTGCGTCGTTGTAATATTTTTTTTTTAATAGATTTCTCGATCATGTTGACGTCAAAAAGTATTCTTTCTAATTCCACTCGTTCATCTAATTAACTTGATTTTTGATACAAACGCCATAGTTATTCCCATTCACAAATCTGCCGATAAAAAGAAACTCAAGAAATATCGACCTACAGCACTAACCAGCAATTTATCTAAGTTGGTCGAAAAATGCATAAAGCTGCATCTTGTGGAGTACCTTAAGAAACACGATTTCAAAACATCATATGAATTTAAGGAAAGTTGCAGTACTTAAGATGCTGTTACCTGTCTTACCGATCACATCAACTATTGCTTCTTAGACAATACATAACAACTGTTACCTTTTTCGATCTGTGCAAAACATTTGACACTTTGAAACACCGAAACATACTGACTAAACTAAAAAACAATGGTATACGAAACAAAATAAATAATTTCTTTGAATCATATTTAGTAAATAAAACCGAACGTGTTAAAATTAGTAACAATGTGATCAGCGATCAAAAAAAGTGCAGTTCGGTGGGCCACAGGAAACAGTGCTGATCCCAATATTCTTTTTGTGTAAATGATGTGGTGTGTTTTGCGGATGACACGGCTGTAATAATAAAAGGTAAAAGATGAATTGAGTCTGTGAGGTTAACCTGTTATCGGTTTTTCAATTGACCAGAGAAATCTCACACCAATATCTAAGATCTTCATCATTTCAATTGCAAAGTCCCGTGCAATCGTATTCTAAAAATTCTAAAACTAATCAAATAGAATATTAAAGTGTAATCTTCGACTCGAACTGGAACTACTTACCATAGAGCCCGACTTTATGTAGAGAATATCACCAATATTTACTAAAAAGGTGTAAATTTAGGAGAAGGTTAACTACTAACTAAAAGTTACAGATTTAAAATGACATTTCTAAGAATTAAACAAATATTTATCTTTACGATATAATTACAACATGACAGTTACGCAAGCAAATTTTAACTAGTTTTAATGTCATGGCAATTAGATCTGGTCTAGCTTCTAAACCTTGTATTTGCACATTTCTAGTAAATTTACAATCTGTTAGGTATACCGTTTATAGTTGGTCTCTTAGGTGACAAATAAGCAATGTAAACAGAACATGCATAAATTAAATGTTTAAAAACTCTTTTTTATTAAATAAATTACATGTAAATTATTTAACAAAAATATTTAATTAGTTCATTATGTAATGGTTGTAATGTGTTGTAACTATGTTCACACGTCAATACAAGTCTTAGCATACTATAAAAGTAGATCATTGCTCAACTACTGGGAAGCTAATCTGTCCTGTACAAGAAGTTGGTCAAGAATTTGTAGCTAGGTTCCATGTTACGTGCCTTAAGATTTACCAAACTACATTTAAATGCAATTACAATCTAAAAATAAAAAAAACTAATCACATAAAATATTTAGGTGTTATCTAAGGTAATATATCCAATATATTTCTAGTAAAACACGAAAGTTAATATTGAAATTCTATCAACTCCGACAGGATTACTAAAAACAATGTATTATGCTTTTATAAAAAATCAAAGCTTTCACGGCTGTGGCCAATAATGGAATGGTCCTTGAGATTAAACCGTATCTAAATGCAATCACTTTTCGACGTTTCGCCTTCTTGCACGAGGCATCGTCAGGGATCTTTATTTCACGAGCTCGGAACACTGAATGAACCCGGAGACACCAAATCCGGCTGTTCAGTTTCCACGTATGATGTAGACTGAAGTTTGTATCTCTATTAAAATTGTAGGATGCTTATAAATTTTAATTGATTATCTAATTTTTCGTTTATTGAATCCCAAAACTGATGCAAGAACTTTGGTTTATTTTACATTTATGACATGTCCAGTGGCATGTTGATGTTCAGATTTAGCAGATTGTACAATTTGTTTCTTTCTAACACATTGTTCATGTTCCTTAAGCCTAGTCGATATGGATCGTCCAATAATAATGTACATTCCAAATGTAAAATGATCTAAGTGGCAAAAAAGCCTAATGTACACTGTTCCTAAAAGCTTTAATAAACTACCGGCAGACCTAATAAATAATCCTTACCAAAGAATTAAATTTAAGATAAATGATTGGTTAATAAATAACAACGTTTCTTGGTTCTCTCGATAGAGAAGACCCAGATAATTATTTCATTTTAACTTGGTATTAAAATGTAAATTTTAGTAACCAAAATGAACATATAAACCTTAAAACAAAATTACAGATTTGTTGTATAACTAATTATTTATTTTTGTATAAAATAATATACGTTTATAAGAATATAAATGGAAATCCATATTTGTAAAAGTAGATGATTGCTATACTCGAACATAGTGGACACACAGACAACTTGCAGCTTCTTTAAGTACTTGTTATTATGTGTTGTAATATGTCCACACGTCAAATCGTATACAAGTTCTAGCATGCAGTAAAATTAGATCATTACTCAACTTCACTGGGAAGCTAATTTGTCCTGTACAACTACTGGCGTATAGTGGATGGGTTAAACCCCCCTAAAGCCTTAAGCTAAAATGAATGACTAGCGGATAAAAGCTACCCAAAACCAGTTTTACTTATTCACGTTCAATTAAGTAGAGAGTTCATGTAAGTACTTTTCTTTTTCGTTGTTGAACATTTTCATCATCTCAAAACCCCCAGAAGAAATGTCTATTATATGCCACTGTGTACAACTACACTGCTAGAACTTCGAAGTGCAATAAAGAAATTTTTACTGGAAATTTAATACGAAATATTTTTAATATGGATAACGGTTTTCGGCCTTTGACCAATTCCTAGAGTATACAGCATGATAAGGACATCCTGAGGACTCAATCGCAACAGTTTCATAATTGATTTTTTTTCTTCCTTTCCGACATACAGGGTTGGCAATCAGATTAAGTATGCTCTATAAGATTATGAACAGGGTTGGCACTCTCAAATATTCCACCATGAATATTGTGTACAGGATGCACCAAAAACTCTACTATTTTAAACTTTAACGAAATAGAATTTCTGCTCCGCAAGGTAGGTATTATTCCAGACCTTTGTTACCACTGCATTACTGAGACATATTCTCAGTTACTTCGAAATGATGGGTAAACAGTTTAAGTAAGTCTGTCTAAACAAAAATAAATGTGAAACCATATTTTATTGGGAAAAAGAGAATCATACCAATGACAAAAAGCGATTTTTCATTTTTTATTAGAAAATCTGTTTTAAATTAAAGGCAATATCTGTGAAAGAACTAGAACAAATTTCAAAAGTAAAAAAACTTTTTCGGTAAAAATGTCCATTACTACTAAAACTGGCATTAGAAGCAATATCGAATTCAAGAATGATAAAAAAACCAAACCCAGCAAATCACTATTTAACGTCCACCTCTTAGTTTTTAGTGAAGCCTGTATAATATTCATGTTGGAAAAAGTAGGGGTGTCAAACTTGTTCATAATCTGATAGATATACCTTTGATTACCACAAGTGGACTTTGTTCAGCAGATAATTTTAAAAAATCAATTTGTCGAAAAAAAAACCGGATGTCGGAAACGAAGAAAAAATGTCAAAATCACTAGAAACTGTTTTTTTCGTATTTAGCTCGAGATTATTTTAGTTGCACAAAAAAAAATCTTCCATAGTAAAAATTCTGATCGAACAAACTTTTAAAAAAATGACAGGGTCTTATATAATCCTCTGTATAAGATGGTTGCGATGGTGTCCTGAGGTTGCATTTATCGGGTTGCATACTATGAATAAAAAAGTAAATCTTCATTCGTGTTCAAAATATTTCATTTTAGAATAAAAAACAATACAAAATCTCCCAGAGTAACTAAACATAGTTTAGTTCAAAACATTTCATTTTTATATTTACATGTATTAACTACCCTCAAATGATCAATAATTTTCATCAATGCATTTTAAATTTATTCCAAGATAAACATGCAGTTTCTTGATTGAAGTAACTATTTACGAACGATTTTGTAGATAGCTTGCTTTCACTCCCAGCTCTAGTTAGGAAAGTGTCTGATATTACCTTTTCCGACACAATATGTAAACAATGCACGTCTCATAAATATATCCAGCATTTTTCGAAATACAAAAATTCTACAAACGTAGAACACTATTTAATATTACAAGAGGGTCTGACAAAAGTACAAGTCTTAAACCTAATAAAAAATATAGGCACAAAAATTTCCCATTTGTATTTACGTTTATTTTTTCACTTTATTGTAAGCATATCGAGTCTAAAATAATCTGCATATTGGCCTGAAACGTTTTGGCGAACTTGGTATGTCAGGCGTGTTTTTGTTTAGAGAAAAGAGTGTATCCCCGATTTTAGAATATCAAGATTGCAATGTTGGTTCGGGTAACAAATCGAAGTTTTTTTAGCTATTTTAATAGGTTCCAGATTAAAGACCCTATTTATTCTAAAATCATGCCAAATAGGGACACTAAATGTGTAAAACACTATAATGTATTAATATCAAGCACTGTCAGACATTTCTCAGACAAAAATACTTTCTATTTTAAGCCGCTTTGACTCAATGATATTTTTCCGATAGAAATTGTAGCAATTTTCCATGTATGTTTTATGCAAAACATGTAACGACAATTTTATTTTTTATTGCATTTCTATAAGAGTAAATTTTGAAAAATTTAATTTAAGTATTGTAATTGTGAAAAATCACCCTCCGAATTTTTTTCGGATCTTTACATTTCAGGGTCCCTAAATGCTGAAAATCATGTCTTCTCAATTTCGTCGGTCTGTCTGGCTGTCTATTGCTAAAAAACTATTACCCGGTTTACTTTAGTACGAATCCAAGATGGCGGATATAAGTATTTAAAAATTCAGCCTAAAAAACTACTTAATGGACTGATTTCAAATTAGGTGGCAAAAATAATTTTGATACTCAGATGAACTAGTAAAACTGTGGTACTAATTCAAGATGGCGGAACAAAATGGCTGCAAAATAAAATATTATAATATTAATCGTGAAAAAATCACCCTGTCAGATTTTACATGTTCACGTTTTAGCTTCCCTAGGTGCTAAAAATCAGTTCCGTCGGGCCGTCTGTCGGTTTGTCGGTTTGGAAACTACTTACCCGATTGACTTCTCAAATGTTGGTCAAAAATTAAGGGTCATATGGACATGACCTGGTATCATTTTGGAAAAAATCCAGTATGGCAAAATAAAATAGCGGCTTCGTGAAATGTTAAAAAAATTATTACTAAAAAACTACTTATCCAATTTATCTCAAATTTTTTAGAAAAGTATTATACAGAAATCAACTGGTAAATTTTTGGTATGAATTCAAGAATGCGGAATAAAATGGCGGTTTAATAAAGTATTTAAAAGTACAGCTTGAAAAGCTACTTATAGGCTGATTTCAAATTGTTTGCCATACATAATTGTATAGATTTATGGTAGTAAGTAAAAACAAAACCATTTTTACTTAAAACTTCCACGATATTAAAAAGAAAATACCTCTCACGACACGTTTCGCCAACACTGTGGCTTCTTCAGATGATACAATTAGAATGAGGTAAAATATTTTATACCTAGTGTACAATGGGTTTTATCCATGTTTGCCTAAATCTATTTCAACAAACCATATTTAATAGAGGCGAATTGCTCAGGTCAGTTTGATTGTTAAGCAATAAACCTGTGTGTTTTAGTTTATTTATTTATTTGTACAACTACTATGTGTCTATAAAAACTTAAGGTAAATGATATAATTTATTATGCTTGCTTAAATAATATTGTTTATATATGTATCGAAACATTCCGTAGACAGACTAGTCTACATGTTGACATATGTAATTTTATTAAATATTTGCTTCAATTAATTTAAAGTTAGATATTTTTATTCAGTTGCGAAAAAGCCAAAAAAGATTTATGAAGTGTAATGTCTTGATGTATTTGTGTGCGTCGGTGTATGAAAAACTGAAAAAATATGTTTATGGTTTTCCCTTTTAATAGTTAAATCAAGAAAAATAATAGAATCATTTGTTTCATTTTCTGTAGTGAATTTTATAATAGTGTATACATTATTTATGAATACAAGAAACATATTTAGTTGACTTTCTGTTCCAGTGAAACAAGCTAAAATGTTATGTGCGTATCTATGCCAATAAAGAAATTTATTAAAACGAGGGTGCTGGTTAATTTCTTTTTCTAGAAAATCCATAAATATTCCAGCTAATAAGGGACTAAGTGGATTTCCCATTACCTTGGAGATTTTTAAAACCTTCTCAGGTTTTACAAATCTTCACATTTTAGAGTCCCTAAATGCCTATGTCAGTTCACAGCATACTTTAAAAACTACTTATTAGATTGACTTCAAATTTTGGTCAAAAATTAAGGGTCCTATGGGGATGATCTGGTAATATTATGGTAAAAATCGAATTTCCTCGAATAAGTTGGCGACCTAGTGAAACGTTAAAAAAATATATTACTGAAAAAACTAATTATCCAATTTATCTCAAATTTTGCACAAAAATCAAGTGTGATATAGGAATGAACTAGTAACATTTTGGTATATAGCAAAACAATATAGCGGTCTAATAAAATCAGCCTGAAAAAAATTCTTATTAGATTTGTTTCAAATTTTGAGCAAGCATTAAGTGTCATATAGAGCTAAACTGATAAAGGTTTGGTACGAATTAAAGATAGCGGAACAAAACGGCGGCCAAATAAAATTTTTAAAGAATCAACGTAAAAAAACTTATTCAACTGACTTTAAATTTTGCGGAAAAATTAAAAGTGATATAGAGATAAACTGGTACGAATTCAACATGACGTAACAAAGTGACGGTGTGTGTTAATGTAAAAACTGCTTATGCTATGCTACTTAAATTGTGTCCAAAAATCAACTGGTAATATATTGGTGGGATCCAATTATGGAACAAAATGGCGCCGAATAAAAATGTTTGAAAAGACAGTATATATGTTACTTAATGAATATGTACTGAATTAAATTGGGTCACACTTCACTATTCCCAATAAAAGTAAAGATTCATGACGAGGGAAGTTCCGGGTAAAGGAAATATATCGATTTTTTAATTTGTTTCTGGTTTTTCACAGTAGTTTTCAAAGAAAAGTCAAATAACATGTAACCAAATATATTAAAACTAATTTGTATTTGACACCATTTTTCAAACACTTTTTTGAATGATATGGTATTTACGAAAAACATAAAGTATGACCACTTATGTCATAATTTACACTGATAATTATTTCATACTATACAATGCCTTAAAAATAAGCAATAGTTGACTTGACAAAGATTGTTTTTATTTCATTTCTATTTGATATAAAGATCTAGAAAATTAAACAGATATTACGGATTTTTTAAAAATTTTGTAAACACGGTCAAGAAATTCTGCGAGTAAAGAACTTGAATTTGGTATACTTTGATTCCTTAAGGAATGTTCGAAAATCATTTTTTATAGTTTTTTCCCGGTTAGATCGCAAAGCTAACTATTTCGCAGTGTCGTAGCAGAGTGCAGTTTTACCAGTGCTCATATGTTACATTCCTAATGTCTTAATAATGGATTAGCAAACCCTCTAGAGATTAAAATATACCAGCTTGTCATTACGGTCACGAAAAACCTTCGTAAAAGTATGGAATTAATTAAAAAAACTAACGGATAGCACTGAATGACTTCTGCAACTAGTCATTAAGGATATTAGTATTGTTAAATAATAATTATATATTTTGATGTAATTTAGTGACCACCTTCGTTTTTGGAAGGGTTTCATTATGTTTAAATTAACAATTGTTGCCCAGAGTATAAATTTCTTCAGTAGGTGTTTAAGGCAAATAAGCTGTTAAAATTTTCAGATTTGAAAAAACTAATTTTGCATAATTTCTTGTTGAAGAGATTGTTTAAGAAAATACATTTGTCAACGTTTGTTGTTTTGATAAGTTTGCATTTCTGTAGCAAATCACAAAAAATAAAAGTTCAAGGGCAATAAAACCTAAACTGTTATAAATATTTACAATGAGAATTATAAAAGCTATTCAGAGATGACTGGACATCATAAGAACTTGCAGACACACATGTATAATAATCAAGTGAGGGGAAATTATGAAAAGAAAACCTAAAAGAACATAAACTTGATTAAGCTAATCGTAAAAGACAAATATCTAAAGTGATTTAAAGTATGTACAATATTGGAAAATCCGAATTTTCTTTAATCTCAATAAATACTTTTATACTTACAATATTGGCAAATTTCAAACCATCATTATGAATATACATTTGTAATATTCTTTTAGAGTTTATAAAAATAAATTCTTACCTTTTTTCGTGTAGTAAATTTGTATATTTTATTTTGTTACTTAATCGTTAACTTTGTAAAAGCGTTGTGTTATGTGACTGATATGACTGATATTTTTCTATCAATCGCAAAATATCTGAAGTTAGTAATGTGAGATTTTTGTGTTCAATAAAAATATATTATCAAGAAGCAACTAGTAAAACACCTCTTTTTTTCTGTCCTATAAATGATTTTTTAGCTATATATTTGTATGGTCGATATATAAAATAGCATAAATCGCGCCCCACAGCAATTCTTAACATCATTAATAAAAAAAGAGGAGTCCAGGTATTGACCTCTGCCGCACCACGAGGTCACTTTGTCCTGCCTGTGAACTGAAACAGTTAATGATTACCGTCTTTTCGCGGCCGGCCAGATAACAAGTATACGATTTACATACAACTTTCTGAGAAGAAGTTTGTGGCCTATGGTATCGAAAGCTCGACTTAGATCATAGTGAAGTCCAACAGCATATTCCTTAGCTTAATTGGTGCATGATAGATTAGCTCCGGACAACCAGATATTGCAATGCCGGTTAATATATTTCATCGAAACCCGTACTGAAATGTTAGTAAGTATGATATTACTAACTTTTAGAAAATGTATTAATCTTTTGGAAAAACAAAATACGAACATTTTTAAAATTTGATATTGCATACAGGCAAACCTATAATTTGACAGGTCAGTTCTTGAACCTGTATTATCACAATTCTTAAGCCCTGCCCAGTACTCACAAAAAAATGTTAAACGGACCGAAGTAATTCAACTTTACATTGCTATGTTTAGGTACAGGACACCTTATTACTCGTAAAAGGAAAGTATCGTAATCGCAAAAAAATCAGGGTCCCTAGATGCCGAAAAATATGTTCTCTCAATTCCGTTGGCCTGCTGTCTGCCTATTCGCGGCTTAACTAAAAGACTACTTAGGCAATTGACTTAGTTATTAGTAAAAAGTTGAGTTGAGAGTCGTATGAAGATCACCTGGTAACGTTTTGGTAAAAATCCAATATGGCGAAACAAAATGGCGGCCTGGTGAAATGTTAAAATACTTATTACTAAAGAACTACTTATCTCAGACTTTGCACAAACATTAAGTATTATGTTGGAATCAACTGGTAACATTTTGGTACACATCCAAGGTGTCGGAACAAATTGGCGGCCTAATAAAATATTAAAAAATTCAGCCTGGAAAAATTACTTAATGGACTGATTTCAAATTGTGTGTAATAACTAATTATGGCATAGGGATGAACTAATAAAACTATATTACTAATTCAAGATGGCGGCCAAATAAAATGTTTGTAATAGTGAAAAAAATCACTCTCTCAGGTTTTGCATATCTTCACGTTTCAGCCTCCCTAGATGCCAAAAAATATGTTTTATCACTTCTGTCGATCCGTCTGTCGCTCTTTCTCTCTGTGTCATGTCGTGGCATGGGTTAAAAACTACTTACCAGATTGGCAAAAACTAAAGGTGATATGGAGATGACCTGGTAATATTTTGGTAAAAGTCCAATATGGCGGAACAATGTTAAAAATATTTTTACTAAGAAAACTAATATCCAATTTACCTCAAATTTTATACAAAAATCAAGTGTTATATAGGCATGAACTGGTAACATTTTGACATGAATTCAAGATAGCAAAATAAAATAGCGGCTTAGGAAAATATTTAACAAATTAGCGTGGAAATACTACTTACTAAATTAGTTTCAATTTTCAAAACAAAAACGCGGTCAAATACATTTTTTTAAAAATCAACGTAAAATAATCTTGTCCATTTGACTTGGGATAAACAGGTACGAATTCATTATGACGTAGAAATTGGCGGTATGTGTCAATATAAAAATTACTTATTGAATTTATTTTAAATTATGCTCAAAAGTCAATTTTGGCAGATGTAGAAAGAAATTGGTAAAATATTTGTAGCAATCCAGTAAATGTAACACATATATACTGTGAGAGTGTACTGAACTAAATTGGATCACACTTCACTATTCCTAACAAATGGAAAAAAAATCATAACGGGGGAAATTCCGGGTAAAAGAAATTCACACATTGTTTTTATGCTTAAAAAATATCATTGAACGTATCATAGATCTTCGATGAATGTGGAGTGGTTTATATAAAATATTGTACCGTCGCATTTTCCATAGTTTTATTGATTGAAATGCTTGTAAAATATAATGTATAGAGCCTTCTAAAAATCAAAAAGTGTTAAAAATGGTTAAGATTAAACTATATTAATTATTAAAAATACATGATTAATTAAGAAATCATTGTTCTTGGGATTAGACCATGTCAAATTGTAATTACTACCCGACGTATCGCCTTCGATTGCCCGAGGCATCTTGAGGGATCTTTGGTCAAGGAGATCTGAACACTAAAGAGATTCAGGCTGGCTTTTATACCCGACTTGTGCTCGCCGAACCGTGACCTTGAATTAAGATCGTTTTCCACGTGTGATGTAGACCGTAAACCGTATCTCTATTAAATTGTTTTGTATGTTTAAATGCTCTGAATACTACTAAATACTAGTGAGTTAATAAGCTACTTGTTTTGTGCTGGATGGTGATGGGAATTTGTATTTAAGTATCTATTTATATGCATCGGCTTTCTATACACAAAATATCGTATAGTATAGTATACTTCGCAAACTCAAAATGGTGTTAATTCCTGCTGCTGCTAGTACAAATATCTCGTTGGATTCAAAATGACGTCTATAAAATGTGTAAAAGTTTCAAACCCGTATATAGGCAATGTCAAATTAAGATAAAAATAAAGGAGTTTAGTTTTTTTGCAAATAACTCGGAAACTGTTAGCATTCAAGAAATTATCTTAAGAAACTAAGGTTTCTTAAAGAGAAAGAAATTACCAATAAAAAAGTCACGACTCTCAGAACTCTATATATATTATTAATAATTTTAATATCATGTTAAAAATAGATCTTCGCGCAGCGAGCGCTAAACCCTTAGCCTGCCACAGAACCAGTCCTAACAAGTAAAAGAGTTTTTTATACTATTAGATATTTATTTAAAAATGTTTGGTACTATCTAGACATTTAAAGGAACAATATCCCGTTAAAACCTTTTTTCACTTATTTTTCATAAAATGAGCCTAGTCTTTTTTTACTGTTTTTCTTAAAATTATTTCGCTTTGTGGAAAATTTATTAAAACTACACTGTATGCGATTATGACATTGCGGTGTTTTTAATAGTTTTAACCTAGTAGTTATTAATTATTGAAAAAAACAAACAACTAAAAAAATGAATGGATAATAACTAAGAGATTGTAACAATTAAAAACATCGCAATGTCATAATCTCATATAGTATAGTTGTGAAATAATTTCAATGGCTTTTATTTAACAATTATCCGACTTAAAATATAAACGGAAACACTAAAAAAAAATTGTTAATTAACAAAGGCTCATTTTATGAAAAATCAGTAAAATTTTTTTCAGCGAGATATTGTTCCTTCAAGTGTCTAGATAATACTATAATTTTTTAAATAAATATTTAATAGTCTAAAATTTTGTTTTTTACTTGTTACGGCCAATATTTGGGGCACCCTAACGGCTTAGCTCTCACTACGCGGAACTCCATTTTCAAGGTTAAATTAAAATTATAAATCATAGAGGTAGATTTCCTAGAGTAAAACTTTTTTATTAGAAATTTCTTTCTCTTTAAGAATCGCTTATTAAAATGTCTTGAATGTTAATGGTTTCTGATTTATTTGCTATAAACTAAATTCCTTTTTGTTATCTTAATTTGTTAACAACTTTTGAAATTGTTTATATGCGGGCTTGAAACTTTTGCACCTTTCCCTATATCCTGAATTCAATGAGCCCTCACTCATACTAACAGTAGCAAAAATTAACACCATTTTGATTTTAAGAACTAGACTATAAGAGTATTAAAGTATCTTAATTTTTAAAAATATGTAAAAAAGTAAGAAGGAAAAGCTGTTTAGAATTAAATTTTGTGCATATAGACTCACTGCCCTTTATTAAGATTGTATGTTCTCTTTTTTGTTAAATTTTCCGGTATGGTCATTTCGAGTTATATGGAGTGGTTTATATGAAATATTGGACCATTGCATTTTCTATAGTCTCGTCGATTTAAATTTCAACAACCTGACATAGTTTTACATAAAAGAAAACTTTAAGCTCATCTGGGCTTATGCTTGGTCAAATTCGTATCTTATTCAAGGCTATTAGCTTTGGTACCGCCTGTTTGCTACAAAGTATAAAGTAGCTATACCTTGGTAGAAATATTGTACGCCAGAACAAGTGCAACAAAGTGTTTCAAACATTTCTTCTTATTATTCAATCGACTTGGTAGCAAAATAAGTTGTTTAAATCTAAAAAAATATTTATTCTGTATGACCGTACAAAATAGCGACCTATTAAACCAAAAATGAAGGCTGTTAAAAAAACCTTAATGCTTGTAAATATTTTTTTGAACTGAGGAACTAGCATTGTAAACTTTTCAAAATAATCCTAGAACTAAAATTAAAAAAAAGTGGCTTGTTTCCTAATTTTTCTGACTCCGACCTAAAATGGCTCTGCTCCTTGAACTCAAGGTCGAGATGTAAAAATTAGAATACTAATTTCATGACTATTAACCTGAAAGAACAATAATGTAGTGTACATTTTATATACTAGAAACAGAGGACATGTCGCACACAAATGTCTTCGAGTCAGCGAGTAAATAAAACATAAAGTTGACAAAACAGCTTTTTTATGCACCTCTTAACAAAAACTTACTCCATATCCTCTTTTAAGAAAATTAAAGCTTTATGAAGTATGAAACTGTACTGCATTTTCAAAACTCACTTAATGAATTTAAGAAACTGAAATATACTGTAATTTTAACACAGTTTTTTAAATTTGTTTGTTAATTTCTTATTTGAGGTTTTTATAAAGCAACTCCTAAATTATAAGAATTTAAAAATGTATACTATAAACCTAATAAATTCTCTCTCAAACGAAGACAACAGCAAATCATTATATATTATATATATATATATATATATATATATATATATATATATATATATATAAAAATAAATGTACTATATTCCTTTACTGACGTTTGGCCAAATCACATTTGACATTTTCCAAGCTTTCTTTCTCGCATCCGAATAGAGACTATATTTTTTTGCAAATAAACTAAACTTCTTTTTTTATCTTAATTTAAATTGTCTGTATGCGAGTTTGAAACTTTTGCACCTTTTTTTATACGTCGTTCCGAATTTAATGAGACCTGACTCATATTTTTATTGGCAGTACCAAGCAGGGGCGCGCAGTCCATGGAAGCAAGGGAAGCAGTGCTTCCCCAAAAAAAATTACAAAACATCTTCCAAAATGTAATTTTTGAAATAGGAAATCATTAATTTAGTTTATATTAAAAATGCTAAAATATTATCTTAATTATCAAGCCCATAATAAATGCGGCCTTGACTCCGACCGAGCCACAATAGAAATCGCTAGCTTCTCTGCAGCCAAGTCCTGTATGCTTGATTTCCTGTGAATCGAGAGGTTATTGAACTTTCCACCGGCTATTTGCAATTTTTGCATTTCAGTCGCGTGCTTTAAGTGGGGGCGGAAGCTATCGTTGGAGTAAGTTTTTTGTTTGAACGGCTATCCGTGTGTTGTGTGATATGTACGTCGCGTCGTACATGGTGCGATATGGAAGACAATAATACGGACGTGGATATGTCAATTTCGGCTGTCGGTAATAACGCTGAAAATGTTGGAGAATTTAGTAAGAAGAGTGTGTGTCTTAATAAAGTTATAAAGGGATTTTCAACATTAAACTTCGCTGATAAGCTTCAAATAGTTTCCAAAGGAAGGGCAAAACCGCCTATGCAAAATTTAACCACAAAAATGAAAAACGGTATTAGACATTTTTATCCGGAAAAACAATACGAACAATTTAAATGGTTAACGGCTGTGAAAATATAAATAAATTATTTTGTTGGCCATGTTTACTTTTTGAAAATGAAAAAGGTCTCTGGAATAAAATTGGTTTTTCCGATTTAAACAATTTCCATAAAGCTGTAAAAAGACACATTATGTCCAATTACGAAATTGTAGTGGCGGATTCATGGTTAAAAACTATTTTTCGGGTTTTTCCGCGTTAGAAAATTGGAAAAAAATAAAATATAATTACCCTATAAATTGAATAGATAGTCTTAAGTTCTGGGTCCACTATGAAGGTACCCGAGGAACGACACTGAAAAATGTTTGTTTTCTGGACGTTTCGAGGGAAAGTCTACCCCCGTCTTCAGCAAACCTACAAATAAAATACTAAAGCAGAATATTTCTTATGTTTCGTATCAGAAATATAACCAGAATGGCTAATAATAATAAAATGTCAATGAATGTCAATTTAAAGGTGTTATTTTTAATTGTTAGAATAAGGTGCGAAATAGGTGTACTTAGAGTATGTTCATTTTAATTTATTGTATTTTGAGGTGTCCTTTTTTTACTTCAGCATTTAACTAAGTGTTATTAAAACTAACGGAACAAGATGCTACACAATTATCTTTATTTAATAATATTAGGGCACTTTCCTTTATTTTACGTTTTTTGGAACATGGTTCTTTTGCTAAAATACTAGAAGCATTCCAATTAAATACTATAAACTTTATATTTTTAAAAGAGATTTACGAAACTGATGACATTAGCGCAAAAAATAACGCTAAGAAACTAATGCAATTTTTAAAAGAAAAGGAGCTGGAAGATGCCTACACCAAAGTGTCGAAATTGTATGAATTAGTATTGACAATACCTGCCACAACTTCATCAGTAGAACGCAATTTTTCAACACTTAAACGTACACAAAATTTCGAGAGAAATTCAACGGGGTAGGAGAGACTTTTGCATACATCGCTGTTGTCCATTGAAAATAAACTTCTCTAAAATATGTCGGAGCATCGACGTTTTTATGATGACGTCATTGACGAATTTGCAAAAAATGATCGAAGAATCGAATTACATTACAAATAGGTAAGTTTCTAAAAATTGCTTCCCTTTCTTAAAATTTCACCGCACGCCCCTGGTACCAAGAATTAACACCATTTTGAGTTTGTGAACTAGACTGAAGAAGTGGTTTGGAATTAAATTTTGAGCATAATTATGGACTCACACAGCCTTATTAGAATTTTATGTTTTTCTTTTGGTATATTTTCCGGAATGGTTATTTTGAGTTATATAGGAAATATTCACAGTAATTGCAGCAAAAAAGGTTTAGTTAACATGTTTGAAATACAACTGTATATCTCACCTTTTCAAAAAGACTAATATTTTTCGACAACCTAAGAATTTTTAAAAATCGTACCAGTGTAAAAAATTCCAAAAATATATTTTACTATTTGTAATTGTATTCTCGTTGATTCTAACTAGGTTTTCATACTCTAGAACAATACAAAAAGTGTCGATTATATTTAATAAACTTGCGTTCCGCGTTTTTAAAAGTATTTAACTGAGAAAAGAAAAATGTAATCCTACCTATAGCTGAAGAATACTTCGTTGCTTCTGGTCTCATTTACGTTAAAAAACTAGATTCTTTAAAACTACTTTATATAAACACAATTGCGAGTCCAACGTAAAATGGCTCTGCTCCTTAAACTACAAACACACGGTCGAGATGTAAAAATTAAAATACTAATTTCATGACTATTAACCTCAAGGAACAATGATGTAGCGTACATTTTATATACTAGAAACACAGGACATTTCGCACACAAATGTCTTTCATAAGCTTTGTACTGAAAACAATATTATTAGAGTAACGACTCATTTCTTTACATGTGCTTCATTTAATTAAAAAAAAAGAAATATCGTAAATTCTTTTTGCTGCGAGTAAACAAAATATAAAGTTGTCCAAACAGCTTTTTCAAGCACCTCATAACAAAAAAGTTGCTCCATATCCTCATTTAAGAAAATTAAATCTTTCTGAAGTATGTATGTAATGCATTTCAAAAACTCACCTAATGAATTTAAGACATTAAAACCCTAATAAATTCTCTCTCGAACGAAGATAATAGCAAATCATGGCAATTTATACATATATATATATATATATATATATATATATATATATATATATATATATATATATTTATATATATATATATATATTTTTTTATACGTCGTTCCGAATCCAATGAGCCCTTACTCATATTTTTGCTAGCAGTGGCAAGAATTAACACCATTTTGAGTCTATGAACTAGACTGAAAATGTGGTTTGGAATTGAATTTTGAACATAATTATGGACTCACACAGCCGATTAGAATTTTATGTTTTTTTTTTGGTAAATTTTTCGGTATGATTATTTATAGTTACATAGGAAATATTTACAGTACTTGCAGCAAAAAAGATTTAGTTAACATGCTTGAACAGAGAGGGGGCAGAGGGAGAGATTGTCATATGCTCAGACAGTCAAGCAGCACTTAAGGCGCTCGACTCACCCACGGCGGGATCAGTTTTGGTTCAGGAATGTGGTGACAGGCTAGAGCAGTTGGCGCGACGTAAAAGAGTGAAGTTGGTTTGGGTGCCAGGACACTGTGGGATTGAGCGCAACAAGAGGGCAGATGAGTTTGTTAGACTCGGCGCCATCAGCCCGTATGTAGGACCAGAACCAGCTTTAGGCATCACTGGGCAGCAGATAAAGACAGCACTCGACGAATGGGCACAACATGAACTTTAACGTGAATGGGGCCAGTCCGGGATCGGGAGGCAAGCTAAAGACTTCATTGTGAAGCTCGATAAGGGCCGAACAGAGTGGTTACTAGCCCGAGACAGAAAAGTTCTAAATTTCATCGTAGGAATAGTAAGGGGGCACTGTCGATTGAGGAGACACCTCTTTATGTTAGGCATTGAGGAAAATTTCATCTGCACGGAGTGTCACGAAAGGGAGGAAACTCCGCTTCACTTCCTGTGCAGATGTGAAGCGCGAGCGAGACTGCGACGAGATATTTTCGGCACTACGGTCTTGCATAGGGACGAAGTTAAGGATCTTGCATGTAAGGATATACAGACTTACATAGTAAGGACAGGCAGA
This sequence comes from Kuschelorhynchus macadamiae, assembly GCA_030620095.1. Classification (NCBI taxonomy): domain Eukaryota; kingdom Metazoa; phylum Arthropoda; class Insecta; order Coleoptera; family Curculionidae; genus Kuschelorhynchus; species Kuschelorhynchus macadamiae. Next base: position 991,134 of record JAUTXW010002849.1, on the reverse strand, counting down.
TTCAAGGATGTACACCTGGTGGCGGGTGGTGGTTGAGGGAGGAGCTGGGGTAAACTGAAAGGACCTTATAGGCCTACCAGTCAGGTCTCTAGACCTCCCCCTAACTACTACTACTACTACTACTACTACTACTAACGTGCTTGAAATACGACTGTATATCTCATCTTTTCAGAAAGACCAATATTTTTCGACAACCTAAGAATTTTTCAAAATCGTACCAATCTGAAAAATTCCAAAAATATATTTTACTATTTGTTATTGTGTTCTCGTTGATTCTAACTAGGTTTTCATATTTTAAAACAATAAAAAATGTGTCAATTATATTTGCGTTCCGCGTAGTTTCTTAAAAGTATTGAAGTGAGAAAAGAAAATTAAATTCAATCCCAGATATAGCTGAAGAATAAATATTTTGTTGCTTCTGGTCTCATTTACGTTAAAAACTAGATTCTTAAAAACTACTTTATTTTCTTCTGTTCGGTGTAATTTAGTTTTCAAGTAAAGTTTACATAAACACAATTGCGTTCCTTTTTTAATAAATTTTATTTAGAGTAGGTTTATTTTTGCTTGATGAATAGAAAAATATGGGAGCGAAAAAGACATATTTTTTTCTTCAGTTGCATCTAGGTAGAATAATACATGAGTAAAAGGACTTTACTTTTCTTTATTTTAGTTAAAGTTATATACGATTTAGTTAGTTTAGTTTGTAGAAAATAAGAATACAAAATCATTTTTTGTCAATGACTTTTGATTTCGATAGTCAACGATAGGCATTTTCTTAAAAATGTTTTATCTAACGATTTTTTATTGCTTTTTACGCCTATTATATATATAAGAATATACAAAATACGCCAAAAACAAAGTCGACAAGACCCCTATGATACACAGTAACCCGAAATAGTTTTCAAAAATTGATATGCAAACTTTATTTTTATTTACTTATATCTATGTTCTGCTTTGATTACCTATACTAGCAAACTCATGCTAACATTACAGCAAAAAAAAATATTTCATTAATTGTTGAGGTGTTTGGTCAGTATCGTGTGATTATGATTATTCAAGTATTCCTGCACACACGTCGATGATACGTTCCCGCATTTCGTCCAAAGAATCCGGAGCCATTTTCAAATCTTGAGATTTCACATAGCGCCATAGAGAAAAATCAAGGGTGTAAGATTTTTCGAGCGATTTGGCCAGCATGGGGGACCTCGGCGATCAATCCATCTATGTGGCGGGGCACGATCGTGTTGAAATGTAATGCTAAAGTAGAACTCACGTGGGTTTTGAGCAACAAAATCATCAATAAGTGGAGTGATGATATCCTGCAATATTCGAAGATATGTGGGGCTGTTTAAATTTCCTTCCAAAAATATGGAACATATGATATGTCCACCCAAATCACCCGCCTAAATATTTTTTTAAGGAAATTGGGTATGTCCTTCGCGAGTCACATGGGGGTTTTCATCAATCCAATATCTACAATTTTGAGTGGCGACTTTTCTATTCAGGAAAAAGATGCTCTCATCACTAAAACAAATATGGCGTGGAAAACTGAGATTTGCTGTGATCTTTTCTGTAATAATCTCACAAAACTCCAGTCGCCTGTGAGGTTCATCTTCGGTTAATTCGTGAACAATAATCATTTTATAAGGATGAAATTTATTGGATTTGAAAATGTTCTTGACGGACGAACCCGAAATATTGCCTGTCTCAGTTACTTGTTTAGTACTTTGTCTAAGATTTACGATTTTGCTAATTTTGGGCCTCCCAGATCTTGGAGCATCTTTTACCGTCCCTATTACTTGAAATTTTCATAATAAATTGTAAAAGTATTGCCTTCACTTTGGTCGTTCCGGAAAGCGTTCATTGAAGAACTGCAGCGTGATATGTCTGCCAAAAATGATAACTAGTTCGATTTTTGAACCCTTGAAAAGCACGTTTCAAAATGTCGAATATTAGAAACCTAAGGCAACGACAATTTATTGTTGCACTTGGAGGAAAAAGTGCAACACGAAATCACGTATCAGAAAATCAAATTTAAAATTATTATTGGTCATCATTTGAGAACTGCTAAATAATTTTTTTCAAAATCGGGGGTTGAATTAAAAATAAAAAGACCTTCAAAACGATGTATCACTCGACCCCCTTCCATAAAAAAAAGTTTCGAAACTGCACCCAGCTGTATTTTTGACATTTAAAGCTGTCTTTTTTTTTCAGAAAATAGAGATGTATTATCGTTCCAAATTCCGTTGCAATATACCGAGTGGCTTAAAATACGGGGCGCCGACGGACTTTATGTTCTCACTGTGTCTTCAAATGCCTACGTTTTGTTTTTTTTAAAGTTCTCCAATTTTTTGAAAATTTTAAATATCCCTTAGTATCAACAAATAGGAATGATTCCTAATTTTTCTGAATTTTCACTAACCATTGAACACGTTTTTTTTGTCCCTAAATTGATGTTGACAAGTTTGAAAGGGACCTCCCCTCCCCCCGAACTGAATTTCTGACTACCTGCCTGCCAGCATCCACCCAATGATTAAAATTCTTGCGAAGTGTCATTTAGTACAAGACTTTAGTTCGTGCTAATATAGGTGATCAAATAGGGACTAGGTGGAACAGCTCTAACGAGCCCCATTTTCTCATTATAAAATACATAAAATAATTATAATCTAAATCCGTGTACCCTTCTTCCGAAAATACGTTTTTAAAGTAAAGTAATTCTAAACACCATTTTAGAATTACTTTTAAAAAATGATGTCTACATAAAACATTTATTTGTTAAAAAAATCCAATAATAATATTTTAATATGGAATATCGAAATTTGATTTGACAAGTTTGTTTCCATTTGCGAGGTTAATAGACTCGAATGTATTCAATAACTGGGGGTACATAGACTTTGTTAGAAGTACCTTTGCCTCTTTGTATTTTCCATGAGTCTGTGTGGCGTAATTTGAAAGCTTCCGTTTAATTTATTTTGCGAAGCAGGGACATTACGCTTAAAATTACAACCATTTAAATGAATTCAAAACATATAAAAAAGCTCCAACTTCACAGTTTATTTGTAGAAACTTCTTTTATCCTTTGTTAGAATATGTGCTTACTGCCGTATATTTCAAACCATACTTGTAGGTACGTATGTACCCCCGGATGGTCTTAACTATACAAGTAAACGTTATTATTTTGCATTTTAAGAGAAAAAATAATTTTTCATACAAAGTTTGGTTGCCTCGAAACTTCGAAAGCTAACATTGGAATATAACTAAATTATAGAGGTTTTCTAAAAAATATATAATTCTAAAATGACCCCAAGAGTGAAGTACCCTTTAAAGTAACCTTATGTGTATACTTATTAAAATATGTATTTATAAAGGGATAAAAGTTCCAAACACCTTTTGCTTATTTTAGATCACTTGTAACAAATCTTAATCTAAACATATTTCTTCCCAGGAAACCTACCGAGAGAAAATAAATAATAATAATATATATAAGACTACCTAAATTTATCTAGCCTCGGTATTAAAACCGTTTGTTTGTTTAGTAACCTATTATATATATATATATATATATATATATATATATATATATATATATATATATATATATATATATATATATATATATATATATATATATATATATATATATATATATATATAAAAAATTGATTCTTGGTCGATATTTTTCAGTTAGATTTATATTTTTTACTTGAGATAGCATTTTGATAGTTATATTAATAATTGGTTAGTAATTAAATTAAGACTGATTTTTCGATTAGCTGCCTTGTATTTTCCTTTTAATTCAAATGGGCTTAATATGTAAAAAAAACTTATAAGAAGATGTGAAATACTGATATTTTTAGTTAGGTGCCTAAATCTAATATTTAATATAAGATAATTAAATAAAAGTGTCAAGCGTATGTTCCAAACAGTACAAATCCACAAATTGTTTTTTAATGCGTGTCGGATAGCACCTACATATTGGACATTAAAATCGTTTCGAGGTAATTATAAAATCCCATGTTGCAAAACACTTGTTTTTACATTATTACATAACAATTTGTGCCAGTTTAATTTTGTCAACGATTTATTCAGAGACATTACATATATTTTTGAAAGAGCCTCTGGATATAAAAATTCTGAAAATGTATTCTTTAAAGATGACAGAAATTGAAATCATTAATATATAGAACTTAAAAGGATGAAATAAAAACATTAAAAAACTAAACCCGACGAAAAAGACACTGCAAAAGAGAAACTAAATTTTGAAGCATCTTGGAATGTCGAGTTTGCGAAGTCGTTGACTAGTGAATATTATAAATACTTAGGCATTAATTGAGGTACTAGAAGTTACGTTATGATAATGCATTCAAAAAAGTTCATATTTAATATACTCAAAAATTACGTAACTATTTAGTCATTTTTTACATGGACTTATGTGTAGAAAAATAGTGTTTATTATATTTTTTGTTTAAAAAGAGTTAGAGATTTTGTACCTTATTTTAATTGAGATTTACATACTTTAAAATACAAAATTTTTAAATGTAATACTACATATGTTTCTGATATAACAAGATCTGCGCATTTTAGCTATAAAGAAATGTAAGATCAACTTGAAATTTTAGGCAGTTTGAATAGATAACACGAACACAAGAATACGGCTAGCGTTAAGAAAAAAAATGGTCTTTACCCCGAAATATTCCTGGTGACTAATTCTTCCACACTCAGCTTATATTTGTATAGTTATTTCGTAACAAATTTATTCATTGGCCCGGCATCGGCAGGCCTTATTCTGTCTTTTTCGTTAGATGGCGCGATGAGTTTCCAGCAGAATTATAAGGATATGGGGCGCATTCACCACATCGTCCAGAAATGTTATTGAAGAAAATCATATTGGTTTTATAGAAAAAAAACACATCAAAACAATACAAAAAATATAGTTCAAAGGTGTCGGTAACCAGACGATCATTTCAAAAAATCGTGCAAATTGGTGCAGTGCAACTCTCTCACGAATTTGCTGAAAAATCTGGCTTAGTGTTTTAAATATATATATTTCCATCTTCGACGCGAAACAACATACACATAGGACTAATAAATTTATTTCAACAGCAAATATTTTCAAACAACGTGTATACAAATGGACAAAATTATTTAGGTCTGGGCTAGGCTTTGTAATACTGATTACTGATGATGTATATTATACATTTTTTACCCTGTTGCAAAAAATATGATAGTATAAATTTAATAGGTTAAAAAGTCTAAACTAGTAATGTTTCTTTGCTTCCCTATATTTGCTAGTTTACTTTAGTTAGTAGGCCGTGTTGCCATCTATATGCCACTAATGTATGTAAAAAACAAATGAACTAATAATACCGGAATTGTCTGCAAATATCATGACAATAGACAAATTGAAAAGATGTTAGCACTTTATAGATTATACACCAAGGACTAAAACTAAAAATGTTCGATATAAGCAACTGTTAAATCTAATAATAGTTCCCTAAAACTAAATGTATTAGTTTAAACTTCTATGCGCTCAATTTCAGCAAAGATTTTGCCGGCTGTGAGTTACATTTATATTTTCATTTTTACATCGATGCCCCTTTGGTCTTTTTTAATGCGAGCACAACAAATTTTGACAGAAATTTGGAATTTATTATCTAAATTGAATGCATTAAACTTATGATTTAAAAAAACAATTTTCAAAGTGTTGATTGCTGTTGCTAAAATATTTGTTTTAATAATATTTAATATAAAAGTTATAGAATTTCGGAAATGTCAGTAAAGATAAATTTGGCTTAATCCAGGCGTATCATCCCAGAAATTACTTGTCTCATTTGTACATTTATAATTTAATAGCGAGTAATAGTTAATATTGGATTTGCGAAACTTTTACCGACAGTGATTTCATGCCATATATTAAGTTTGTGGCCTCATATTTTATTTGTGTTAAATAACGGTTGTAACAAAAAAAAACTAACACAAATATAAATTAAAATCTTTATTGGATACAACTTTTGAAATACATCCAAATTTTCAGTCAGTCAGTTATATATTTATTTACAATATATTTTCTTAAATGCTATAAGATAATAAATTAAATATTTTTATAAGACTCAGCAGCTGGCAACAATTAAGATAATACTAAGATTGAGTGTACATTCGTTTTTAGGGCATTCAATATGTACCATTCTGTAGATAGTTAACTGAGCAACATAATAATTAATAGTAATAGCTTCAACAATGTTCTGTTCAATGATCAATGTCTTCATTTAAAACATAAATAAAGTTAACCTGTCTTACCAGGAGGTACATGTTTTATGTTAAAATTGTCCATTACCGGTCTAGACGAAAAATATATTACCAAATAAAATTTACTGTTTATATGCGGAATTTGATTTTTCTATAAAAGGGTCTAGAAAATTGCATATCAAAATTAAAATTCAAGCGTGTTAGATTCTCTATCTATTTATCTATATGCATATGTTTGTTAAATATTAGTTGCAGAAGTTATTTGACATGTTAACTTGGCTAGGATACCTAGATAAAAACTTTAAGTTTTAAAGTAGTTTTGAGAGCATATTTATATATAGCAAATATCATATATTTGGTCTAAGATTTAAAATACACTACTACTAAAATTAGTGTATATCATATGATTTTGAGTAATGTAACATTTACATTACTCAAAATCATACGATATACACTAATTTTAGTAGTATTGTATTTTAAATCTTCAGTCAAATATATGATATTTGCTATATATAAATATGCTCTCAAAACTACTTTCAAAATTACCAATTACGTATTGGTATTTTTCTGAAAGCAAATAAGCTTTGAAATAATAATAAATTATATGCATGCACATGAGATAAAAATGCATAATTTAAAAAACTTTTCTTGATTCACCAACTCAGTATCTTATGATACATTTGTGAAGTAAAAACAAAATTAAACATAATAGGTACTTAATGTAAAAAATGTCTGATTAAGGTTGAACTCCAGAGTTGAAATTACCAAACAATCAAGATTTTTTAGAGAATATTTTTGTTTTATATGTAAAATACGAAAGTTTAACAGATATTTATGGGTAAACGAGAACCATATCACTTAGCACGTTAAGCAATTAGTATATATATTTAAGTATATAAATATATTATAATTCATATTTTTGCCACTTTAAACAGTCGAAATAATTTCCCGTATTCTCATTAATTTCCATTACATAAATACATTGGTCTATACTAGAAATCAAACAAACAACAAAGAATTTCTTAAATAACTTATAAGTTGTAGAGTGTATTCTGACAGTAAAATATTTTACTATTTTTAAAATTTTACTTAAAAGGGAGAACTGCACGCAAAAAATGAAAACTCAGCGACAAGGTCTAGTCAAGTTCAAAGTAAGATGAAAACGTATTAGAAAAAACTTAATGTACGTCCGACCTATAATATGTTATGTATAGGCAATCTAAATTACATTTCGATTAAAAATGGGTACGACTAACATTTGAAATTTTGCAGTTATGTAGACGAAGGCTCAATGCAAGGCGGTACAGAGCAATTTTGTGGGAAAAAAATTATATGCCACGGCATTTGCGTTAAAAAATGGTCGAAAAAATACAAATCTACTTCTATTTTAACATTCTAGATTTGATGTTTTCGTAAAAATTAAAATGTAGCGCCCAACTATACACATTTTCTTATTTAATTCACATTGAACCTAACAAAAATCTCTTAAGGTTTAACATAATATTGCTGTGTAAGGCTTGCAAATAATCCATAACACTGAGTGCAGTTCTCCCTTAAGACCTACCCACCTAAAACACTAAAATATAAAAATTACTTATTATCTCTTCAATGAGCATTTTTTGCAAGTTTCTGTATTTTGTTTTGAACACATTTTTTTATTTAATGTCTTATTAGTTATTTCTGTAAATGTTTACGCAGCGTGCGAACAAGACTACTTTGCACACTAGTTATTCAACATTAGTGTTTAAATATACAAAATATAAAATATAATATTTCTACTGAAAATGATGAGCAGTCGTAGGAAAAGTAGTGTACATTACTCGTGTCAAAGTTATGGTTTTCAAACTCGAAGGACTTCCTCAGTCGGCTAACGCCTCGTGCTTAATACCTCGTCATTTGAAAATTACCATTTCAACACTTATTTAAGATACTGTAAATTAAGATTATTTTTTTATAAACATATGTCTCTTTAAATCGAAAACTTGTAAGCTAGCTCTTAAAAATATTTTTTTATGTAAAAAGAAAACAACTAAACGAGATTAATTTGATGATAGCATTTCTTTAATGAAGTAAATGATTCCTTAAGTGTATATATACTTTCAGTGCAAACAAAATAACTACCTGAGTAAAACAAAACCATAGAGCAAAAATTAACCAGTATAGTCCATTTTGAATGCCCTTGAATTTATCATATTAATCTTTTTTACAGTGATAGCAAGCGCAATTAACGGCACTTTTAAAGACAAGTGTACGAATCCCTTCTTTGCATAATACTCGTACTTCCATCGGTTCCGTCTCCATAATATTACAGCAAGTTCCCACAGATGTTACGGGTTGGGTTATTTGCGAATTCTGAGGGTCCGATGGTACTGCCCAGCTTTCGCAAAATCCTCTACAAGCATTCGTTGTAACGTCAAATGAGACACAGTCACGTATGCTGACTTTCCTTGTATGTCCTGGAATAGATAATTCTATTAAAGCAAGTGTTGCAATTTATGTTCATGTATGGTGTACCTATTTGAAAATCTCTATATGAAATTATAACTTTAAAATTAAATACATTCTAGCAATATCAGCAATTAAAATGTCTATAATTATCATGAATATGAGAGCAAGCATTGTTTTTAGGTATTTACATTACATTAGATATTTCGAAAATTAAATATCTAAAGAAGGCAGGGGTTATTTGACTACTCCTTTACTTCCCTCGTAAAAACGAAGTACTGTAAGCGTGAAAAAAATCACCCTCCGAGATTATTTCAGATCTTCACGTTTCTGGGCTCCTAGATGCCGAAAAACATGATTCCTCAATTCCGTCTGTCTGTACGCGCGATAGCTAAAAAACTACTTAAACGATTGACTGCAAATTTTGATCAAAAATTAAAGGTCATATGGGAATGACCTGATAATATTTTGGTAAGAATCCAATATGGCGAAACAAAATGGCGACCTGGTGAAATGTTAAAAAAATTATTAGCAAAAAACTGCTTATCCAATTTATATCAAATTTTGCAAAAAAAATCGAATGTTATGTTAGAATTAACTAGTAAAATTTTGATACCCATCCAAGAAGGCGGAAATGGCGGCTTAATAAAATATTTAAAAATTCAGCCTGAAAACTACTTAACGGATTAATTTGAAATTGTGTGCCTTAACTAATTGTGTTATAGGGATCAACTTGTAAAATTATGGAACTTATTCAAGATGGCCGAAAATATGTTTTATCAATTCCGTAGATCGCTTTGTCTGTTTGTCAGTTGGCCGCATAGCCTAAAAAATCCTTACCGGATTAACTTCAAATGTTAGTCAAAAATTAACGGTATATGAGGATGTCCTGGTAATATTTTGTTAAATTACATTAAATAAATATTATTAAAAAAACTAGTTATCCAATTTACCTCAATAGGCTATTTGTTTATCCCGAGAGGGACTCTTTAAACGTTAATTCTGCTGCAATCGAGAGCAAATGAAGACCTCCACGAATGTTCATTTTGTTCGTCATGACTGACACTATAATATACAATTATTTTCAGTTTGGAAATTTGTAAAATAAAACGCCATATGCTAGTATGCAGCAGAGTTAATTTTTAAACTATGCCTCCCGGGATAGTAAAAAGTCAAAACTCGTTAACAAATGAAGTTACAGAGTCAATACTTTTCACACATATTTAGGCTATATTTGAACTAAATTTCAATTGACAATTTTCAATTGAGATTTGCAAAAAGCTAATTTTTAAAGGTTTTTTGCAATTTTCCCAAAAAAATAATCAATGCTTTTTCACCAGATACATCACAAAAGATAGAGTTTTGAAATATTTACAACTTAAAAAAATTATAGACCTTCACAGTTTGATCAAGAAGGATGTACTTTTGTATAACAATAGTATTTAGGTGTACTTAAACAATTTTTTTAATGATTTATTTGTTCCGGGTAATTGAAATACATATAAATAAAAATTAATATATTACAATTAAATATTATCTATGTAGAAACTAACTAAATCTAGATAAAAGGTAACCCACTAGGTGGGATTTTGAATATTGTCTAGTCAGTCTTCCGATCTTACCTCACGAATAATAGTTTTGACATGTTATTTAAATTATTCACATTTGAGATTCTTTATTTCATAAGGAATACTATTATAAATAATGGAACATATATATTTAAAAGGTGATTTATATTTTTCTGTGTAATGAACAAGAATTTCTAAGTTATTTTGATTTATATTATTTAATTTGCATAATCATTCTCCTTATAGGCGTTTATAACAAAAAAAACCTAATTTATGTACTGTTTTCCTGGCCTAATATTTAAATTTGTGTTTGTATAGTGCCCCATTTCAAATAGCAAAGTATCCCTATGCCCGAAAATCAGTTATTCTGTTTCCGATATGACTATAATAATAGTGCAAAAAATAAACTTTAGAAAAATTCGATTATCAAATAAGTTTCTTTATCCCAAATTTCAAATAAAAATAAATAAATTATTTTGTATATTTGTGACAGTTAATTTAAATCGTATTGTAGTTTTAGTGCGCTAATAAATATTATATTTGAGCTAATAAATACTAACAGAAGTCAATAAATGCTTACAGAACAAAGACATTCCGCGTTTCCTTTAAGAGTTGTAGGGCTGCAGAACTGAAATACTGTACACATTCTTCTATTTTAGTATCAGTTTTATTTCATACTTAAGAGTCGTCGAGTATCGCAATAAAATACAATCGGTAATGCGAATTGAACACAATGAAACATTCTATCAAAATAGCTAAAAATGGTGCATTTACAGAAAAGTGTTTTTATTATATGAGTTATTTTTAACAATATTTTACCTAATACATTAAATGATTTCTTTTTCTTTAACAAATGTTAATTGTTTTCTTGGATTTAGATTTTTTTTCTGAATATATTTATGCGTTTAATATATAATTCATCTAATGTCTGAGTGGTATATAAAGCACCAGATTTTACTGATTGTAATATTGATACTTTAGGGTGCAAGGTAATTCACTGTCTCCAACGTCGTTTGCTGAATCTAACAACTTGTTAATAAATCTTTTGACTAGCCACATTTAAATAATAGGAATGTTACGGGTACAATAGACAAAAAAAGTTTAATATTATTTAACGCATCAAATAGGCAGTAGATAATAGAAATAATAAAAAAAAAACATGAAATATTAGAAAGGCACAGACACAGTAACATTAAACTCTACAATTTGTTTGCAATAATTTATCAATTTAGCATACAGTTATTCATGTTTATTGTAGTTAAATATTTTATTACTATTTTACTACTTTCAGGGATAATACTAATAAGCTTTAGTTGGCCGGATAAGAATCTACTACTTCCCTCGTAAGAGGTTCTGTCGTTCTGTCATTCTATCTGTTCTCGGCAGACTTCAAAAACATATCCGATTGGCTACAAATACTGATCAAAAATCAAAAGCCTTATGGAAATAACATGGTAATATTTTGGAAAGAATCCAAGATGGAGGAACAAAATGGCGGCCTCGCAAAATGTAACAGAAATCATTATTAAGAAACTACTTATCGAATGGACTTTAGAATTTGCCCAAAAATATAATATAATATAAAAATAACCTGGTAAAATTTTTAGATAAACCCAATATGAGGTATCAAAAAATTCGATTGGCATGAAATTGTGCTCAAAAATCAAGTTTTAAACAGGAATATACAGGACCAAAATTTTAAATAAAGCTTTTATTTCACTAATAATATTTTTATTTTTAAAATAAGTCCTAGCTCCAATCAAAGAATAATATCCCAGCTACAAGTGGCATTATGTACTAGAAGATGATATCTGTGCCCTGGTTAGTGTAGTTCTTAGGAAAAACTTATAAAGCGTTCAATGGAACTAAGATGCGTGGTTCTATTAAGTCACCCTCCCCACATCATTGCAAAATATTGATATCTCAAAAAATAGATTTGATTTGGACAGCTTTTATATAGATAGTGTATGAAAGTAGTAATTAGCTTTATGAATGGGTCACAGTAATATTTTAATTATTCTTTTTTAATTTAACCTACAATAGATCAGTATACTGGCATAAAATAAGTTAAAAATTAAAATAAACATAATGCAAATAGTACACATATCATAAACACTCAGACAAAAATGTAGTTTAAAATACCGAATAATATGACAATACACTGCATGGAACAGGAAACTGGTTGCTTAATCAGGTATTCGTTGTAGAACCTGTCAAATCTCTATAATGCACTTGTCTATATATGAATTTAGGATTTGTTTTTTAAAATTAAACGTTCGTAGATTATTTCCTATTATTATTAAACAAATACTTGTATTCTTATCTAACATATAATTTATTCAAGGCTTGTGACAGCTGAAAGACTGGCCTAGTATATGTCGGTCTCCATAAAGCTCCCGAGGTACAAAACTTTGCAAAATCAGTTCGGGCTTTGATTTTTGGCAAAATATGTAAAACGTTACCGAGATATCTTTATACCAAGAAAACCCCTATGGTCCGTGACTAAAGCAATGTTAACATAATAGTTTTTTTGAAGAAGTTGATCCTTTATATTAATGATACGGAGAAAGTCAATTGTTGCGAATATAATCGTATTTTAGTTTATTTGAGTTACATCATTTATAGGAGCGTCACATAAAATACATCGTATTTTCAGGAAACAGAAACATACTACAATTTTATTACTTTATATTAAAAATAAAGTGTGACTTCAGTCTTGACTTCAGGAAGAATGACCAACTGGTAGGAAATATTATTTATATTATCTTAAACAGCTAGAAACTTTAGGTAAGTCGATCGGGTGATACGCGTCTCATAAGTACGACAAAATATATTAAGAGGGCTTATACAGTACATACAAAAAAATTGGAAAATTTTTTTTTCAGAACTTCCCTCGTTATGAATTTTTGCTTTTATTAGGAATACTGAAGTGTAACCTAATTTAGTTCCGACATAGCCATTTAGAAACATTGCATTTTCAAACATTTTTATTGGGCGTCAATTTGTTTCATCATATTGGATTCATACCATTATTTTACCAGTTTCTACCTATGCCACACTCGATTTTTGGGTATAATTTAAAATAAATAGAATAAATAATTTGTACACTGATGTTTTAATACCACCATGTTGCTCCGTCATGCTGAATTCGTACCAGTTTATCAAATTTAATTTTTCTGCAAAATTTGAAGTCATTGATCCCAATAAGATTCTTATTTTTTAACCAAAATTTAAAGTCAATCGGGTAAGTATTTTTTACTTACGCTGTGAACTGACAAACAGACAGAACCGACGGTATCGAGAAAACATATTTTTTCATCTAGTGACGCTAAAATTAAAAAAAAATTGTTCCGTCATCTGGAATCTGTACCAAAATTTTGTAAATTCTATACCACAATTGATTCTTTAACAAAATTTAAAATCAATCTAAGACGTAGTTTTTTCAAACTGTGTTTTTAAATATTTTATTAAACCTCCATCTTGAATTCGTACCAAAATTTTATCAGTTGATTCCTACGTAATACTTTTTGCAAAATATGAGGTAGATTGTATAAATTGTTTTTATTAATAATTTTTTAACACCTCACTAGGCCGCCATTTTGTTTCGCCATAGTGAATTTGTTACCGAAATGTTAGCAGGTATAAATATATGTGACGCTATCTGATTTTTTTAGGTATACCGCGAACAGCCAGTCACACATAAAGACAGATAGACCGACGGAATTGGGAAAACATGTTTTTCGGCATCTAGGTACCTTGAAAAGATGTGAAAAGATCTCAGAGGGTGATTTTTTCACGTTTACTTCAGGGGTAATATAACGATTAGAGTTTTACATATCTGTAAAAAGTAAATGTAAATCTGAATTTAACTATTTTTTTGCCTAAAATATATTTTTGTCAAGGTTCGATCGTGGACAGATTCGATACGCTAAGATTAAATTGCTTAAGCTATTTTTCATTTAATATATATGTATATATTATTTACGATAACAAAAAGTTCATTTATAATAAATATATGAGAATATTTTAAGGTCTATTATTCTAATGTACGCATTTTCCAAAATGGTTTTTATATTTTACATATTTTTTGGCAATATTAATATAAAAAACATCACTCCTCAGTTAGAACTATTGATATTTAAAAATAAAATGTTAAGTAAAAAATATGTTTTTTGTCTCGTTCGGCACACTGGTTAAATTGTACTAATATTATACCCAATTTAGATAACATATTGTTCTATTTATATAAACTGTAGATGACGTTCCTTGTTTGGGTATTTTAATAATATTTTAATTAACCTGGTTAATCTCTTTACAAACTTACTTGATAACTACAACATGGTACGTATTAATGAATGAATGAATAGTAAAGTGAAACACAATTTAGTTCCGCACATATTCATTAAGTATACTGTCTTTTCTCACATTTAACAATATTTTACCAGTTTCTACCTATGCCACATTTAATTTTTAGGCTTGATTTAAAATAAATTGAATAAATAGTTTTTACATTGACTTTAAGACTATCGTTTTATACTCTCGCTCGTACCAGTCAAGTATCACATTCAATTTTGCTACAAGATTTCAAGTCAATTGAATAAGAAGACTTTTTCACGTTGATTTTGTAAATATTTTATATGGCCATCATTTTACCAGTCTATCTAAACATTAGGTGAGAATGTTTGCCCAAAATTTGAAATTAATCTAATAAGTAATTTCGGAGGCTGATTTTTTAAATCATTTATTAGGCTGCCATTTTGTATTGCTGTCTTGGATTCGTACCCAAGTTTTACAAGTTGCTATGAAACACTTGATTTTTTTGACAAATTTGAGGTAAATTGAATAATTCAATTTTTAGTAATGATTTTTCAACATTTCACTATGCCAGCATTTTGTACAGCTATCTTGAATCTTTACCAAAATATTCCAAGGTTATCCTTACATAACACTTAATGTTTTACCAAAATTTGAAGTCAGTTGGTTAAGTAGTTTAGCTACGCCGCGAACTGCCAGACAGACAGACCAACGGAATTGAGAAAACATGTTTTGGAATCTAGCGACACTAAAACGTAAAGATATTTATAACCTGGAATTTTTGTCATGATTACAAACAGTTCGTTTAATCGCCATTTTGTTTCGCCAGCTTAAATTCGTACCACAGCTTTCCCAGTTTATCTCTATACCACCATTAATTCTTGCACAAAATTTGCAATCAATCTTTTAAGTAGTTTTTTCATGCTTAATTTTAAAATATTTTCTTAAGCGGCCATTTTGTTTTCCCATCTTTGATTCGATATTACCAGTTGATTATTACTAACCCTTAATTGTTGTGCAAAATTTGAGGCAAATTGGGAAAGTAGTTTTTTAATCATAATTTTTTTAACATTTTACTAAGCCACCATATTGAATTTATACTAAAATGTTACCTTGTTATCCCCATAAGACCCGCAATTTTTGACTAAAATTTTAAGTCAATCGGGTAAGTAGTTTTTAGCTATGCCGAGTTCAGACGGACTTGAGAAAACATATTTTTTGACATCTAGAGATACTGAAATGTAAAGATCTGAATAAATCTCGGATGGTGATTTTTCTTTTCCTTGACGAGGGAAGTCAGAACCATTAAATCGATTTATCTCGTTTCCTGTACTCCAGAGCAAAAAACTATCAAAGACAAAAATTGTACAGCTTGAATTCTGCAATTATTTTTATTCGAGTCTTTAGTCTCCAAAAAAATAAAGGGCGCCAAAGTCTGTAATAATCAGTTTATCCATATTTGGATCCTCAAAAATTGAATTGAAACCGAAAAAAAATGCATAGAATCTATAAAATCGTATATATATATATATATATATATATATATATATATATATATATATATATATATATATATATATATATATATATATATATATATATATATATATATATATATATATATATATATATATATATATATATATATATATATATATATATATATATATATATATATATATATATATATATATATATATATATATATATATATATATATATATATATATATATATATATATATATATATATATATATATATATATATATATATATATATATATATATATATATATATATATATATATATATATATATATATATATATATATATATATATATATATATATATATATATATATATATATATATATATATATATATATATATATATATATATATATATATATATATATATATATATATATATATATATATATATATATATATATATATATATATATATATATATATATATATATATATATATATATATATATATATATATATATATATATATATATATATATATATATATATATATATATATATATATATATATATATATATATATATATATATATATATATATATATATATATATATATATATATATATATATATATATATATATATATATATATATATATATATATATATATATATATATATATATATATATATATATATATATATATATATATATATATATATATATATATATATATATATATATATATATATATATATATATATGTTTTCATTTTTACTCCTTCACGGATATATAAAATACAATGTGTTTTCATTCCGGGTGTACATCCGTTCACTACTGTCGTTCTGAAAAGAACAGTTTTGCTGACGTTTCCTTTTATCTTATTTTAAGGAAGCGTCGCAGTCACCAACACTTCAGTCTCTATTCGGACGCGAGAAAGAAAGCTTCGAAAATGCCAAATGTGATTTTGGCGAAACGTCAGCAAAACTGTTCTTTTCAGAACGACAGTAGTGAACGGATGTACACCCGGAATGAAAACACATTATATATATATATATATATATATATATATATATATATATATATATATATATATATATATATATATATATATATATATATATATATATATATATATATGTATATATATATATATATATATATATATATATATATATATATATATATATATATATATGTCCCAAAAGGTCCTACCAATAATTTAGGAATAAATACATAGATTTGATTAAAATATCGCGATTTAGTCATACTTGCCATAGTCCAAAAGTTAATATTAAGAAAGATACAGGGTGATTAAGTGAAAATTTTATTTTTGAATTTTTTAAATAATATCCCTGGTTTTTGAGATATTAAAGTGAAAATTGGTGATAACGGATTTTTTATAGCCAGTAATAAAAATACGCCTTCAATTTTGATGTAACTTCTAGAGGGCGCTACCAGCGCAACTTTTCGCTCTTAAAAATGTTGTAACTTTTTTATATACAAAATTGTGGAACTTTGTACAGAAAAAATAGGTTGTACTGTCTTTTCTCCCAAAAAAACTAATACTTTATAAATCTATCTAAAGTTCCCCTTTTACGAGATATTTGCTGTTTTATTACTTAATGATGCAGCCGTAGTGATCATTTAGCATATCACAATCGTTCAGAAACAAAGCTAATATGTTTCTTTGCGACAGATGCGTTAAATCCAATTGATTGTTTGATAAACGCCTACTCTATAAAAACGATAAAACTCGAGTATCCTAAATGGTGAGTACACGGGGCTGTTTCAAGTAATAAAATAGCAAATATCTCGAAAACGGTAAAATTTAGGTAGATTTATGAGGTATAGCTTTTTTGTGAAGAAAAGATAATAGAAAATATTTTTTCTATACAAAACTTCCTAATTTTGTATTCAAAAAAGTTAGAGCACTTTTAAATATAAAAAGTAGCGCTCCTAGCGTCCTCTACAAGTTACAGTAAAATTGAAGGCGTATTGTTGTTATTACTGGCTATAAGAAATCCGTTATCACCAATTTTCACTTTAATATCTTAAAAACCAGGAATATTATTTTAAAAAATCGAAAATAAAATTTTAACTTAATCACCCTGTATTCTTAATATTAACTTTTAGACTAAGGCAAGTGGGGCTAAATCGCGTTATTTTAATCAAATCTATGTATTCCTAAATTATTGGTAGGACGTTTTGGGACACCCTATATATATATATATATATATATATATATATATATATATATATATATATATATATATATATATATATATATATAAAAGAAGAAATTAAAACGAAAGTAACAAAAAAATTAAAATGCAGGTTTTGTTGTGTTATATTACCTACACAATAGCAATAGGGTACCTTTATTATATTTAATATAATTTTAGACTACTTTAAAGAATCACTATCGTAAACAACTTTATCCTAATGCTAATTTACAAGTAAAATTATGCAAAAAAGCTTCCCTAAAATTGCCTTTTGTCGGTAACGACAAAATGGTGGGAAAAGCTCGATACGTGTTTGTATTGGAGATAATTGCAATCAAGTTGAACTATCCGTCAACTACGCACTAGATATTTTTGTTGAACCCACTAGTACAAAAATTACGAAAACGATCATAACATAACGTAATAATCCGATAAACATTTACGTTTTTAACCTGTTAGATTTGAGTAATTAGACATATTGTTGTAAAAAAGAGAATACCCATTGAGTAAAAACAAGAAATACCTAAACCCAAATTGAATTATTCCTACGCCACTCTTTTGGATACAGAATCATAATTAGACTTCTCAGTTAATCATATTAAAAAATGCTCAAAGAATCTTTAGTTAGTTGTCTCACTTGAAAAGAATAATTATGATTTTACCATTTACAGAGAAAATGGGTGTTAAAACATATTTTTATTACTTTTCCAGTAAGAAAATATTAAACTAGTTTTAACACTTCGCTCTTACTTAACACAATTTAAGAATGGAAGTTTTGTATCCATTAAAGTAAAAATAAAAAATTGTTTTTTAACACAGCCCAATTTTTTCTCTTCAAAATTACAAAAAATATCAAGTACTTATCCATCAGGAAATTACGTAGACTCACCAACTTTATGACAACCAGGCTTGTGCCAATCTCCATCTCGTTCCGGTAATAAGGATAATCCATTCGTACATGAAATAATCCAAAACAAAAAATAGAAAGCCAGCATTCTAAAAAAATAAGGAAAATTAAGAACTTGAAAATTTATTAAATCTGTATAATAAGAAACCTATTACCAATATGCATACCCTGCAAACAGAATTTGTTTGGCATAAAACAAAATATAAACTCATCCACAAATTCTTAGTTTAAAAATTACCTCTTCGAAATTTGTAATATAAACCTATTAGTTTACATAATCAGAATAACCTAGCAATATTAAAATAGTGATATGGTAATGAGTCAATTAATTAACCTATTTAAAATGCATAAATGGGTGGGCTCCACACTATTTAATGCTTGCTGTAAGAACTCTTGATTTTATAATAATTAATTATTAGTACAGTGTTTAAATTTTTTTCTATTTCGTATTTCTAATCAGAACAATAAAAATAAATTTAAAACAATTATAAAATATAGATACAAAATGTTATTCATTCTGCATTTTACAGGTTAAACTACGAATTACAATAGCGTAAATATTGTTATTGATCTGCTATACATGTCAAATTCAGATATTACCTTTTAAAATAGAAAAATAATTATATCATCTACTTACCTAGGTGGTGAAAATGATCGGAGAGCTACAGAACTCTAGCCGACACAATCTTGAGTGAAACTTTCAATTTGCGCGCGAGTTTTGCCCTCTTTTTCTCTCTATCCCCCCTTTAAACAATATTGCCACCCCCGTAACCACTTCGTTGTACACCCATTCGAATCCATCTTCTCATATTTCATTTGCATCTGTAACACTTAACAATAAAAATAAATGAGGGAAACGGTAACTTGTATGTAAAAGGAAAATTAATATAGTGAGTTGTCCGAAGGTTTCGTGATAAATGAAAAAGTAGATTATTATTTTGCTAATGTTTTTTTTATTTAGTGTTTTTCTCTAAATTCGGATAATTTATGTCCTGTAAAATAATAGAATATCACAGTATCATAGAATTAGATAGGAAAAGACTAATATAGGCTATATAAAGCTAGTTCTATTTAGGCGTCGATAAAATTAAGTATGTTTGAAACAATCATTTGTTTTCCTTTTTCCTTAACTTTCACAGTTCCATGTAACTTTTTGTGGCGTTCTTTATGAGAAAAATATTTTTGATAGACGGAAAAAAAACTGTCATTTCCCCGTAACTTCTAGACTACTCAACATTTTTAAATACGGTTTTGACAGTTCCATGTAAATTTTACTGGCATAATTTATAAAAAAAAATTATTATGACAGCTCCCAAAAAAATTGCTTTTTCCCAGTGACTTTTGAACTCCTTAAAATTTTTAAATGCGGTTTTCATAGTTCCATTTAACTTTTAGTGGCGTAATTTAATTGAAATAAAAATTTGATATCTGTTAAAAAAACTTTTTTGTCCCCGTAATTTCTAAACCACTTAAAATTTTTAAATACGATTTTTACATTTCCTTGCAGCTTTTAATGGCGTGATTATTAAAAATAATGGATGTCAAAAAGATTGTTTCCTTCCTGCAACTTTTGAACTGCTTAACATTTTTAAATACAGGTTACGGGGCTCCATGTAACTTTTACACCCGTATTCACTAAAGAGGTTTAAATTTAGATCAGGTCTAACTTGACAGTTATAGGTTTAAAATGACATGTTTAACAATTGAACAAATAATTTTTCTAAATGTTAGAATCACAAAATGACAGTGATATAGCGAAACATAACTGACGAACTAAGAGTTTTAAGTGTCATGGCAACTAGACGGGTCTAACTCTTAAACCTTTTTAGTGAATACGGGGGTTAGTGTCGTAATTTACTTTAAAAAAATATTTTGACAACTGTCAAAAATATAAATATCGGGTAATATCGAGTGCTTATCTTCAAATCATAGCCGCACGATTTTTGTCTGCATAAATATAAAAAAAATACATAAAAAGGTAGACAAAACATTACAACCTGACATATATCTTGTTTATTACGTAGTTATTGACAGTACCCGGTAGATTATATACAAATATCATCTAGATACAGGCTGTACACTTAAAAGGGTTCTTGAAGAAAAAATATTATAACAGAAGTGACCAAGCGCAATTGACTAAAAATATATTTTACTTTCTAAATTGACCGGCCGGGGGGCGCAGTTGCTTGGATAAACAATAAATTTCAAAAATTCTTCAAAAACTCCCAGAACTAGATATAACTTTTATAATCTCGTTGTAAAAGTGAGTTAATTTCCTGTCATTTTGGTTCTAAACTGTGTGGGGGAGCTGTTGACTTACGATAGATTTAAATCGTAATCGTTTTAGGAACCAAATAGAGCGACACTTTTTAATTTTTCACAAGTTAGATGGTGCTGTTTGTAGCGGTTACAGGTTTTTCCAATTTTCTTAAAATTTCTAAATGAAAGCTTATACTTTTCTTACTATACTCTTAAAGAGTGATAGAAGGCCGAAGTTTTGACGAAAACCACACATTAATAACTTTATTAGTTTTTAAGCTATTACCAAACAAGTGAATTAATCTAATTAATTTTTCGGACGAAATGAGAAATAATGAGAATATCGGAGTAAAATTAAATCTCCAGGGGCGTCCCTAGAGCCTTTCTGTTAACCAACTGACAAAAAATCATTGTGACGGATCAATGTAGGTCTCTGAGATAAATCTTATTAGTCTAGCAAACTAGCTAAAAGATCAACCAAATACAAAATATGGCAGTGAACCTTAAAAATGCATCGAATTTTCACTTAAAATCTCCCTAGTGCTTGAATTATTTACAGAAAAATTGTTCGAGGTTACGAATTTTCAGCAAAAATTCGTGAGCGAAAAAAAATTTTCGGTTATTAATTCGAGTACATGGGAGATTCAGTAAGAAAATTTCACACTTATCAAAGGACAACTTTTTTAGAGTTTTGAACTTTTTATGTAATAACTGTTATTTTTTATTTGATAACAACTCCTATCAACAAATCTTTGGTACCCCTATGGGTTCTCCCATCAGCCCCATTTTGGCACAGATTGTCATGGACTTCATTTTTGTATAAGTTTGTTGATGACATTTTCTGTTCAATTCCATCTGATCAAATTGATAATATTCTAGAAATATTTAATTGTTATAATAAACACACACAATTTACTTTGGAAAGTGAAACAAATAATAGTGTTTCTTTTCTGGACACGTTGGTAATTGGATCAGATCGGAACAACGCTGTTATTCTAGATTGGTATCAAAAACCTACATCATAGGGGAGGTATATAAACTATTTTTCGAATCACCCAAAAAATCAAAAGTGGAACACATTGATAGCCATGAAAAACAGAATCACTCATATATCAGACCCACAATTTTTAAAGAAAAATTTAAGGATCCTTTTAAACTTGTTTTTAAATAACGGGTACCCGAGAGATGTAACGTTAAAGCTGATTTATAACTCCAACATATTTGACGGACCAACGGGGGGTTATATACAGACAAATTTTAAATATAAAAAGCTACCTTATGTTGTTGAACTTACTGACAGCGTTATTAAGCATTTTAGTTCATGTGCCAATATAAAAGTGGCTAAATATAAGACATTAAAAATTGGTCAATTATTGACAAGAACTAAAGACAAAACACCGTATACGCAAAATTACAATGTTGTATATAAAATCCTGTGTCTGGACTGTCAAAAATTCTACATAGGTCAAACTAGTCAAAGCTTAAAAACCGTATTATTCAACACAAAACGATAGTAGAATAGATAAAAGATCGTGTGCTTTAGTACATCACTTTCAAAATCTGGGCCATAGATTTGACTTTAACAACACAAACATTTTAGAACGTGAAGGTAATTATAAAAAAAGAACATTTTTGGAAATGATACATATAAAATAAGGATAAAGATAATTCTATAAATTTCAGATCAGATGTTGATCAGTTTAGTACCATTTATTGTAACATTCCTGTTTAGCACCACTGTATATCCAAGTACTTTGGTAATGTTGCCTTGTATTTTTGTTGAACCCGTTAGTGTGGTTGCAGGTTTATTGTTTAGAACTGTATATTTTTAACTACCGATATTCCCGCGTCGAGTATAAATTCTGTATTTTACGAACACCTGAATGCATTTCGTTTTAAGCATCTACGATGGGAGTTAGCTAGGGGACCTTCAACACGTTTGTTTTTCTTTACCAATGTTTTTCAAATGAAATTTGTTTAACGTTCTGTATGGTAACTCTGAATGTAAGTTTGTATTATTTTGATTGTACTGTTAATTCATTAGTGTTGTATTTTAGCTATTTACCTCCTGAGGAAGCCATTAATCAATGGCGAAATATAGAGGATTGATGGATAAATTGAGATTTTTTATTTTTGTTTGACACACACCACAGACCGCTTATATATATATATATATATATATATATATATATATATATATATATATATATATATATATATATATATATATATATATGGTAAGGATGAAAAATGGCTTATTTGGAAATAATTACATGGTTTGCGTTACCTGTCAAAATTGACATTTCTTTTAAAAAATCGCAGAAAAAGGTACTATTGTTAAAATATAAAAATCTTGTATTAAGAAGATTTTAGTTTTACATTTTACATATGTATATCGAATTTTGGTTAGAAATTACGATATTTAATTTTTATAAGTTTTCTTTTTTCAAAAATTCTAAAAAAGATAATAATTATCTAACTTTAAATAAATATTTTATGTCAGTAACTTCATTATAATATTAATTTGTTACACCTAAATATTGCATAAAAACTTTTTTCGAAAAAAATTAAAACCACATCTCAAAAGTATGTTAAGCTTGTTATTTAAGAGTGCAATCAAAATTTTAATATTTTTTTAAAATATTTAAGTGCCTCGGGAAGGGTTATAAAAATTAATAATTAGAACTGCTAGACATATGTAAAACTATAAAATTCACTACTTTTCCTAATAACACTTTTCCATATTTTAGCAAATAACCCCTTTTTCTGTGACTTTTTTAAAGAAATCGGTATCTATCAATATTGGCAAGAAATATAAGTGATTATTGAACAAAATGTACACCGAATTTCGGCCAGTCATTGCAAAATTTACTCTTTTTTATTCTTGTTCCAAAAATAAAAAAAATATTACTAGAAGAAAATTATTTCAGTAGCCTCAGCAGAATATTAATTTATTATACCTAAACATTGCATCCAAATTGTTTTGGCAAGAAAAATAAAAATTACCTCTGCTTCCAAACTTGATACAAAGCTGGTGTGCTCTTAAGAGTTTTAGGTTAAGAGTTTATATTAATTAATTTGTTTTTGGTCGACTTAATAAATAAAAAAAAATACGAAAATAATGATGAACTCGTTGTAAACTGTAGTTCTCAAAATACAGCATAAAAGATTTAAATAATGAATATTGCATGATAACAAAATTTAGACTTTTTTGCCCACCCCATAATAGTAGAAGTTGCTATGTCCACATATATTTGTTGTGTGGGTAATACACGCAATGTAATAATTAAAATTGGAAACGATGCCTATCGTATGTGCTAAAACAACCTCTAGCGATAAAGTAAATTTAAAAGCAAAAAACGAAACCTCCGCAGATTCCATATAAAGGTAGAGGAAACAAAAATAATAATACTTTGAGTTTCCAGGATCAAATCCGAAATTGTTCGAAAACATACATATAACGAAAAACAAACGTATCTCTGTATTTCACTTGTTCTTGACAATATTTGATTACATATAGAGGAGGAATTTGCTTAGGTATAGAACAGTTCTAAAGGTTGTCAAATAAAAAATATTTTAAGCTTTGTATAAAAAAATCTTAAGTATAGGTACGTGATTTATTTTGTAAGCAACATTCACGCCTAGAAGCATTGTATACAATACTAATTAGATGCTTGCAGTTTTTATAAAACCTTCATTTCACTAAATGCTTACCTTGGATAAAGTCGGTATAAATTTAAGGAATATATAAAATTTTTACTGCTATTTTGTTAGCAATTTGAAATCACGGCCGTTGCGTTAGTCCTACTAGAATGAATATTCAGTCAAAAATTACCTAGGAAACTGTAACTAGCTATCATAACATATTAAATTATGAATATATTTTAATATACGTACCCGACAGTCCATAATTTATTCAAAATTCCAAACACTTCAAAAACTAAAGCATAGTTTTAATATAGAGTATTTTCAAGAAATTCTGTATTTCTATTATCATTTATTTTACAACGTTTCGTTCCCTATTATTGGTGACCATTTATTCTTCGTCCAGATATGTTCGGCTGTTTCAGCTTAACTAAGTTTTTTGTTCCTTTCTGGCTTTAAGTTATATCCTCAAAATAGGGTGCAATACTTCCATCGCGGCATCGGGGGCAATTCATTTAAAATCTTTTACTCCCTCTACTGTTGCTGTCTACCATATGTCGGGCTCTGCTTTCTGGTATATTAATATTGTTGAAACCCAATAAAAATGAAAATTTTAAATTTATTCTTCTCATGTCATCAGACTTTATTTTATCTGAACCTGCCCTGATAAAAAATCATCCAATCGAGTTATCAAAAACTGACAAAAAACCTAAAAAGACAACTCTACTTGGAAACCGGTCTATGCACAAGACACAGTTCTTAAGATTTCTGAGTAGTTCTTACAGACTAAGTATTATGGCGAATTCAGTTATGATTCACTGTATAATATAAGAATCATGACTAAGATATTGACGAGTTATCCCGGCTCTTAGTAGTTAAGCATTATTCTATATTATGATAAAATTTCTTCCAATAAATGGCACATATGATAACACATACTCTACCAAACACTCCCTAATGCAACTATCAGCATTGGGACCATCGCTTCAAAACGTCACAAATTTCGTTGGTGCATCCTTACCTATACCATCACACTTTCACCGCCAAATTGTACCCTAGGACCGAAGCAACTATGCACTCACTATGATCACTAATCGGACATATCCCAACCTTCTTAATCCTTGGCAAATTGTAACGATGGTCTGTGATGAGTTACCTTCAACAGTGGACCTGTAACAGGTATATGGGATGTTAAGTTTTATTCTCGCAATATTCTTCGTACGGTACTGGATGAGACAATGGTATCATGGACATCTTCAGCTTCCTAGCCAAAGCTGTAGCGAAAACTATTCGTTCACGAAAAACTAAGATCCGAAGAAAATGTACTTCAAATGCATTTGGTACTCGTCATCTTCCTAATCCAGGTCTCCTTCAGTGAGAACCAATTTCTCTGAATCTCTTTATTGGATTCGGTACGGTACTTCGTAAAACGTTAAGAAAATTGGCGAAATTATAACTATTATTATGTACAGCAATAGTTTGCTGCCTTTTCCGGACTCATTGTTATTTGACAGTCAGGTTATTCTCATCTCTCATAGGTACCCACAGCAATACAGTTAATGTATCTGGCTTGTAATAAAGAACTGTAACTCTTTTTATAAGACTTTCATGTGAAAGTCAACATATCGTTCAATCAAGTCCCCATAGTTCACAGGTTGTTTCAAAGTTATTGTACAGAAACATTGTTTTATTTACCGCTTTATTACACCAAATTTTTGCACATTTTATTATTGTAGGATAAACAGAATATAGTAAGCTACAATTTGTTGTAATTTTTTTATTGAAATCGATATATTAATCAAAAAGTTACGGAGCGCTGACTTTTATCGAAATTTTCTTGTCCGGATAAATTTACTCTCCAGTAATCTATATAAAACTGCCCATCTTGCATATATACATGTACTACATCTATATAAGGGTTTGATTTAAATATACAATTTTTATTATTTAAAACATGCATTTGTGTTTTATTACGACTACCAAACTTCAGTAAGTTTTAAATATCTAGTGCCTACATGAGTGAGTAGTTAGCAAGTAGTTACAGCTCACAAAAAAAGTATCTGAACTACAATATTAAAATTTTACGACACCTTTTTATTAATGCAAACAAGTTTTTTTGATATTTAGATGAAAAAAAAGCATTAATATATTGTAATTCATGGGTACAATAAAATTTATTTCCTCATTCCAAGCTAATTCTAAGCCACTAAAAATGATGGATCGTCCTATTAAGTCCTAATCTTTTCAAGCATGCAACTTATAAAATGTCAAATGACTATAATTAACTATTATTTTTAAAAGTTACAACTACCAACTTTAGTACAATAATATAATGATACATATTTCAAGGAAGCTATATTTGTTTATATATAGTAGAAAATTATGTAAAACTCATTTTTTAGAACACTTATACCTACCGGTAAAAGTTGGTTTTTCCGAAAGAAGAAATAAAATTCCGATTTTAGTATAAAAATTTTCTTTAATTTTTGATTCATTCGAAATTACCAAGATTGATGGAATTGATATATTCTTAATTTTAATTATATATCTCCGAAAATGAAAGTACGTAACTTAAAACAAGAAGATAATTAAATCTAGAAGGCTATGGAATTTTGTGTTTATTTTGTGCCTGTCAAACGACTATAAACTAATTTTTCAGATCAAACCAATCAACAAAGCTTCGAGTTAGAAATAGCAGAAATATACTTCTAAGTTATTTAAATTGGAAAAATTTAAAAATATTGTTTATGTGCATATTACTTATCTAATTGAAAATTCTGTTATTCAAATCATAGAAGACAATTTGTTTGGAAGAATACAGAACATGTTGCTGATGATTTCGCCGAAGTTCTGCAGGATGTCTAAGCGGAAAGTAAATCACTTGGTGGGAATTTATTATATCTACTTCATAAAACGCCGACACCTATTAAAGACCACCTTCAACCACTGCAGCTCTTAATTATTCACCATTACAAAGAGAAGAAGTCGAGGAGTTCAGGGAATAGCGCAATTCGCTTGAACAAAGTATTATTTCTTAAGTTCCTATTTAAATATAATTCAAGTCTACCTACACAAATATATCTTTTTGTTATTTTGAAAATCTGCTTAAAATAAATAGGAGATAGATGTATTAATTTATTATAAGATATGTGACATATTCTCAGAATTATTATTAATAAAAAAAGTCGTGTCGCAAGGCGTTGACATTTCATTATATGTCAAAAAAATTCCACTTATTACTTTCAGTCAAGTCGACGAAAATTTCCAAAAATTTTGTTGGTTACTATGGTAACGAATTAGAATAACAATATTCGATTGGTTATAAAATGGCGATATGAAATTTCATCTTATTTTCCGACGAAGGAAAAAACATGTTGTTTTTTCGTTAAGATTATTGAGAAGTCTACAGTGTTTCGATAAACACAAACAAACTTTTTTAAAACAGAATAAAATATGAGAAAAATACTGACTTTTCGATAATCTTAACAACAAAAAAGCATACTTTTACTTGGCACATTTTTTTCATCATCAAAAAAAAATAAGTCCGTGAAGAGTCAATGCATTTTAGAGTTAAAAATAGTTTTAATAAAACTTGGTGGAACGGACTAAAAAACCAGCACTACTTTTGTATATTGGGCAGATTATTATTTACGTCTTTATTAAATTGAATTTATTTAACAATAATGAAATATTACTTGTTACTTTTGTATTACTTAGTCCAACAGAAGTTTGGAGCGAAATTAGAGGCCAAAGGACCAACACAACAACATAACGGTAACAGTAACGCGAAAACACAGGTTAACAACAAAAACAATATTAACAAAAATACTATGTAACAAATTGCAACGAAAACAATAATATGTAACAAATAAAAATTCCAATCCTTAAAATGTTTTCTATCATTTAGGATGCATCGATTTAGCCTTCGGAGAGTCGATGAAACAGCGGTTTCAATTTCTGCCCTTGATATGGTTTATGACCCCCTCAAATTTTTTTTCGGATTGTAGGTAAATTTTTATAAACCAAACTGGTTTTGATACTTAATACTCCCATAAATAAAACGATCAAGCCCAAGATGAGGAAACTGCGGGTCGAGGTAAGTCTGGAGATCATTACTAAAGTGGGCGAGGCAACCATCACACTGATGACACATGTTCATTCTAGTAGCGATAGTCACGTCTTCTAGTAGTTCTGGTAAATCGTTTATAAGAAATTGCATGTAGCGTTTACCATTAAGGCTATTATCGAAACTAAACTGTCCAATAATTTTTCATACGATAATTCCGCACCAGGCATTGACGCTCCAGCGATGTTGATGGTCAACTTCACGCATCTTATGTGGATGTCCAGTAATGCATATTAAAAAGATCTTCCATTGCTGGTAAATCCATTCATTATTTCTGAAAGTTTTTGAGGAATCTTTAAAATTTATTGTTCGCCATAGCAACTGAGCCCCCTTGCGAAATATTTTTAGTCAACTGCCCTTGGCCACTTTTGTTATAATATTTTTTTCAAGACGTTAACATGCAGTCTTTCCGAGATATTGATAGTGAACGCCCTTAAGTGAACAACCTGCATATAGATTACGTCTAAATTATAAATACATTTACAATAACTGTGTGCCATATTACAATATATTATGAGCCAAAAACACCGATTGCATTTATACATTTTTAATCAGCTATTGGAAGTGGTCTTAATTATATTCCGAATACTAGCGATATAGTGTTATGTTCTGCCTAGTTATAAACAATTTCCAAAATTAATCAAGGTTGAACATGGTAAGTCCTTGGATAAGAAATAGCTTTAGAATGCAGTGAATATATCCCCAGAAATATGTTTAGCTGTAGCAATACACCCCTAGAGTTATTTTGTCACTATATTTGAGTATATATTTTTTTCAATAATTAAAATATCTTCATCTTTGATATGTTTTAAACTACTGATTTATTAATATTTTGAACCACCAACTGAAGTAAGTTGCATAAAAACATAGTAAAAATCAAGACAAAGGTAATTAAATAAATATATAAAATCAAAATTAAATTCTTTTTTAATCGGCCGTGTTTAGAGGTAAAAAATAGTAAGGCCGAAGCTTTCAATAGACTAGTGTGTTAATGTGATGTATTTATTTAATCTGTTTGGTCACTTGATATAGGGGAAGAATCACTTATTCGGTTAACAGTTTAAAATATTTACATTGGGGATAGCAGCAAAAACCACCCTTTTAATCAACATTGAGTCGACATGCTATGGTAGTAGGCTTTCAAATGTCACAATAGTTTTTCGTACATACAAAAAGAAAAAAACTCGTTACGTAATAGCAATTTATGACTGATATGTCAATTAATTACGTAGGAATGACCAATTGCTACTAATTATTTTTAAAAAAGTTTAAAAGTTTGTGACTCCAATAGCGCATTCATTATTACCGCCATAGCAACGTATTGGTAATATTTTGACATTTTAATTAATAATGAGCATACCAAGGAAACCTTTGCATGTAATTGAATAATAAAACGATAAAAAACGGCCAAATTAAAGGTTTTTTTTAAATATAGTTTTTTTTATTTCCTTCAAATAGGCGCTAAAAATATTTATTAAGAAAATATATCTGATTTCCTAATTTAAAAAATCGGTAAATTCCTTTAACCGGAAATTCCCTTGATATAAATTATTACTTTTATTGGGAAGAGTGAAGTGTGACCCAAGTTAGTTCAGTACATAGTCACAGTATATGTGTTACATATACTGTCTCTTCATTTTTATTGGGTGCCATTTTGTTCCATCATATTGGATTCCTACCAATGTGTTTACCATTTCCTTTCTACCTATGCCACACTTGGCTTTTAGGCATAATTTAAAATAAATTCAATAAGTAACCCGTATTCCCATTTAATTTTTCTGCAAAATTTAAAATCAACTGAACAATATTTTTTTTTATTGATTTTTTAAAAATTTTATTTGTCCGTCATTTTATTTCGTCATCTTAAATTGAAACCTATATTATCAGTCTTTACCTATTCCGTTGGTCCGCAGATATCCCAGATATTAAGTTTCTGAATGGTTTTCATTAACGATCCTCTTGTTGCTATGTTAGAGTGGTGTATTATTTGGGGTTAGGATCCAGTAAAAGAAACAAAGGCCCTTTTTTAAATTGCCGACGTTTCGCCAATTTACTGTTGCATCCTCAGACATAACAACTAGAAGATCGTTAACGAAAACCATTTAGACATGTAATATCTAGGAAATATCTGCAAACCAATGGGTAGGTAAAGACTGTTAATATGGATATTATGCATGATATAAAATTTATGTGTCCTGAGGATGCAACAATAAAGTTGCGAAACGTCGACAATTAATAAAAAACTTTTATTTTTTTTACTGGATCCTAATCCAAATAATACACCACTCTAACATAAAAACAAGAGGATCGTTAACAGAAACCTAATATCTGTGAAATATCTGCAGACCAACGTATATATATATATATATATATATATATATATATATATATCATGCAACATTAGAGTAGGTAAAGACTGATAATATAGCTAATATGGGCAATAACTGCGGACAAACGGAATATGTAAAGACTGATAATTTGGGTCTCATGCTGGATACAGAATGTATATATGTGTCCTGAGGATGCAACAATAGTTTCGAAACGTCGACGATTTAAAAAAGTCTTTTGTTCTTCTACTGGTTCCTAATCACAAATAGTACACCACTCTAACGTAAAAACAAGATGATCGTTAAGGAAAACGATTTAGAAACTTATAACTGCGAAGTATCTGCAGACAAACGGAATATGTAAAGACTGATAATATGGGATTCATGCTGGATATAGAATATATGTTTTCTGTAGATGCAACAATAAAGTTTTGAAACGTCGACTATTTGAAAATAGTTTTTTGTTTTTTTTTTACTGGATCCTAACCCTAGATAATACACCACTCTAAAATAACAACATAAGGATTGTTAACAAAAACCATTTAGAAACTTAATATATGGGTAATATATGCGGAACAACAGAGTAGAAGCACTGATAATACGGGTTTGATGCAGGATATAAACTCTATATATGTGTCCTGAGGATGAAACATTTAAGTTGGGAAATGTCGACAATTTAAAAAATAATTATTTGTTTTACTGGGTCACAAATAATTCGCCATTCTAACAAAGATTTTTTGACATTGTTCCCCCATAATGGATTTTTACCAAAATATTATCGGGCCATCCCCATATGACCCTTAATTTTTAGTCAAAATTTGAAGTCAATCGGGTGAGTAGGATTTAAGCTATGTCGCGAACTGACACACAGACCGACAGACGGACCGACAGAATTGATAAAACATGTTTTTTGGCATCTAGGGATGCTAAAACGTGAAGATATGTAAATTCTTAGAGGGTGATTTTCTTCACGATACAAAAATTTGTGATTTTCCGAAATTTTGTTCGGCCCTCTTGAATTACCAACACAGTTTTACTAGTTGAGCCTTATACCACAATTAGTTATGACACACAATTCGAAATCAATCCATTAAGTAGTTTTTTCAGGCTGAATTTTTAAATATTTTATCATAAAGTCATTTTCTTCCGCCGTCTTGGATTCGTACCAACATTTTACCAGTTAAGTCCAACAAAATATTTGATGTTTATGCAAAATTTGAAATAAATTGGATAAGCAGTTTTTTCATAATCATTTTTTTAACATTTCACTACGCCGCGATTTTGTTTCGCCATTTTGGATTTTTATCAAAATATTACCAGGTCATACCCATATGACCCTTAATTTTTCATAAAAATTTGAAGTCAATCGGGTTATGCGGCGATCTGACAGACAGACAGACATACCGACAGACTTACCGACAGACGGGCCGACGGAATTGGTTTAACATACTTTTTTGGCATCTAGGGAGGTGAAAATGTAAAGACGTGTGAACCCTGAGAGGGTGATTTTTTCACGATTACATACTTTTTATTTGGCCGCTATTTTGTTCGGCCACCTTGAATTAGTACCAGAATTTTATTACGTGATTCCTATACCCCAATTAGTTATGACATACAATTTGGAATCAAACCATTATGCAGTTTTTCAGGCTGAATTTTTAAATATTTTATTAAGCCGCCATTTTGTTTCCCATCTTGAATTTATACGAAACTATTACGAGTTGATTCCAATATAATACTTGATATTTTTTGCAAAATTTGAGATAAATTTGATGAGTAGTTTTTTAATAATATTTTTTTAAGACATCACTAGGTGTTTCGCCGTATTGGATTTTTACCAAAATATTACCAGGTCATCCCCATATGACCCTTAATTTTTGACCAAAATTTGAAGTAAACCGGGTAAGTAGTTTTCAAACTATGCCCCGAACTGACAGACAGACAGGCAGACCTGCAGACGGACCGACGGCATTGATGATACATATTTTTTTGGCATCTAGCGACGCTAAAACGTAAAGATGTGTAAAACCTGAGAGGGTGATTTTTTCACGATTACAAACATTTTATTTGACTGCCATTTTGTTCGGCCATCTTAAATTGGTACCACTTTTTTTTCAACATAATACTTGATGTTTTTAGAAAATTTGAGATCCATTGGATGAGTAATTTTTTTAACACTGCACTAGGCCGCCATTTTGTTTCGACATATTGGATTTTTACCAGGTCATCCCCATATGTCTCTTAATTTTTGACCAAAATTTGAAGTCAATCGGATAAGTAGCTTTTTAGCTACGCCGCGAACAGACAGACAGACAGACCGACGGAATTGAGAAAACATGTTTTCCTTCATCTAAGAACCCTGAAACGTGAAAAAAACTCGGAAAGTTATTTTTTCACGATTACAATACGAGGGAACTAAATAATGATGTTAATAAAATTTGTTTTATTTTTTTTTTAATTAAATTTAGAGAAATAAGAATATAGAACTAATTTTTTTTATTTGAATTAAGCTCTATTTGATTTTCTTTTTGAGTATAATCACTTTTTTTCTCTATATTCATTTAAAAACTATGTAAAACATAAGAAAACAAATGTCAAAATTTGTATTTTTCTTTCATTTAGAAACGAAATAGAATATCAGGTTTAAAAAATTATTTTCAATGCTTCTATAGCTTTTTACCAGTTTTTATCAAAAAAAATTAAATTATGAAGACAATTTAAAAATTCTGTCATGTGGTTTTTGCTATTCTGTAGTTTATGTAGTGGATATACAAAACCAGAACAATTTTGTTGGGAATCTGAAAACGAATAAATTTATTTTTGTTCTGAATGGACCAATACTGTCTTTGCGGTATATTGTCAACACTATATCATTTAATTTCAATTTACATGTTCTTATGGACATATTTTGTCCGTACCAGGCGGTTTCACCAAAATAAAGTTTAGTAAAGTTCTAAAGAACCTTTAATTTGGTTTTTTACTTATTTATTATAATAGTTAAATAAAGCATGTGTTGTGGATAATTATTTTGATACAATATTGTGTAATAACCGCAAGAGTTTTTTATTAGGAGGATACACATTATTAAAAATAGAATAGTATATAGGTAATAGGTAAAAAAATACGGGTAAAGTAAACCTAAGAATGGATTTGCCAAAGTTTTCTTGTAAAGTAATCAAAAAAATATTTTTTTCTAATTTTCACATATGTGTCATTTTTAAAACTGGTTAACGTTTTGAAACGCCTTACTTTTCGTAACTGGTTACGAAATAGTTATTTTCCTGCAATCGTGCAGAAAGCGGCTACGCATTTTGATGCGGAAAGTTTTATGACTTACTTGCCGGAAAAATGTTAAGAAATAGTAATTTTTCTAACTAGTGCGGGAAGTTCATTTTTCCGGCCGTTTTGCTGATGCACACTAGCGTGGAACTGAATACTGAATTGAAATAAAATAAGTTTAAAAAAAAATATTTTAAAAGAAGCTTTTGTTTTTATTTTATTTATAAACTAAAAAGTAAAAAATAGTTAAACTTACATAAACACAGAACTTTTAAAAATTTGAATATTTTCTTAAAAGCTTGAGGCTTTATTTCAAGTGTGATAACGTCTCATGCCTCAACGTTTTAAAAAAATATTCAAATTTTTAAAAGTTCTGTGTTTATGTAAATTTGTTGATTTTTTACTTTTCAGTTCAATAGTTTATAAATAAAAGCTTTTTTAAAAAAATATTATTTTACATTTATTTATTTTATTTTGTACTTTTTAGCATTATTTTTTACGCACCCTATATAAGACATTCACGATTGGACACCATACTATTGTATTGTCATCAGGTTTATGTATGTATACCAAATCTCAGTCAATTTTGATTACGGGAACTGCTTTGTACTTTTTAGCACTATTCTTTATATACCCTATCTAAGACATTCACGATTGGACACTGTAATATTGTATTATAGTGCATCTAGTTTATGTACGTATACCGAATGTCAGTCAGTTTCGATAACGGGAACTGTTTTATACTTTATATAAGTTTATGTATGTATACCAAATCTCAATTCCGATAATGGAAACTGCGTCAAAAGTTACTTGCAAAATTTGATCCAAACATACATACAAACTAGCTAACATAACCAGTGAAGTTGAAAAAAAGCTTTTAAAAAAATCACACATCGAGGCAGTATACGCTAGTATACTTTCAAAATAACCAAAAGATATGTTCCTAAAACATTTTAATTTTATTATTATTAACAATATTTATATGAAATGTACAGTTAGTTAGTATTAGTTTCTACTAATAACGGTTTAACGAAAATGTAGCGGGTGAACTTGTGGTTGAGGGACGAGTGGTGGGGTTATTTTTTGTTAAAATTGTGATAAGGTTATATTATTCTTCCCTGAATCCGCTTTGTAACCTTGAGCCACTGTAGTGCTTCCAGCCACAGCGCCTCTTCAAATTTATGATACTCACTCCTGAATCACCTTTTTTAGTTTTGTGCACTAGTGCGAAAAGTACACACAGACTTTCCTCATACGGAAATATTGAAGTCAGAAAACAATACTTGCAAATGTATAACACACTGCAACTCCAGAGTATGTGAAATAATATATAAAAACTTGATAGTAATTGCAGATGTCTAAAAAATTAATTGGCCTGTGAAGAGGCGCCTTGGATATTGTCTAGTTATTAAATATTTTTTCATATTTCCGGGGAGTAGAGAGACAATGACCTTTGGTTGATTGTCATTTGGCAACACTGTCGGAAATAACGTTTCATTTCCTAAATATTGTGGATTTTTATTAATTCTATTTAGAAGCCGGCCGATATTTCGTTATTTTTTCATTGGAAAATGCACTTGTAATGATGGATTATAGAGGAAAATTTTAAAAAATATGAAAAGCATGTGCCTTTTTTTCGTTTTTGACCAGTTTATTAAAATATCATAGCAATTGTTTAATTCATTTATAAAAAAATATCATAAACTTCTGTTTTTAAGGTAAGTTTAATATTAGATTTCGTTTTTTTTTTTGTGAAAAATTAATATTTCGTTCCCAAAATACTGATATGTGTGATCTATTAAACAATAATAATTTGCTCTAAAGAATTGGGAACAGTAAGTTTTCAGCAATTTGTCGTAAAGATTGTCTTTAATAAATAATTAAAACGATAAGGAAGTTTAAACGATATTTTACCTATATACTTGGAAAGATTTATCTCCCTTTTTGACGCTTTACAAACTGGCCTTTTGTTCCTCACAACTTTTAATAATTTAGTTCCAAGCCATATTATTTATTTAAGAAAAAATAGAATTTGTATTATGTTGCAAGAACGCATCATACTCATAAGTACCAAAAATATTTATTAAGCAGCCTTTAACAATACAATGTTTACCATGATATAGTAACAAAAATAAAGACTAAATGTAAGTAGTTCAGTTAAGTATTAAAAACACTAGTAAGAATGAACATTGAAAGGCCCTAACTCAACTATTATTATTATTATTTGGACTAGAATTAACAATTTAAATTTAATATTAATAATAATAATAATCAATTTAAATTATATATTGTTCCGGATTGGCCGGTACCCAAACACGGTTTCTAAATGCACTCCTTTTATTCAGAACACAGCTTACTGGTAGCAAAAGTAAACACTGAATATACCTAACAATCCTAACTAAGGTAACTTTAAACTTGTCACTGTTCGTTTGTTTATACTTCGAAATCTCAATTACAACTGAATCAAAATGTGGCCTCACGGAGCGCTTATATAGCCTTTAGAAAAGGTTGGAATGATCTAGAAAATTCTAGAATAATCTAAATACTGCAGGGTGAAAATAATTAAGCCTAAAAGAACATTTAATGTTAATACATAGACAAAAATTAAGGTAAGTCTACTTCATTAAAATAACAAATAATAAATAAATTCATCTAAAACTTAACAAATCTATAACTAGGGCTAAATTAGCAACAATATTTATATTCAGCTGCAAAAAAGCCAAAGAGATTTTTGTTTGTCATTATAAATGAAACAAATAATCTGAACACATTTAAAAAAATCGGTAAATTTGCTTTACCCGGAACTACCCTTGTTATGAATCTTTCCTTTTATTCGGAATAGTGAAGTGTGACCCAATTTAGTTCAGTACCTAGTCATTTAGTAACACATATATACTGACTTTTAAAACATTTTTACTAGTCGCCATTTTGTTAGATCATATGCTACCTATGCCACGCTTGATTTTCGGGCATAATTTAAAATAAATTCAATAAATAGTTTTTATATTAAGGCACATCATCATTTTGTTAAGTCATGTTGACTGCGTACCGATTTATCCCTATATCACATTTAATTGTTCTACAAAGTTTAAAGTCAGTTGAATAAGATTTTTTATGTTGATCTTTTAAAAATTTTATTTGGCCACCGTTTTCTTCCGCTATCTGAATTCGTACCACAACTTTACCAGTTTATCTCTATATCACAGTGCTTTCAGGATGTTTTTTTTTTTATAATTTAAAAGGCCGTCATTTTGTTTGGTTTTCTTATATTCATACCAAAATGTTACCAGTTCATACCTATGTAACGCTCTTTTTGTGTAAAATTTGAGGTAAATTAGATAATTAGTTTTTTCAGTAATAATTTTTTTAACGTTCCACTAGGCCGCCATCTTATTCCGACATATTGGATTTTTATCAAAATATTACCAGTCATACCCACTCTTATAAATAGTTTTTAAACTATGCCGTGAACTGACCGACAGACAGGCAAACCGTCAGGCGGACCGAGGGAATTCATAAAACGTGAAGATATGTGAAACTTGAGAAGATGCTTTTTTACGATTGCAAATATTATATTTAGTCCATTAAGTAGTTTTCAGGCTGATTTTTTATATATTTTACTAAGCTGTCATTTTATTCCACCATCTTGAATTCGTACCAAAATTTTACCAGATGATTCCTACATAATACTTGATTTTTGTAGTTTTTTAGTTATAATTTTTTTAACATATCACTAGGTCGCCATTTTGTTTTGCCATATTGGATTTTTACCAAAATGTTACCAGGTCATCCCCATATGACCCTTAATTTTGTCCAAAATTTGAAGTCAATCGAGTAAGTAGTTTTTTTAGCTATGCTGCGAACAGGCCGACAGACAAACAGACCGACGGAATTGAGGAAACTCGTTTTTCGGCATATTAAAACGTAAAGATCTGAATAAAATCTCAGAGGGTGATATTTTTACGATTACAATACCTCACTTTTACGAGGGTAGTAATAGAATAAACTAGTTTTACTAGTATATTACGCCATGGTCAAATAACGTCTTTGTTAAAATTTGTTTATTTTTCGAATGTTTTTATTATTTAAATAAAATGATCAGTAATAATTGATCCACACAGGTAAAATAATTAACTTAGTTTGAAACCACATTTAAAAGGAAACTAAAGTGAGCCTTGCACAATGGTTAATGTTTGTTTAATAATAATAGCTCAACCCATCATGATTTGTTTTGTTTTGGCGCATTTTATTAATCACTAAGATCATACTCCCGAACGTATTTGAATTTCAAGTGTTTCTCATTTGTTCTAGGAGATAACCCAATTTTAATGATGAATTTAACAACCATATATCTGCATATTTTAAGTCTGCCGTATTTTGTAGCTAGACTCTATTGATAAATAAATGTAATTTAATATTTGCCATTATTAGTCAAAGTTGGCTAGGAAATACAACTCAACTTGACAATGTTTTTTCTTTCTGAACCATTTTAATCACTCAGATCAGTTCTCCAGACGTTTTGGAAATTCTAAGCCTGCCTCATTTCTTCTAAGAGATAACGGAAGTTCATCGAAATGATTCATTACACTATCGTGTCTTTGTACCTTCTAAGTCCGATTTGCTCTAAACTGCACCAGTACGACAATTTGATAAAAAAAATACTTTTTATATAGATTCTCATTACATTTCGCCTATTAGTCAGTGGCTTGCTCAAAACGTGTTTAAATCTAAGAAAATAGGATTTGGCTGAATGGTCAAAGATTGGCCAAAAATTATTGCTCAACCATTCCACGATATTTTCTGAAAAATAAGATCTTTATAATTTCAACTAAGACCAACCCAACTTGATTTAATCGAATTATGGGCGGGGTTGAAGAGTGTTCAATGTTAAGAAAATAAGGTTTTTGCCTTCGTTTCTTAAATTGACCATACTCGCTTAAGTTTTTTTCCTGCAATTGAAAAAGACTGTCATTTAGGATACTCCTCGAAATATCTTTGAGAACCGGTAGCTGAATTTATATTATAATGACAATAAATATGTTGACCTATTATATTTTTCTTATACGTATATTTTATAAACAATTGTACTGAAACTACTATAATTCGACGATGAGAAATGGGCCCTTAAAATGTCTCTAAGTTCAGCTTTTGCTTTACGTAGTAAAAAAACTCACTATTCTTTAAACTGTTTGATAAAAACCATAATTATTTTTTAGGTTTTCCTTATTTTTTAAATTCGTTAAAATATTATTATTCTTAAAATTAAGAATAAGATGTTCTATTAGGTTCGAAACGTTTTAATGCGATTAAACTAATATTGCAGTAGGACATAGTGAGTATTGGAGTTCACAAAAAAATTGAAATTAAAAATGCAGGCCCCAAAATTCAAATTAAAATGGGCCTCTAAAGGACAATAGAGTAAATAAACTAAAATTTTGCCAAGTTGAAAACTATTTGCATGATAACAATTAGTTTGTTTTAACATCATGATCTTATCATTGACTTTGTTTTTTCCGTTTATATTCCTTGTTATGGTAAATTGATTTGCCCTCGGCGCGCGTTGACTTTTTTTGAAATAAAAGTAAGGCATCGTTGAGCGCAGTTAATACTTTGACAGATGTCCCCCTCTGGGAAGACGGTGCACGGACATCAGAAGGGCTGCTAACACCCTGGTAGAAGTTATTGTAGCAATACAATAATACCGCAGAAGTAATACCCCGTTCTCTATAAAAGCACAATGAAATGCAAATACATGTTTCGGTATTTAGAGAACATCGACGGAAACTATGTATCCGCGCCCTGTAATACAGAGTGTGGAGTCATTAAAACAACTACGAAACAATATACTTAGGCCTTGGGTCTATGTGGTCTGTCCAAACCTACCAAAGCATACATAAACACGATTTTTTAAATTAACATACAAACCAGGGCTTCCCTAGAGGGGATGGGAAAGAGTTAAGAGTTCAGAAAGTCAAAGAAAATTCTACGAATAGCACCTAATGCAAAATACAAACTTATAGATACGTTGGAATGTTGTAAATAGTTAACATAACGCTAGGTTGTCACCACAATAACTTCTAAACTATTTACCTTAGAAAAAAGTTATAACGACTTTATTTGTTGCTTTTTTTGAGGGCTCTTAAACGATTTATCACATCACGTAATGAAGATATGGGCATTTTACATGTCCTCGTCCGGGCATAATTAAAATGTTAGAGTTTTATAATTTACATGAGTTTTTTCTCACTTTCAGATACGCAGCCTTACAGTTTCTATTTATTGTTATATTTGTTCTCAATACAGCTACTTGGGTATATTAATTATTCCAGTTTATTATTTCCTTCGTCAAAGGGAAGTATTTTAATAGTGAAAAAATCACCCTCCGAGATTTTTCAGATCTTCACGCGTTAGTATCCCAAGATGACGAAAAACATGTTTTCTCAATTCCGTCGGTCTGTCTGTCTGTCTATGTGTTCGCGGCATAGTTAAAAGAACTACTTATCCAATTGACTTCCAATTTTCGTGAAAAATTAAGGGTCATATGGGGATGACCTATTAACATTTTGGTAAAAATCCATTATGGTGAAACCAAATCGCGGCGTAGTGAAATATTAAAAAAAATGTTATTAAAAAACTACTTATCCAATTTTTCTTAACTTTTCCACAAACATCAAGTATGATGTTGGAATCAACTAGTAACATTTTGGTACGAATCCAAGATGGCGGAACAAAATGGCAGCTTAATAAAATATTTAAAAATTCAGCCTGAAAAAACTTCGTAACGGATTGATTTCAAATTGTGAGCCATAATTAGTTGTGGTATAGGAATCAACTAGTAAAATTGTGGTATTAATTCAATATGGCGGAATAAAATGACGGACAAATAAAATGTTTGTAATAGTGAAAATATCAACCTCTCAGGTTTTACATATCTTCAAATTTTAGCTTTCCTAGATGCCAAAAAATATGTTTTATCAATTCCGTCTGTCCGTCTGTCCGTCTGTCTGTCTGTCTATCAGTTCGCGGCATAGCTTAAAAACTACTCACCCGATTGTCTTAAAATTTTAACTAAAAATTAAGGGTCATATGAGGATGATCTGGTAATATTTTGGTAAAAATCCAATTTAGCAAAACAAAATGGCGGTCTAGTGAAATGTTCAAAAATAATATTATTAGCGAGCTACTTATCCAATTTACCTCAAATTTTGCACAAACATCAAGTATTATATTGGAATCAACCGGTAAAATTTTGGTACGAATCCAAGATGGCGGAACAAAATGGCGACAAAATAAAATATTTAATAATGCAGTTTGAAAAACTACTTAATGGATTGATTTTAAATCGTATGCCATAACTAATTGCGGTATAGAGATTAACTAGTAAAACTGTGTTACTAATTCAAGATGGCGAAACAAAATTGTGGCCAAATAAAATGTTTGTAATTATGAAAAAAATCACCCTCTCAGGTTTTATATATCTTCACGTTTTAGCGTCCCGAAAAAATATGTTTTATCAATTCAGTCGGTCTGTCTGTCTGTTTGTCAGTTCGCGGCATAGCTTAAAAACTCCTTACGAGATTGCCTTCAATTTTTAGTCAAAATTAAGGGTCATATGAGAATGACCTAATAATATTTTGGTAAAAATCCGGTATGGCAGAACAATGTTAAACAAATTATTACTGAAAAAACTAATTATCCAATTTACCTCAAATTTTCCATAAAAATCATGTGTTACCTAGAAATGAACTGGTAAAACAAAATAACGGCCTTATAAAATATTTAAAAAATCTTGAAATTAATTAAAATTAAATTAATTTCAATTTTAGTTCAGGCATTAAGTGTGATATAAAGATAAACTGATAAAGTTGTGATACGAATTTAAGATGGCAAAACAAAATGGCGGCCAAATTTTTTTAAATCAACGTAAAAAAAATATTGATGAATTAACTTTAAATTTCGCAGAAAAATTAAATGTGAAAATGGGATAAACTGGTACGAACTCGACGTGACGTAACAAAATGGCGGTATGTGTCAATGTAAAAACTACTGATTCAGTTTATTTTAAATTAAGCCCAAAAGTCAAGTGTGGCATAGACAGAAATAAACTGATAAAATATTGGTAGGAATCCAATAGGGCACCTAATAAAAATGTTTGGTAAAAGACAGTAAATGTAACACATGTATACTGTGACTATGAATTAAACTAAAGAATCACACTTCACTATTCCTAACAAATGGAAAAAAATCTTAACAAGGGAAGTTCCGGGTAAAGGAAATGTACCGATGTTTTTAATAGTAACAGATAGACTGACAATAGTAGGTATTAAGTAACGAAAGTAGCAATATATGAAAAGTAGCCAATCCAAAATCACGACTTCTGTTTAAACTAACCAATCGTTATAAGCCTTTCAAAGTAACTTAACTTAACGACACTACTACCGACTGCTTGTACCCATGATCGGTAATCAAAC
The DNA here is from genome assembly GCA_030620095.1 of Kuschelorhynchus macadamiae. Classification (NCBI taxonomy): domain Eukaryota; kingdom Metazoa; phylum Arthropoda; class Insecta; order Coleoptera; family Curculionidae; genus Kuschelorhynchus; species Kuschelorhynchus macadamiae. The sequence continues at coordinate 947,830 of JAUTXW010002849.1, read as the reverse complement.
ATGCGAATTTTTATTACAATTCTCTAAGACTTTTAGAATATTAACTGGATGTTTCTGAATTTTGTTAATATTATGATATAACGATTTGACATAAACAAAAATAATAAATATTAACTTCACGGAATAGACCAGTTTAACAGAAAATAACAATTCTATAAAGCGATACGCGAATATAGCTCCGGAATTCATTAAAAGCATTAACATTTCATGTAAATTGTACACATTATGAAAAAAACGGTAATTTATTGTCCAATACTATGAATGTTCCCGGAATCTTTTGTTTTTTTTTAGTTTAATTATCAAATTGTTTACCGTATTAAATGACTTCGTTACATGAAATTATTTAAAATATATCAGAAATGAACAGCAATCTGCATAATAATTTTATCAGTTTAATCAATGTATAATTACGCACAATTCTAGAAACAACATATTGTTTGTAATTGTAGGCAAATGGCGATTGCGTTTTGCTTGCTAATTTGTGTTTAGATGATTTCTGGCTATCAAGCTAATTAAGTATTGACTTAAAAGCAAATAAAATAGGTTGTTAGAAAAATGTTTAAATCTTTAATCATCATTACCAACAATCTTTTTCATTCCCTGCTGGATAGAAAGATTAGATCTACAGGAAAAATTTTATTTTTTGTTACCATTCTTTCTATTATGGTAAATCCTATATAATATACTATAATTTATATTATGGTATGTATCTTTAGTGCAAGAGTTTGTTAAAAAGCTTTAATATTTGTTTAACACAGAAAAATAAAAATGTTCAAAACAGTATCCAAGTAGAAACAAAACACTCGCTATAGAGTGGTCGGTACAAAACCTTTGACAAAAACAATGCAAACTAATACATGTTGTCGAATTTCAGCTGCTTGAAAGTCCACGTGTTTGATGCCGTCTAGCGGCTAATTTAGATACGAATAAACGTAAACTGCAAAATTTTGCATTCAATATTCAATCTACATTACAGAATGTCAGGTAAGTATTCGGCATACCTCGGGATCGTACTGGAGAGGTCAAACTAACCCTAGTTTACCATGGAAAAAAATCCTCAAGTTCTCCTTAACCGAAAAGCGAGGCCCCAAAGGGGTGGTGTATTTCCATAAAATTACCCGTTTTGAAAAAAATCATCACGTTATTGAAATAATATATCAGGATACCACAATAAGACACCACAATAATCTCCTCCAGAAATTCGTTTTGAGTTGAAATATTGCCTAGAGAAGTAAGTCTTTCTTGAGATATTGTATTTCTTAAATAAGTTTTTACACGTTTGAGGCAAAAAAGAACAACTTCTTTCCACTGAAGCACTTGTCGACGGTATTGTCAAAATAAGGGAAAACACTTTATATGCTTTGGTTAAAATATCTTTATTTTCATTAATTTTTTTCACTTGCTCTTGCAGCGATATATTCCAATTACTGTTATTGGCAAAAATAAGACCAAGCTCATTTTTAAGTCGTTGACTTTTTGAAAATATTTCCCCATATAACTGTAACAAATATTTACTCACGTTTGTTATGATTTATTTCTGTAATAGAATTTGCCTTATCAAACATGGTATTAAAAAAATTTTCATTTCTTTTTTTACAGAGCGCCTCACGACAGCGTTTTATATCGGATATGCAAAAATTAATGTCAAGCGATTTTTTTTAAGAACGCAAATAGTATGTCCGTGAATGAAAAAATGTCATTAAACAGTAATGCGAGAAACGGATTGATTTTTTATCAGATTTGTCACAGTTTTGTAATAAATTCAAAGAAGTCTTTTAAATTATTCTAGTCTTGAACAATCACATTTACTAACTTCGAATTTGGACCAACGAGTTTCTGTAATTGTTGGTATATGCCTCGTAAATGCAGATGTAATAGCATACGTTCGTTTGGCTGAGTGATGAACAAATGAGGGAATACCACTAAGACTTGCAAAAAAAATTCGACATTTAGAAATATTTTTAAACTTTGCTGCATCATAAGGTTAAGACGATGCGCAAGAAAATGGACAAATACAGCCTGCGGCGCTTTTTCTTTTGAAGGCTATTTAGATGGCCAGACATCACCCTTGCGCCATCGTAATATTGCCCTATTAATTTATATATTAAATTGGTCCAAAATTTGATCCAATAGAAAATATAAATTCTCCGACGTTCTATCGGAGCTGACATTATAAAATCCTAAGGATCTCTCGACTACTGAACCTTCTGAATTAACGTATCTTAAAATTATGGAACACTGTGAGGTTTGCCTAATATCATTGGTGTCATCCACTTGCATACAAAAAACCGTGTGCTCATTATTTCATTTTTTACATGATCAGTTAAATAATCAGAAATGCTTTCAATTATTTCGTTTTGAATAGTTTTAGAGTCACCAGTAAGAACATATTTAATGTTTTCGTGATGATCTTGGGAACTTCTCGATATTAATAAACCTAAAAGTTTTTTTAAAATTCCGCCTATTTATTGACTCGCTGCTCCCATTATGGCCGCGAAAGACTAACTCTTGTTTCGAAAGTACAAAACTGCTTCAATTACCAAGCACATAAATAGTCTATTTAATCGGACGTTTTCTTTAAAATGTATTTTATATAGTTTAGCATTTTCTTTTAAAGTGTCAGCTATAGTGCTTTGATTTTTTACAAATGTTTTTAGCATTAATTCGCATTTTAAATGCTCCGCCTAGTCTTCATGTTTATATAAAGACCTTCATATATTTAACATACCTGCAAATCCTTCCTTATTCCACACTGAATATTTATTGGAAACTAGTCCATATGAGCATTGGTGAGATGCAGTAACGAAAAATTTTTATATTTTGATGAAAATTTTTAGTTATGATGTTATTAGACCAGTCATTGTATTTAAATACCTTATGTTAGTAAATCTGATTAATAAATGAATTTCAAAAGTCAATGCTTAAACCTGATTTATTTTAAACTGCTAATTTTATCTAAACAAAAATGTAGAGTACCTATTTAAAGAGGAATGATTATATTATTTAAATAATCAGTCTTCAGCTCTGTAAAATGATACCTGATGTAAAACAGCTACTGCAGTAAAATTTTGTTAAAGTGTACAAGTCGATTCAAAAGTTAGAGTGGAAAATATAAATTGCTGGGTACCCTATTGGGACACTTTAGGACTTTATATCCTATAATAAACTAGGATTATTTTGAACTCCCCTATACTTTCCCGATAGTATGCCATATACTTACCGGACACCATGTATACTAATACTTTAAATACTTGCAAAATATTTGATATACTAAATACTAAATCCTTGTTAACCTGGGTATTTAATTAAATACAAATAAGGATTAAAACAGTCAAGTACTGCGCAGCTCAGGAACTAAGAAAATTTTGTCGGTAATTTGTGTCTCCATATCACATGTTTTTCAGACAAGATACCCTTGTAGTCTGTACCTACATATTTCACAAAAATCTTAGAAGCGACGGCTGCTCCATTGCCCTAATATAAAGGAGCTCAGCTTATTCTTCTTATTTATTAGTCTCATATATTATATTTAATTTTTTTTTTCAATTAAAATAAATTTAAAATACTTAATGCGAGTTATGAAAATACATTCACGTTTGGTATCGTTTATCAGACTAACCTTTTGTAGTTTTATTGGAATCTGCAGCGTTTTAATATAGATAGCCAGCAATTCATGGTAATGTTTTTTATCGATTTTATCCAGGTATATCCATAATTCAAGTCGCCATGTTGCCAAACTTAGTTTTTGTTAAGAGATGCCTTAATTTTCCTTTTAATAAAAATAATGTTATATATTGAAAGTCCGCATTTTTTCTTCCATACAGGAATTCAGAAGTAAGATTTCGGTATTTAATATGGATAAGGCGGTAACCAATTACCTGCTAAATAAATTTATAGATTTAATTATTTAGGAGTTCCCATTAAGCTGTATCTCAGTATTGGCTGTAATACTTATCCATTTCAAGCACTACTTGTCAATTGCTGTAAATCTACTGAATACGTCGGAGTTGCCATAAATACATATGTAGTTTGGATTGCTGCTAAACTGTACTTTCTTTTTAAATGAAAACTTAGATTGTATACGCGGATCGGATAAAGCTAGAATTTGAAATTATTTGGTCATATACAGGGTACGAGTATGAGTAACATATAAAAGTTACGTTTGTTTTTTGAAACGAGCTGCATTTTTTGCGTATTTGATTATCTATTAACAGTTCCAATTCCAAATTCAGTAAGGGCTACATACACTTAACTTATAAAGCTTTAATCTATCAGTTTTAAAGTATCCTGCCATTCAATAATATACGAGGTGTACAAAAATCTGTGGTATAGTTTTCTCAATTTAATCTTTAATAACTCCGTTATTTTAAATGAGGAGAGAATATATCGGATTCCCCACTAAACCGTATTGGGGTTTCCTTCAACTCAATGTATTAATTTTTTTAGCATCTTGCGTTTGTCCTAGTACGTGAAGTGGTACAGTCTATCAAATTACATCTATCATTATTATTAATAAGCACACCATATATGTAATTATTTTATAACTTTTGTAGTAGTATTTTAGACATTTATATTTGTCACCTAACCTAAACTAATAAGGTTAATAAATATAATTAAATTGTAAGTATGTATTGTATGTAATTGTAAACACTTACATACAGGGGTGCTTATCCATAATAACGATACAAGATCGATACCACTACACTTATTACGAATCTGTTACTTTCAGGTATGGGGGAAACTCTAATGCAGTTTGATATGGAATTAAATATAGTTTCCTTCGGTGTGAAAATATACCGGGATCTCATTTAAAATATCAAAGTTGTTAATTATTAAATTTCTACAACCGGCATAATAGAAAGTTTTTAGCTCCCCCGTGAAAATGAAGTATTGCAATCATGTTCAGAATCGCTCGACATATCTTTATGTATGTATTTTCAGCTAGAGTTCCTAGATGTTGAAAACCAAGTTTTTACCATTTCCGGTACGTCCGTTTGTCCGTTTATTCACGGCATAGCAAAAAAACTACTTAACACAAAAATAAAATATGATATTGGGATAAACTGGTAAGTATAAAGTATGATAAATGGGTGAATTGAAAGAAAAATGTGTAAATTTAATTTGATGGAACAAACTAGTAGTTAATAAAACATAACAAATTAAAATCAGTGTTAAAAGCTACTTATCCAATTGAATTTATATTATGCATAAATAGTATAGAGATAAATTAGAAAGAAACAACCATATTTCAGAAATTTTCTATTTTAGCAGTAAGTGGAAAGCACTATATTAAATAACAGGCATGAAAAATACTTTGTGCTTAAATAAACTTATTTTTAGAAAAATATTGACAATTTGTCGTCTATCAAAAAAAATGCAGAAACACGTAAAACCGAATTCTAAACACCGTTTTCTTATACAATTTTACGATATCTCATTACTTATCTACTTTTACTAATTCATAAATTTGCATTTTACATATCACTAAGTGACTATGTACGAAACTAAACGGGCTAGACTTCACTTTTTCCGGTAAAAATAAGAAATCAAAACAAAGAAAGTTTTAAAAAGACTGGGATGGATTTTCAAAAAACTTTAACCGAAACTTCATAATCAATGCTTCCTTTTACAAGGAATGTGAAATATAACACCATTTTGTATATGAATATATTATTAAATAAGTATGCAAAACCAAGTTCATAGAAAAAAATATTGATGACAATGAAGTTCCGTGAAGAGCTAAACCAACTTTTGTACTATATCTCTCAAAATTCCCATGTAAGTTAGCGTCTCATAATAAAAGGCCAATCTATAACCAGCCGGTTGCACACAACTTGATTGCTGTTTAGAATATTTAACCGAGTTTTCGGATTTGACAAGCTGCTTATAGAAATCTAGGGACTCGCTGTCAACTTTTATTGAGCTTTCTGCAACCGACCGGGTTTCTTTAAGCTGCGGGCAGTACAATGCTCCCGTATTGCTAATGAATTTTCTTACGAACTGACTGCATTGCAAATATTTCTGAAAATGTAATTGGTTATTCTGTTGAATCATCAAAGTTACGCTATTAATTTTCATATGGAGAAATAAGCTTCTAATTCGTATTTATACAGGGTTGAACTTTTAACTGGAATTAATTAAAAAAGTGAAAACTGCTCATAATTTAAAAAACTATTTTACCCGTCTCATTGATCGTTTGACTCCGATTCTTTTGATGATAACCATTTTATTGTGACGTCAGATGTATACGAGTTATGACGTCATACACACTTTCTTTAAAGCAAGAAGATTTAAACACATTTTATCTTATGGGTTCTATCCCTACATTCAACTGTTTCCAGCAAAATTTCGCCTCAACATTATCATTTTGGGTCCTCTATCGACGAAACGGGTAAGCTTAAAATGAAACGACTTGCACTTTTTTTATTTTATTTTTTTTTTTAAATCTACTAAGTGACACCTTTTTCCGGCTTTGCCGGAAATTTCGAGATCTGACACTGGTGACCACTTTTGGTTTGAACGGGAGTGGCGAATTTTGACATTCAGTTGAAAATAAATAGATTTTTAGTAAGTAAAGATTAAAGATAGGGAGGCGCAAGGTATAATTAATATTCTACGTTTATCAGTTTGGCTGATAGAAGTATCTAAATGGCACACAGTAAACATTTTTTCGAAAACAGTTGAATTCAGGTATAGAACATATAACACAAAATGTGATTAGAATGTTCCAGCTATTTTAAACATTATAGAGGCTGTTGCATTAAAAAAATGTATGGCGTTATAACTCTTACACATATGACATTGAATTTATTCCAAGCAAATGTTCTGCCCTGTAGCATATCGGTGAAGTAGTAAAAAGTAAATGTATCAAAAAGTTCAATATTCCGTATTTAGTGAAATACTAATAGAAAACTAAAAATATTCACGTTTTCAAAACCCTCGGATCATAAAGGTCAATATTTACCTGATATCATGTGATTGTTGACAAGGCAAAAATTAATTCAGGGTAAAACTTCAAAATCCATGCAAATTGTCTGTGATCACCGTAGAACAATTTTTGTTTAAGTTGACGGAAGTTGTAGGAAAAATGTGAAATACTCCGGCAAAAAGCTCGCGATATATTGGAAACTTTATCATCGAGGCTCACTTATTTAATAAACCTACTTAGTATTAAATAGAGTGTTACCTTTAGTATAACAGAAACCTTTTTTACAGAGTACCATTTCTTTGTGATCATTTAAAGTAAAAGTTTTACATTTAAATACGCAACTAAATAAGCTTTGCCTTTCTTTTCTCTTTAAACGGGTTCTTGATAATAAGAAAAAATTATTCTTTTTAATTTTTCACCACAGTATATCTTGGAAGTCAAGAGAATTAGATAATGCGCATTTTTACTTTCAAACACTTGGAATTGGTGTATATATATTTGATGAAATATTTTTAGTTCAATTTGCAAATGTCTCAGTCTTTGTTTATGGCTCTAAAGATTGTTGCTCAAATTGTTTACATATATAGTACTTGGCTTTGATTGATCTGCTTATCACAGAAAATGTACGTTGTTTAAATATCCATTTTAATATTTTTATAAGAAAATTTTGGCTATACTGTTTGTCCAAACGCTGTGCCTTCCTAAATTTACTCATCAATAATTATATATTCTCCATGAAAAAGTGGGTGCGGTTTTCTGATTTATATAGATATAACGTATAGTTCCAAATAGCATACATCTTTAATAACCCCTGTATAATACAACCGAAGTCCCCAAGCGAAAAATACATTTGGCAACGTCAACAGGAACCTGACATTCACTAAAATCAATAAGAAGAATCAGCTGATTTCTGTTATTAAATTTTCTCTGTCTTTTACTAGACATATCTGAATTAATTCAGTAAAAAACGTTTAACATTAACATAAATCTAGAACGAAATCAGTATTACAGTTACCCTTGAGACTATTTAAACACGAATTGGTAAAAATAATTCAAAATAAACATGTCTTTAGAAGAGGAAATCCACGAAGAATTTAGGGGCGGAACTTTACGATTCAATAAAAGCGTCGAGCAACAGTCTGCAAGTTCGTCAGGGTTACGGGAAAATTTTAGGGAAAATAAGGGTGGTATAAGCAAGGCGGATAGTATAGCTAGCAACAGTAGCTGTTATTGGAATGGTTTGCCTTTACCATTATCATCAATTTCTACAAGAAGTAAGTATAAGATGATAACAAAATCGATAGTAAAATTTAATTTGTTGGATATGTAGAAATATGACTTTTATTGTATACAACGCAACAGAGATTTCGATCACGAGTGGTATAATTTAGTTTCAGTCAGACACATTTATACTTATACAATATATGCAACTTAAAAATAACTTAAAATAAAAAAAAAAACGCGTGAATTAAAAAAGAATTGTTTTTATTTTTAACCTGCAGTTATAGAAATATAGTACAAGGAAAAGGCTTGAAGTACCAGTCATAATTCTAGTCACAGATAATAATAGTACCATGATGAAGTATTTTCTAAATTATTTACTTCTTTGACACCCTTTTTTTTGTAGTAAGTGTATGTATCTGCGCTCCAAAATGTATTGTCACAAATGTATAAATTTGCAATCAAATTTTAGTTTTTATTTCACTTTATAGAAGCATGGACTTTAAAATTTTGTAATTTATTATTTTTAACAAATACATGTAAAAAGCGCTGAGAGTCATATACCACCGCATTATGTGCAACAATTTTTTTCGCCTCTGTCTTGATAAATTTAACATATTTAAGGTGTGGACTTTTATGGGTTGTGAATGCATGCACAGCTGTATTTTATCATAATAAGTAAAACAAAAATTGCAATTATAATTGCTAGTAACACTAATATGGTAAATTCCATTGGAACTTAATAAATAATTTTTAATATATCGAATACCTAATTTTCCTTTGATTTGAATACTTTTTTTATACTAGGCTTACGACAAATAACGTATATTGATCATGTCCTTGTTAAAACTATTTTAGTAATAAGATTAAATAAAATACATCTTATACTAACTTTTCAATGTTGATACTGTTAATGTTAGAAAAGTACTGTTTTCTCTAAAACCTGTTATCTGATACATGCTCTAATAACATTTTAGAAATTTTAACATATACTATAATATCCTATTAAGATACGTATACTTAGAAAACCGTTACAAATAGGTATACAAAAATTATATCTTTTTGATTTCAGCATGTTTCAAAGAAAATATAACTCAACAATTATATAAGGAATCAGACTGGTAATTTGATACTAGTTTTAGCCACTTTGCATAAAAAGCTGTAATTTCGCAAAACTATTTCAAAGCTTTGGCTTACTAAAATCTTGTTCCGATAAGTAATATGGTTCTTAAAATATCATGTCTTAATTAAAGCAATGTTTTTATCATATTTTTATTAAATCGTAATCAGAAATATCTTGAAATAAAGGCAGATTTCTAGTATAAAAAATGTTTAAAATTAAATAGAAAACAATTAATTATTAAATACAGGATGTCATATTTAAGATAATAAGTTGTCTCCAACTTCGGATGGAAATTGCAAAATATTTAGCCTTGATATTTTAGTTGAATGTATATCGCCTATATTCCGGAATTTAGAAATAATCGTATGTATATTCAAATAAATATTATCAACGGAGATTTGATAAGCTCTATGTACAACAAATTAAACAACATGGCGCATGCAAAAATGTAAAGTAATACTACCAAATCCTATTGCGCTTTATCAATTAAATAAGTGCGCAAACATATGAAAGTAAACTCCTGCAAATGTACATTTACTGCCAAAAATTATAGATAATGTTCATTCCACTAGTTACGTTTAATTATAATATTCCATGATTTTTAATATTTATTGCATATAGGTTAAAAGGGATTTTATTTTAACTAAACCTAAAAAGAGCAAGTTATTTTTATCTGATAACAAGGCACCAGTACAAATTTTCCATAATTTGTACTAGTCCAATTATCGCTTAATTTTGTTGATTGGTGAAACCCAACAATGACTCGCAGAACTTTTATCATGTAAATAGTACTTTTAACATATTAATGAAATTTTCATAAGAAATATAACAAGTGCAAACATTTTTCCAGAAAAAATTGTTAAAAAGCTAGCTATTCTCTAAATAATCTCTCTCTCTAATATATCGCCAAGAAGTGAAAAATTCCCGAGTTCGAAAGAACAGGAATAATTTTATATGGACGTAGGTCCGCAAATTCTTTGTTTTTATTCACCCTATCTCTCGGAAACAAAGCATTTTCTGACTTACATTGGTATAAAAAGATTTTCTTGGTATGCGTCAGATTTGTTAAAAAACTAATTTGGTGTCGTCCTGTTTTCCTCATGTATTTTATATTTTATTTGGGGAAAGTTTAATACCCTACATCTTTAAAACTAATCATAGAATAATATTGGGCCTATGAAAATTTTTGATCAGAATATCGAGAACCGCATTATATCAAAAAATTAGAAAAATTCACGCTGAAAGCTATTTTCCATAAAAGGTGTTTAAAGACCTTAGCCCTCATTCTAAATGTGAACAACACTTGAATTTTCCATCAGTCTGTTTTTATATGATGGACATATTGTAATATTTCTCAAATCAATTTTGCTCAGGCTTTAAAGTGATGCAGTGTTACTTAACATAACAGTCTTTTATCACCTTTTGGTTAAATTTTAAACAATGAGGTTATGGAAAGAAATATAACCAATAAAAAAATATGTCTCCCAATCACAATAGTAAATATGTCGTGTGCATGCGAGACAAGATCTCCTCGGGTGTCTTCTTTTTGAAAGAAACAAAATATCTGGCAGTTCGGTGACGATAATTAAAGTAATCTCCACGCGCCGCTAGTACTTTGATGGGTGACCACCTGAGAAGATCGTGCCCCGTCTAGAGACGGGCTGCTTACAATAGCTAGAAGTGTTGTAGATGCAATAACGACTGTGACGTACCACCGAATTCTCTATAGATGTACTTCGAAAATAATTTTAACCAGGAGAAGCTAAGTCTTATCACATTGTACTGGGTCTCTTGTGGCCATAAACTATGTGGGTATAAACTAACGTTTTTATTTAAAGAAAAATTAACAGTTTCACTCTACAGAGTAAAATTTATTTAGGTTTAAATTAAATATATATATATATATATATATATATATATATATATATATATATATATATATATATTGGAGTTTCTTGGATTTTTTGATAAAACTATAGAAAAATATTGTATTGAGTTCTGTTAATAAGGACCATCTCACACAACATATGGGTTTTTGGCGACGAACCGATTTTTCTAAAGTTGGGTGTATTAGTAAGATTGCTAAAACAAGCATTTTCTTTCATTAAACCAAATCTTTAACTATAAAGAGCAGTATCTAAAATTGAGAAGAAAGTTTTCGTGATGATTGATTTAATTATGGTTTTATTTAAATTTCTGCACTAATTAGGTGATTTATATACAATTGAAAGTATAACATTCCTATAATACAGTTCTGAAATGGCATTTATATATTATACAGAGTTCATGCACAGCCGCAATTCAATTTTAAGACATAAGGTTTAAAAAAAGTATGTAATTTATTAAAAATCGCACACAGCACATACAAACGTATATATTAGAAATAAAGTAATTATAATAAATCTTTGTAAAGTGGTTTTCAAAAAATATATTAGTCAAATGGGCTACAGTTATTTAGCAAAAAGATCTAAATTTTTTTGTACTATAACGTGGGGTTCAGTAGGTAAATTTAAGTTTGACAAATAACGTCAATACTATCGAAACGTATTTTTACTAAATAGTTACATAAAACTAGTCTGAAAAATGTTTTAAGAGGTAAGAGTAAAAATAATCCTAAGTTAAAATACAAAACAATTATATTGGTGTGAAATCAAGAAATTCAGTTTGGTTAAATTAAAATCGCAGTCTTATCAGGTTCACTTAAAATGAAAATAAATCATTTTGTTATTTCAGTGGAAATGTTTGTAGGTAAGAGAGGTTGTTTAATATTAAGATTTATATTCCTGCTACGACAAGATGCTGGCTGTCCCAATCATCTGGAGGGCTCCAAGTTAATTCCAATGCCGCATACAGAAAACCATATTTTATTGCTAATGAAAATCATGCCATAATTGTTGCACAAAAAAGTAGATTAATTTTAGTTTTTATACCCGCTTTAGTTCATAGCAAAAAATAGGAAAGACGGCTATTCCTAAATTATATTTGCATTCACCCCAATATAATTATCATAAAACAAAACAACAATGATAATACATATAGACTAGTCTATCGTATTTGTTTTAGCTACATTTCTGTTTATCAGTTTCTTATCATTTCACGCGACAGTAGTTATTATTGCTATTTTCATTCATGTCTGGCATGTCTGTTCATACCGGTTTTATTTTTCCTTCGTATGCAAATTTAGGTAAGTGTAAGAATATAAGAGAAACTAAAAGGTCTTGAGTCCACTATGTACAGTGACAGACAAAAACTGTGCTACATATGGCAAATATATTATTACTGCTCACAAAATGTCATACCTGATAAAAGTGTATATATGCATAAAAACATATTTCCACTTTTTTAAACTTTAGATAAAATATACTGGACGCGCCAAAATATAAAAAAAACATAAAATAAAGTTAATAAAATTTAATTTAAAACATTTTTAAATTAAAATTTCGTAGACATCCAAATTTAAGAACTCAAAAATGTAAACAAAAAAGTTTTATATGGCTTTTTTTTATACAATATACAGTTTTTGTGTAAATTAATATTGAAATAGGTCAAGAATGTTTTTTTTTTTTTCATTTTTAGTTCTAATTTTGCCAGTATATATCATTCGAATAAAAAAAATAGCTTTCTTTCTTGTATCATTGAGGTTTATATATATATATATATATATATATATATATATATATATATATATATATAAATCGATAAAAATGCGCTTTCACACATCTTTATCAAAAGTTCTTGGTCGGAAAAAATATATGTAACCGGAGCCCCAATAGGTGGCGCTAAGTGCTTAGCATATAGTACTGTTACAGTATGATAGACGTTTCGTTTTCGATTTTGTTATATCGAGCAATCTGTTATTTCAGATCTTCCTGGGTAGAAGCCTGTCTGATGAGGGTAGAGGCCCAGAAATCATAATCGCAGGAGGGTACCCTGTGACATAATCGAAAACAATTCCTCTTGTAGGCCGTTTTGCACCTGCAGAAATTATATATATATAATATATATATATATATATATATATATATATATATATATATATATATATATATATATATATATATATATATATATATATATATATATATATATATATATATATATATATATATATATATATATATATATATATATATATATATATATATATATATATATATATATATATATATATATATATATATATATATATATATATATATATATATATATATATATATATATATATATATATATATATATATATATATATATATATATATATATATATATATATATATATATATATATATATATATATATATATATTTATTTAGTTTTTTTTTCTTTAACCATGTATAAATATTTTATTAATTATTTTCTTGGACATAGGTTAACTCATTGAGAAGTAAAACTATAACTCAATCGACGTTTCGCTCATTATATTGAGCTTTCTCAAGATATTTATTTCCTAGAATAAAAACATGTACAGTTAGTATTTAAATTTTAAAATGGTTAACATTACTGAAAAAACATCACCCAAAAAAACATTACATTTAAAACAAACTATGAACAATACATTTAAAACCAAATTAATATTATACAGAGTACGTACCTTGGAAACATGTCAGTTTTACGAATGTTTTGAGATTGCAATAATTTCGACAGGTCTGGAATTCTGATAGATAAAAACGAGACAATTTTTTCTTTTTTTTATATTTACTTAGGTTTTTATTGCTGTACCGAGTTTGGGTTTATACTATTACTGAAATGTACAGGGTTTTATGTATGGAGTGGTTTATTTATTTAGATTAATTTACTCAGATATCAGAATATGACAAATTTGGCTTAAGTTATTGATGTTTTTTTTATCGTTAACGGCATCTTTCTCTTTTCTAATTTGTATCATTTCTTTTATTGTTAGTTTTCGATAATTATTAGTTTCTTGCTCTAAAATTTTGGTTTGTTTGAAATCGAATTCATGTTTTTCTGCATGTTCGTGTTTGTGGGGTGCAGTAGAAGCATTTTTTGTGTATTTGTGGCCGTTTAATCGACTATCTAAGTATTGTGTTGTCATTCTTATGTACTTTTTGGGGCAATTTAAACATTTTACAGTTTACTTAATTCCATGTTTAACCATCTCATCAAAACTTATTCTTTCAGAGATCTCTATATTACAGTTGTCTGACCCTTTAAACTACCCAAACACTATAAAGTTCTTAGTGGCAACAACTTTAAGAACAAAGTCACACAATTTCTTATTGATAAAGCTTTCTATTCGGTACAAGAATATTTGCAGTCTTGAGCGTTTCGTTACTGCTTCACACATGATAGTATTTATTCTAATAGTTCGTCTTGTTTTTCTTATTCCATATTCTTGTGCGAATTGTTCAGTTTTTATATTTTAATTGCATGTTATGTGTATTTATTTTTCAAAAAAAAAACATTTTTTTTAAATGTTTTACATGTACGTTTTTTATTTGTGTTTGTTTTCTTAATGTGTATTATAAGTTTATATTTATATTTTAATTTTATACTTTTTCTTTTATATATATATATATATATATACTTTTTTTATGGTAATATAAACTACCCTTTATATATATATATATATATATATATATATATATATATATATATATATATATATATATATATATATATATATATATGTATATATATATATATATATATATATATATATATATATATATATATATATATATATATATATATATATATATATATATATATATATATATATATATATATATATATATATATATATATATATATATATATATATATATATATATATATATATATATATATATATATATATATATATATATATATATATATATATATATATATATATATATATATATATATATATATATATATATATATATATATATATATATATATATATATATATATATATATATATATATATATATATATATATATATATATATATATATATATATATAAATATACATATATATATATCGGCAAATGCAGGGTGTTAAAGCTTTAAGAAAAAAATTGTTTTTCAGTCATAACTTTTTTATTACTTGAGATATTGTTATTAAATTTGGTAAACAGCCTTGGAGTAACAAAAGGCATTTTTTGATTTGAATTTTTTTTAATTTTCCATCAGTGGCGTCCATACGGGATTTTTTATTGAATATTCTTGAAGAAAAAATGGTACTCTACTGCTTTTTCTGAAAACAAAAATCATTCCTAAAATCCCCACTCAGTGTGAAGCAAATTTGATCCCTTGTGTTTTTTTCGTGCGGTGTAAGGATTTCGAGTAAAAAACTAAAAACCATTTTTATGTATGGCATAGTTAAAATTGTTTATTGTTAATTTCAGTAGCAAAACCTTTAAGGTGGGATTGTAACAGCAAGTTTTTAAAATTATTTGGTTTCCGATATTTATTTCATGCATTCCGGGTGAGTTCATAATTTCTGAACAACGTATGTAGGGTTTCTAAAATAAAAGCTTGTCTGACAACTAAGGAGAGATGACGTCACCGACCCGTTGTAATGAAGATTTTCATTATGTTTGGGTTATCAGGGTGACATCGCAGAAGTTAGCAGGCAACCTATTAAAATCTAATGTCCTTGGTACTTACCATCATTCCTTCATTGTCGACTCTTGGTATGCCATGATTGCATTTTTGTGATAATTGAACAATTGCTAGGTTCGTCTTTAAAGTATGACAGGTAAGTTTATAATTCTAAAATCGTCGATTCATTTTGTAAAACGGTAATTAGAATTAATTCAATTTTGAAGATGATACTTCATTTTACAGAAACTACTCTTTATTAACTAAGTTCGTAATTAATTTTACAAAAACTAGAATTCATAACTTTTATTAACTTAGATCGTGAAAAAAATTTATAGAGCACTTTAAATATCATTAAGGATTAATGTGGGCCTTAAAATTCACAATAATTGCTCAAAATGAGCTCCTCTAACTTCCACACATTTTCGGCATCTGCTCTTAACTGTGTCAGTGGCATGGCGTATAAAATTCGTATTGGCTCGCAAAGTTTCACAGGCTTGCTCTATCCGTAGAATCAGTTCTTTTCTTGTATGAACTGGTCTGGAATAAACTAAATTTTTCAAATAACCCCACACAAAGGAGTCGACAGGTGTGAGGTCAGGGGAACGTGGTGGCCAGGCTGTAGGTCCTAATCGTCCAATCCACCGTTCTGGATAATTATTATTTAACCACTCGCGATTTACAAGTGCAAAATGCGCGGGAGCCCCGTCCATTTGAATCCAGAATTCGTTTCTAAGATTTAGAGGAATATTTTCTAAATATTGAAATAACTCATTTTGCAGAAAATCATTAAATAACTGTCCATCTAGGCGTGGTCGTAGAATATGGGGCCCGCAAAAAATTTCATTTATTACACCACACCAAACATTAACAGAAAATTCTTGCTGAAATGCTCTAGTTCGTACAACACGTGGATTGTCATGGCTCCAGATTCGTAAATTATGGAAATTTACTGAGCCGCTTCGGGTAAATGTGGCTTCATCAGTCCATAAAATTTTTTTTGAGAAGTTCTCGTCTTCCTCTATTTGGCGCAAAAACCAATTGCAAAAACTGACACGTTTTTCGATATCACCAGGTTGTAAGTTTTGAACTGGCTGCATCTGAAATGGCTTCCTGCGATCTTTCCTCAAAACGCGATGAACCGTATTTTTAGAAACAAAAACTGCATTGCCTTGTAAATTATGAGCTGCTCTTCGTAGGCTTAATGTCCTATCGTTGTCAAACTTATTTAAAATTACGTTTCGATATTGTTCATTTCTCCTACTTTCGTTTCTCGGATTCTTTTTGAGTCCAAAATTCCTAAACATTAAATGCGTTTTAATGAAAACTTGTTTGCAAGGTAATCTTCTATTTGGAAATCTTCGTTGGTATTCCCGTACTGCTGCATTTACATTTCCATTACAGAAACCATAAACGAAACGAATATCAGCATACTCAAAGTTACTGAATAACACCATTTTGAAATCACTAGTTAGACTGATAATTACCTTTTTGTATAAACTGTAATGTACCTGACATTTATTTACTCTAAAAACTCAAATGTCACACTTTAAAGACGAAACTAGTAATTGTTCAATTGTCACAAAAATGCAATCATGGCATATCAAGATGTTAAAGGTTTTGCCACTGAAATAATTAACAATAATGGAAATTTTAACTACGCCATACATAAAAATGTTTTTTAGTTTTTAACTCGAAATCCTTGCATCGTACGAAAAAAAGGCAAGGGATCAAATTTGCTGCAAACTGAGTGGGGATTTTAGGAATGATTTTTGTTTTCAGAAAAAGCCTACTGCTTTACATTTTTTCTTCAAGAATATTCAATAAAAAATCCTGTACGGACGCCACTGATAAAGAATTAAAAAATATTTCAAATCAAAAAATTTTTGTTACTCAAATGCTGTTTACCAAATTTAATAACAATATCTCAAGTACTAAAAAAGTTATGACTAAATGACAATTTTTTTCTTAAAACTTTAACACCCTGTATTTCGAAAACGAAGCATTTGCCGATATATGTTTATATAGAAAATTAGGGCTTATTTTGAATGCAGAATGCGCTGTTAAAGTTTGGACACTGCAATTCGGGACACCCTATATATATATATATATATATATATATATATATATATATATATATATATATATATATATATATATACAGATATATAGAATAGAATAGTTTATATTACCATAAAATACATTATTGTATAAAGGGTCGCCAAAAAGTATATATATATATATATATATATAAAACAAAAGAAAAAGTATAAAATTAAAATATAAATATAAACTTATAATACACATTAAGAAAACAAACACAAATAAAAAACGTACATGTAAAACATCTTAAAAAAATGTTTTTTTTTTTGAAAAATAAATACACATAACATGCAATTAAAATATAAAAACTGAACAATTCGCACAAGAATATGGAATAAGAAAAACAAGACAAACTATTAGAATAAATACTATCATGTGTGAAGCAGTAACGAAACGCTCAAGACTGCAAATATTCTTGTACCGAATAGATAGCTTTATCAATAAGAAATTGTGTGACTTTGTTCTTAAAGTTGTTGCCACTAAGAACTTATAGTGTTTGGGTAGTTTATTATAAAGGGTCAGACAACTGTAATATAGAGATCTCTGAAAGAATGAGTTTTGATGAGATGGTTAAACATGGAATTAAGTAAACTGTAAAATGTTTAAATTGCCCCAAAAAGTACATAGGAATGACAACACAATACTTAGATAGTCGATTAAACGGCCACAAATACACAAAAAATGCATCTACTGCACCCCACAAACACGAACATGCAGAAAAACAAGAATTCGATTTCAAACAAACCAAAATTTTAGAGCAAGAAACTAATTATCGAAAACTCACAATAAAAGAAATGATACAAATTAGAAAAGAGAAAGATGCCGTCAACGATCAAAAAAACATCAATAACTTAAGCCAAATTTGTCATATTCTGATATCTGAGTAAATTAATTTAAATAAATAAACCACTCCATACATAAAACCCTGTACATTTCAGTAATAGTATAAACCCAAACTCGGTACAGCAATAAAAATCTAAGTAAATATAAAAAAAAAGAAAAAATTGTCTCGGTTTTATCTACCAGAATTCTAGACCTAAAAATAAATATATATATAAATATATATATATATATATATATATATATATATATATATATATATATATATATTTTTTTTATTTGACCTATTCCTTTAATAATATGTTTTGTTGTATTTTTCTTGGTTTAGGGTCAGTTAGTATATTAAATTAATAAAAATTACTTCCAAACATATATTTATTTTAAGTCTGATGACGTTTTAACCTTAGTTATATAGCCATAAATATGAGAAAAAATATTAAACAGCGTTAACAAACCATGAAAAATAAAAAAGTCACAGTTTTAATTATAGTAGAAACGAAACCCTAAAAACAGATTCTCAGCTAAAAAAGAGAATTTTAATGATAATAATAATAATTTTTAATTAAAACAAAAAATGATAAATGATAAAAAAGATCTAAACCACCTCAGCAAAATATATAGATCTATCATTGGCGGCTCGTGGCTAAAAAAATAGGGGAAGTGTTAATTAGAGAAAAGTAGAACAGACCAGGTCTAAAATGTGTACCGCATGCAAAACATTTTTTGCAAATATCCACTGCTACACAGCCACTTAAATTCAAAAAACCAACAATTTTTGAAATGAATATTGTAAGATTTACCAGAATTTTTAATGTCTTTTTTAGCACTAATTGTCAGAACACTTGTTTGTCGACCCATGATTAAAAGGTCCTTTTTGTCATCTTCTTTCCAACGGGAAAATGGAGTTTCTACTAAACTACAAACAATGTCTCTAACGGGACCAAACGAATTCATTTTCCATCCCACACACACGCGCCAGTCCTCCAAAGAATAAAATAAAAGACCGCCGATAAAATAGTAAAAAAAGCGCCATCGCCGCGATCTACTTTAGGTACAATACGAATGGAAGCGTTAAATTGCGGCTCTTCCCTAGATATTCTCGTTGCCATAGCAACCCATTATTTTCAGGCATTGTTTTCGTTTCTCGCTGGAAGATTTTTACCGAGCTCGCACGTGGCTCTTCTGTTGTTGGATCGACACAAACAAGTTTGCTACCGGCGCGGTGGGCGCACATACGGGTTTGCTTAATACGCGCAAATATATCATTTCGTTTCGTGTTTGCCTCTAGGTTTCTGACGAGCGGCCAGCGGCAATACTACGAATGCATTAAATTTAACATTGCAATTATTGATACATTTTGGTTTTAAAAATCTGTCGAGTTCATCAGTTTGCACGTGTTTGTCGTAACTGTTTTTATTTATGTGTTCCGGATACTTTTCGTCTGAGACACTGACTCTACGTTCTAGGGTAAGACTATTCTTAAACTATTTTATGTACTATCATATCGGGCCTAAATGTCTATACATTATTTTAGATTTGAAAAAAAAACAAAACTATGCTTGAAACGTCATCAGACTTAAAATAAATACATGTTTGGAAGTAATTTTTATTAATTTAATATACCAACTGACCTTAAATCAAGAACAATACAACAATATATATATATATATATATATATATATATATATATATATATATATAATATATATATATATATATATATATATATATATATATATATATATATATATATATATATATATATATATACCTTAAAAACACTAATATTGTAAAGGCAGCGATACTATGACAGCAAAAGTTCTTTTGATCCTTTTTTAAGAATAAACTAGTAAAATAATAATTTAGAGCAATTTCTTACCTTTAAATACGTTTACAAAAATTAACTATTGTTTCATTCAGAACAGATGAATGATTTGTAATATGGGCAAATCATCTCTAGACGTAATTTTTTTATAACTTGCTTTTCATTAACAATGCAGCGATAATATGTTTCAGTACTATTTCTTACGATAATATTGTCAAAATTAATATAATCTGTGTCCTGAGAATATCATTTCAAAAATTCCATTATAAAGCTCCTGCCTATATTACTTCCCAATTTATAAAATGTCAAGTAGTAAATATTGATTAGTGGAGTTTAGGTGAGTAATTTTATATAAGAGTACATAAATGTGTTTGGTGTCATTACAAATTTTATTACCTTGATAACAGATTATATTTTCTAATAGTCACTGAAACTCTGTGGAATACTAAACCAAAAGATCCATCACCAGTCCAAGAAAAACCACCACCACCACCGATTCAGTCTTTGCAGCCCAGAGTAAACGTTGAACAAGATGCTAACAACTTTTTTACGTATCGCGATGGAGTGGCTGAGAGAGCTGCCGGTGAATGCGCCGCGGAATTCTTGGACTTAGAAAGCGAAGGTCCTGTAATTGCATCTTTTCTACTCACTCAGTAAGTACAGCTTCTATATTACATAAGTTCATGTAACAAATATTAGGAGTACTTTTCTGAAAAGTCACATAAACGTAATGAAGCGTATTTCTGCCAACTTTGCTTATCTATATTAGCCTTCGGTTAATTTTTTAAGTTTTGTTATATTGTCGTTTTTAATTTGTTGGTCAATCATATATACTAATATAGATTTTTCGAATTCAGTAGCTACTATTTTTAGAAAATTTGTTTATACTAATAGTTTTTTTAAATCCCTTTCGGATCTTCTTTTTATTTTGGATCAGCCTGAACGATTCCTTCTTTTGATCAGCTGTTGATTTCCTCAAAGTCGTTTTTTGGATTGCTTCAAAGTTTGCCTCAAGTTTCAATGGCGTTCTTTTTATTAAACTGTCTCTGATAATGCCAGAATTAATTATGTCATCATATCCGTTGAGAGTTTGTAAGTTTGGTTGGGTCTGGACCTTACATGTAAGTCACACAGAGGCTGATTATTAATTCTAGTCTATATTTCTAAATTAATTTGTAATCAGTTTTACTCTGATTCTCTCAGAATTTCTGTCTGTATGTGTGTATGTATGGATACATGTACTGTGGTGCACCCACAATAAGGTTAAGTACGCGATTTTGAGTGTTTTGCCTTTTATGATATTATTTATTTTGTTATGACGTGGCCTATATGGGAAAGCATAGGTTCATCCTGACATTTAGTATGCTTTTGCCCTTAGTAGAGGGTACATATTTGATAACTATTTCTACAGTTTCACATCACCTTCATTACGATTATTATTTGTATACAGTGTATTCGGCAAATTGTGACATATTTTTCGTCGTTTCTTACAATTTTACTGACACGCACCTACTGTAACACATATTTAGAGCGTGTATAAGCTAAAATATTATGAGAATATCTTAAAATGACAAATGTGTTGTTCTTCTCATTTTTTTTTAATTATTTTAAAAATAAATTTTTTTATAAGGTTTCACAAATAAACTATGTAAAATTCTAAATGTGACACCTTTTGGGTGTAATTGTGACAGTGCCCTAAACTATGCCTTTGGATGCATTATGCTGATTTACACGAATATGTGTAAATAAACATAGAGTAAACGTTACAAGAGTATTTCAAGTTTTGTATTCAAACAACTGTTTAAACTACAACGAATATAAATATAAACTAAAATGTAAATTAATTTTTGTTTTTATGAAACAATCATAAAAAAATACAGAAACATTGAAAAGTAAAAAAGTCAAAATTTATTGAACAGAAAGTCCATCGAACTGAACACAGAAATGGAATCTCCCGCGGCGGTCTTCAGTGGGAGGAGGTATTACTCGCAATACATCCTGTGTTCTGATATTATCTAGGTCTTGAACATTGGGCCAAATAAAATATTCACCTTTCTTTCTTAGAAAAGGTGCTTTGACGATTTCATCTGAGACTTCCAAAACTTTACTTAAGAAATGCCTTAGTGTTTTTTTTTTGTGGCATAAGTGGCAATAATCCATGAACCGGCTTTTAAAGAAAGATCAAACTGATAGTATCCTCTACCAGTTCATTCATACTACTTACACCGTCATATTCGTCCGTGTTATCGCTATGTTCGGACTCGTATTCTATTTCGGAATCACCACTTTCGCTTTCTTGTATATTTCTGCAATTTACGACTTTTTTCTGTTTCCTAGCCGCCACCAATTCTTCAAGTTGCTTAAGATAATCGTCTCTAGTAATAACATCTGCCAGGTTACTATTTAAAACTTTTCTCTTTTTTACTGGCGCGCTTGTTGGTCTTGCTATTTTTATCAATAACAGTTCTTCAAAAGAAACATTTCTTTCTTCACTCTGCTTACTGGATTCAGTACTATCTTTAGATGTGGATGCACGAGCGGGTTTTGTGGAACTTGCTTTATTTATCTTCTCTATCTGTTGCTGTTGAAATTCGTTATCTCTGGACTGATCTGCATTAATTGACGTAAAGTTAGAAGTCTTAATCGCTAATGCTCTCATCATAAAGGCCAGTGACCTGAAAAGATCTTTTTATTAAATTTTCTGGCATATTGCTCCAGACTTTTCCTACTAGAATCGGAAAATTTGCCTTGCTCATTGCTATACCGTAATGTGCTCTTTGCCATAGTGTTATTTCCTCATCCCACTTTTTCTTAAAAGCTCCGAATGGTATTGCGTCAAGTGGCTGCAATACATGTGTAGTATGTGGTGGGAGTTTTAGCAAACAAATATTCTCTTCTTTTGCCAACCTTATGAGATCAATGGATACATGTGATGTATGCCCATCAAAGAAAAGCAAGTGTTTTCTGTCAGCCAACCGCGTGGTGTTGCAGCGTATCCAGTGTGCGGAAATGCTTCTTCTGGCATCCATTCGTTCCAGAGATTTTTGGCCTTGTACAATAAAAATGGTGGCAATTTATCACCACAAGCTGATACACAGAATAGTACTGAGATATTGCTTCTTCCCTTACCATGAGTATGCCTAAAAACTGGTTTGTTTTTTTTCACACCACTTTTGTGTGAAGGATCACTGCATAAAGATGATTCGTCTAGGTTGAAAATTAGTTGTGGGCGGTCAAGCAAATTTAAATCCTTGAGAGTTTCTTCATATAGATCGAAAAATCCATTTATAACATCAGGAGTAGTCTGTTCCGTACGAATACTTTGCCTCTTGATGGGTTCTTACATGACAAGTGATGTCTCTTGCAAAACCCAATAAACCAATTTTTCTTTGGTACTCCGCTTTTAAATCTTGTGTTTATATTGTTTTGCTGCACCAAAACACCTACGGTATTGAACACTTCCTTTCGCGTGAGCCCGAATCCCCAGTTATTTAATGTCTCTAAGTGTTGAGCTAACTCTGTTTCTGTCTTTTGCGATAGATCTGGCACTCTTCCTGAACGATCTCTTCTTGAAACTGGCCTGTTTTTCCATCCTTCTATCCATTGCATCTAGCAATCAACGTGCTTCGAGGAACATGATACACGTTATTGCATTATTCAGGTGGTCAGTACTTGGCGATTCATTGAAAAATTCTGAAAAAAAGAAATGTTGATAAACGGCGCATTGAAAAAAAAGTTCGGCAGTATCCCAATTAACCACCGCAAAAAATCACAATTGAAACTATACAATATTTCCGCTGTTTAATTGTGACACCTACCAAAACATAGGTCTAATAAGATTTAGAGGTTGGGTAGTATAAAATATTAACATTTATACTCCATAGTAATGAAAATAACTATCTCCCACTCACTATTGTTTTATACATAGACAATTATATTAATATTTATGTTTATAATTATTTGCAAATGACCTTCGACGATGCACCCGCCGCGCCGTCGACAAACGTTTAACAGGAAATACGTACCCGACAGGATTCAAAAGCGGCGTTGCCAGATCCTCAATATTTAACTTATTTATAGAGAAATTGCGATGTGTCACATTTAGCCGGCAGTCACAATTAGCTGAGTGCACTGTACAGGTGGGATCACTAATATCAGATTTTCTTAATTATTGGTGTATTTATGACGTGACACAAAATATAAGAAAAACAGAAGCTACGACTTGTGTGTGCTTATTTTTAATACAAAAATTGATGGTTCTCTGAAATTATACAAAATTTTCAAAAAAATTAACCTTTTTAAAAAATTGTATACCATGTTGTGGTAATTGCCCTCTTCAATATACAGCGTACCCTAGAAATCCCCCATTCAAAGGCAAATAATATTATAAGAAATCAAATGACTATGCTCCATCTCCAAGAAACAGGGAGTTGAAAAATATGCCTTAAATATTTTTTTGGCAATATCTGAAAAATCTTCTAACCTCTAAATGTTAAAAAATAGCACAAAAAGCCAATAAAACTGGATTCGTAAGAAAACAATTTTAATTTTACACCCCTTTAGTTAAAAAACTATTGGGATTTTAAAACATTTGCATCACATTTGGAGATCAAAAAAGATACAATTCAAAAATTCCGTAAATTACTGATGTGGTGAAAATATCTTAGACTTACTCGGCATACATAATATATTGTGAGATTAGACTTATATTTTTTTTTAGTTTGGAAACACTCTCTCGTTATTTTTTTATTTCCTTCTTTTAGAAATATTTGATAACTTGGTTGCTTTAACTTAGTGACATTTGTAAGTAAATTTTTTAATTTCAATTAAGATTTTAATATTACACAGTAAAGGTAATAAAATTCACTTGCTACCACAAATGTTTTAAAATGTATTTATTTTATATTATTATTTACTCCTCATATTTTATTATTTAGGATAAATCATTGGGATACTGACAAGGAGCGCCTAATTTTGCTGACGCCAAAGATTCTTTTAGTTATTAAGTACGATTTTATTGCTCTCAAAAGACTTAGCTGCAAGAAGTTGCCTCTAGAAGATATTGAAGCTGTTATTATTGGGGATTTGATATATCCGAATGGATCTTTAATTCCGTAAGTACATTAAGTTGTTCTTCTTATGGTGTATATTCCCTTCATTGTAAATTTTGTTCCATTCATTTGTATTTTGAAAAAGTCTTTGATTAAAACCATTACTGTAAAATTAATTAATTGTTTACTGATTTTATTATGTCACTTAATACACACAAGTATACAACGTCCTCTGGTTGTGAAGCAAAATGTCATTTAACATGATGTCTATTATTTAATTACAAACATTCGGTATATTTCGTTTTAGAATTTAATCATGCGTTAATCTGAACAAACACCTTAACAAAATTAAAAAGACATAAAATTCTATTCTTGCAGAAATAATTTTACCTATTTTTTTATAGCTAAACGTCTACCCCAATCTCAAATTTTGGAATCAGCCCAAACTTTTTACAAGCAAAAATTAATTGGGGCACAAAATTTCAAACACCAAAACCATTTTTAAATATAGCAATTTTTTTGTCAATTCTTGAATTAGTACAATTAAAAAATGTTATCATATTATAGGTATAAAATTCTAGATTAAATATTTAGTTTCCTTTTATATGCAGAAAAATTAACGGATTGGCAGACGGAATATCGAACATGTGGGAAAATTGCTTTTTTAAGACATCATCGAACGACAATCAGCAATGTCAATCATTTTCATCACCCACTAGGTATTTTAAAAAAGAATAGTCGCATTATTTAGAGCATGAATGTTAGTGCTGCTTATGTAGAACCTCTTTAAAATTGAATCAGAATTTATGTATACATGTTTAATAATAGTATTTTTGTATTTAACTATACCGGAAAATATAATACAACCCCTAGAGTTATGAGTTATTATCAGATCAGCAAAATCAAAGTTTTCCTTAGCCTAACATCTAAGACATATTTATGCTGTAAAATTTTATAGATCTACATTTTAAAATAAAATTTGCAAATACTATCTACTGGATGACCATGAAACAATTTTGTACTTAAGTTTCTGTAAAAGTCAAGATAACTACCTACTTTTTTGATTTTAGTTCCTAAAGAATTACCACAATAGGCGATATTCACTAGTAATCTCCCTAGTGCTTAAATTATTACCGGAAATTATTTGCGAGTGGACGAATTTTATGAAAATTTTCTCGAGTAGAAGACGAGGGAAAATTCTCTTAAAAAATTCGTCACCGAGGAAATAATTTCCGGTATTAATTCATGCACGTAAAAGATGAGGTAATTATTTTTAATTTTTATCTCGATTTTCGTAAAGCTTGATGGCGACATATTGTTCAATTATTGTTTAGTTGGCTGTGAATGATGAAAAGTCAAGATGACAGACCCCTTGATGATTTAGTTTTATATTATATAGTATAGTTTTGGTTCTTATAAAAAAAACATTTTTTTTAGGTTTAAAATTAAACTTTTCCTAAAACTTTAGTAAAGTCAAATATTTTGCACTATCTTTAAAAGATACTAAAATTTTATTTTTATTTGAGCTTAGTTTACTAAAATTCAAGGAAGTATATTTTATTAAGTAAAACTTGCCAATTTATATAAGTAACACCTACCTACGGTCTTGTAGGAGTTTTTGTTATCTAGAAAAAACTAATTTCCGTAAACTTTACTGACGAGAAGTATACTTTATCAGATTCAAGACATTTTAAAGTTAGAATTTTGTCCTATTTAATATCACTAAACTTGACGGAACTGCATGAAATCTATCCTGAAAGTACATTATGTAGGTATTATGTACAATATTTAAATTATCATATTAATTAAGAATGACAGTGACATTTACACCGCGCAACGTTATGTAAAGATTTTTTTAAAATGGATAACTTAAAGAGTTACACTTTATATAAGTTTTGTAAGAAGATTAACGATATTAAAATAAACCACAGAACATTGCTTTGCCTAATAAAAGTAGTAGAAAACGCCGCTGTCTACTCTCTACTCTTTCCAAAGTCTCTTTGCGGATGTCAAGAAAATAGTTTATCAAGAATCTTTTTTCTTGGACCGATTAGCCCGAAGTAAGCGAATCAAAATAGTGTACAAATATTATATCTACTTCCTGAAATATAAACATTTATGGGAATCTGATACACCCTGACTCCCCATTAAGAAAGCAAGAAGTAATGCAAGAATTTAAGAAATATTTTGATGCCTTAGCTGGTAGATTAGAATAATTCGTTGTTTATCTAAAGTAAATACATAATATATGTTATCGACCAAATAAAGAAGGCCCAAACTTTGGAATAAAATATCTAAACAATAATGAAAATTTACATTATTAAATTTTCTGTCCTATTACATGACATCTGTCAAAAAATTTCCAGTGTAATCACCTCCAGCTTACCCTGGATGGTAACGTTGAAAAATAAAGGCATCTGATTGGCTATAAAGTACAGGTGTGAAATTTTCAGGTAATTATCACCTTTAAGTGTTTATTAAATTATCATAGTTTGTACATCCTGAGCCATTTTATTTAATTTAAAGAGCAAATTGGTAAAAATACTTTTTGACGTTTTTAGAGATACCTCGTGTGGAAACATTATATATGTCAAGTTAATTTGTATTCTACTGTTGTTTGTTTACGCTTTTTATACTATAATACCTTTACACCCTTAAAGACTTCTAACTATTAGTTTGGCGAATTATACATAATATGTGCACAGGAGTCAATGACAGGAGTGGCAGCAGTGACAATTTTCATATTTCAAGGTGCTTTGCGGTTTAATATAGGACAGAACGTCTTACACTCTCTTAGTTCTTGGTTATCTATTCAATGACTTCAAGCCCCTAGTTTACTGGGCGACTAGATGCGGTAAAATTCTATATTGGTTAGAATAGGCCATAATAGGTGCTATTTAACATGGTCAAAGGCTTTTTCATAATCCACGAAGCAGATAAACGTGGGATTTTCTGCCTTTTACAAAACTTACCGTAGATTAAGGATCTGTTTAAGGGCCCTGCCTTTGACAAAGTTCGCTTGTTTTGGTTAGTTATGGTGATCCAAATACCACATTCCTCGTGGAAAATATTAACGTAATTAGCGATTTCCCATTACTTTCTGCTTTCTGCAGTGTAATAGCCGATGGAGATAGTCTTTTTTGCTACTTTGAGTATGCAGTATCTATCCTCCTTTTATTCCCACTGCGTAGATTCAGTAATGACAGAGCTGCTGGTCTATATCAGGTCCTTATTGATCCGCAAGGGCTTATTTGTCAAGCCTTAGTCACACCTACTCTTCATATATGTATACCTTTATACCCGTATTGGAATTGAGTTCTTCCCCTTCCAAATCTGTTTTTTAGAAAGGATTGAAGAGCCCCTACTAAGTTCAAGACTCCCCCCCATCACCGGAAGCTAGCCGGACACGGAAACAATATAAATTTAAAATACAATGATCCATATATTTATTATTTACTCTTAAAATATATATATATCATTAATTTGGCAGCCATGAATATTTCGTTTTTGCATAACGTTAAAAGAGTTTAGTTTAGCATCAATATATTGTTCAGTTAAGGATAGCACAAACTAAAAATGCAAAACTTTCTCAGGTGATATTAAAGCCCACGGTGATAAACAAAAGAAGTGTTTCAGTGCTTAAAGGCAAAATGATCTCATGGTCACGAAAAATGTCTCCAAATGATTATGAAAAATACAGTATTTTACCTAAATTGGTTTAGCATTACTGTCAAATATACACTGTGAATCATTATTAAAGGTATGAAGACGGATGTCATTGAGATAAATATGTCTTATTCAAATATCGCGACTTTCCAATTTACAGGATGATTAAAGTAAAGAAATTATTTGATTATTTCAAAATAAAGTGAGAGCTATCGTATTATAATTAATTAAAATTCTGCATTCCAATATTTCTTGGGGTAAACGAATTTAATATTCATTTTTGACTAACAGGTAAAGGGCGCTAGTTATGCGTTGTCAGTAGGTCAATTATAGTACCTTTTCTCCTTTAAAGATCAACGTTTTCTCCTTAAAAACAATTAAGAAATTCGGAGTAAAAAAGGTATATGTGTCAAAAGTCACAATGGTCTAACGCTCTCGGAGGTAATAACCCTAATGCGACTAATTTCTCCTGAAAACTTGGGGAAAACAAGTTTCTATGTAATTTCTTTAACAAATAGCATGAGCGTCAATGGTTTTAACAACCCGAGTCGAAAACGAGGATTTTTGTATTTGCACGAATGGTATTTGGTGAACATATTTCTTAGAAATGAGTATTCCAAGTTTTCCCTAGGGAAAAATAAGATATCTGGTAAGTTTATTTCCTGAGTTCAGTAAATAATATTAAATTTAAAAATATTTGTATTTAAAACAACAGTAAGGACCATTATTAAACTAGAAAATATAATTACTTTAAACTCATTTTAACTTACCTGGTGGAACTTGAATGATATTTCTCCGATTTTTTCCGGCAAACTACTGACCGGCAGGCAATTTTTGCACTTGAAAATTAAATATGACATACGAATTCTTGTTAGTGATTGGTCAAAACTGATAGGAAAGAAATAATCGAATTTTAACTTACCTTGGAATAAGTTACACATAATTAATTAATCATTCTTTTTATTTTTTGCGGTGGAAATGTTGGGACATAACGAATTTACTTATAAGGTGTCTTCTGTTTATACGCAAGAACACTTTCCAAGTTACCGATCATATAGTTCACCTTGAACATATCCAAATCAAAGACAACCCGAATACAGACTTTTTCAAAGATTATTTGAGCGGCTGGAAGCCTTGCCCCCTCCCCCCCATCATATCCCCGATCTAAATCCATTGGTTTTTTTTTCTGGGATCACCTCAAACCGTTATTTTACAATGACGTATTGAAGTAAACACATTTTCAAAACTTGCTTATTTCATATTATAATATTTCTATGTTTTGAAAAAGTGACATGAAAAATAATGATCTAGGTTGATATGTACACGGAATTAGAAGTAATTTAATAGTTTTCCTGCAGATTTTAAAAGAAAAAATATCATATACTTGCTCTACCAAAATCTCAGAACTGGCACCCTCTAGCTGTTAGCATAATGTTCATACTAAATTCCTTTTGTCACCCCAAAAGTATACAGAATGTTAACTCAATCGATACAATAGAGTTCAATTTATTTTGAACCAAATTACTTCTGGGAGAATTAAAATAACGCTTTTTCACCCATATCATGACAAATATATACCGTTTTTACTCGAAATGAAAAATAGTTAGTAGGTGAAAACGCAGATTTTAAGAGAAAAAAATCCTATATTTGCCCAAAAAAAGGCTCATAAGTGGCACCTGTTATCATAATATTAATATTAAGTTTGTTTCTCTCAGCTCAAGCAACATAAAAATGCAGAATTTAAATTCAGTCGATACAATAGAGTTTAATTTATTTGGAAATAACCTAATTATTTCTTTACTTTCAGTACCCTGTAGATTCGAAAGAAGTTATTTGAACAGACATTTTATCTCAGTTACCTTATTTTGGCCTCAGTCATACGTCCTTACATTATTAATGACTGGCCCTATATTCCGGTAAGGATAGAAATATGCGCTTAAATTATGATAATATGGCGTTTTATTTAAAATTATTTTCGTTAGCATGCAATACAACATTTCTTGAAATAATTGATAAATTACTTTCTTCATATATCACTTTCTTCTCTCACTTTAACAAACTCTAATTAAAGTAAATAAAAAAAGATAGTCATATACTAACTATTCTAGAATCTTCTTCAATTTTAACTTGACATGACATGAACTTTCTTCTATAATAAGCAAAGCCTCTTGACAGGTATTATAGTTAATGCTTTAGCCTGATGATGCTTTACATAACATAGCAGTGTGCTCATAAGTCCAACTTTGTAACAGATGTGAATTATTAATAGTGAGTAAATGGTACGTTGTTATAGGGACAGGAATATGAAAGGGATCCGCATTCTTTTTGGAAAGGGCAAGCCAATAAAACTTTCTTCTAAATGGAATCCGTTTACTGAAGATCTGCCAATTTGGACGTTTACTTATCATCCACTCTATTTTCATAAAGGTAAGTTTCACCAGTGGGTCTCAAGGTGGGTACATGTAACAATGTAACATGACTTTTTCTTTATCTTCTTATATATTTTTAAGGATACGTTAAAGCTTAAGTTCAAGAACAAATTTTAATTTTAATATTAGTGTTTAGTTTTAAGGGTTAGCTATGAAGTTTATTCATTTTAATGTTTTATAGCTAGACATTAAAACCTTGGCCGAATTCCGCATGTGCAACTTTTTTATTTATTAAGGGATTCTAAGATCTAATTTTTAGCTTCAAAAACTCATTCTATTTGGTAGCGCTGGTTCCTGCAAGATAAGTATTTTCCAGGGGCTTCGACCTAATGGGACCCAAACGCCCGAACCCTATATGAACAAATATGTGATGCTCATGAAAAAGTTACAGCAACTGTCTGCGAGACGACACTGTAACCTTACAAAAAGGGGGTTTTCATGTACAATGTTCAATAGCCTTTTATCACCCCAAAATTAAACTTTGGAAATAGGTTAGTTTTTAAATAATTTCAGCTCTTTACGACTTCTTTTAAAGTAGCTAAATTTGATGTTGCTATACCCTCTGCCGGTAAAAGTCAAAAAAGTTACAAAAATTAATTCACTTTTCGGAAATAGTGCAATTGCGCAATAAATCAAGATCAGATCAGATTAAATCTGTTAAATAGTTCGGACGCTATTGCTAATTTGTACCCACTGTCATCTCCTGTCAGTATCGGGGACTAAACATACAATAACCAAAATTATTGTTTCATGTTTAAATCAAAAATTAATTTGAAAAAGGAAATACGTGGCCACGAAAGATGATAATAGTTTTTGCCTGCAAGTCGGGTATATACAGAAGCACGGGCAATTGAGCTGCTAAAGCGTTCTCAATTCCTCTTTGGTTTTTGTAAAATAGTGGTTATTTATCAGATTAACAAAGCGTGTTTCAATATTATTTGTCCATGCCCTCTAAGAAAAATAATATTATAAAGATAAAAAGGATAATTAATTATTTATACAAATACAATTAAAAATCTAGAATTATAAAACTATTAGAAACAAGTATTTTTCCAATATTTGGAAAGATTGCAAGAAAAAACTAATTATTACATACTAACCAACTTGTCTTTTGAGATTCAATTTTTTTTAAGAAAATGATAATTTTTTTATTTAAATTTGACAGAAGATACCAGTGGTAAAAAATTAACTATAGTTTCCGAATTCCATCCATTTATCTCAGAATCTATTATATTTGAGGAAAAGTCACAACGGCCATTTTTGTACAGGATAGTCTGAACTTTTTTTATTTATTTATACGTAAATGGTCTACCTATAATATTTTTACAGATATTGGGAAAAATTTATTTTTGTAACTTTTTTACATGTTTTAAAACTTGGAGATGGTCTAGCAACGTAAACTTTGACTAGTTTAGATGTCAGTGCAAAAGTTGGTTTTACAGCGCAGAATTTCCATGTGGGCTCTGTTTTCTGTGAGCATCTCGAATAAGTGAAACTAACTCAAAAACGTTTTGCCCTACTCGGTGGCAACTTAGAATAATTTCCCTGGGATAAAATTCAATAGTGCTTTGCTGCCTTTTTAAAAACAAATCAGAAAGTAGAGCAACCACCAATTGATTTTTTAAAGTATTGTGTGAATTCAAAACCATGTTTTTATTGAAGCTACTGATTGTGATATTTTAAGAAAACTAACCCTCTGTTATGGATAAAAAGCCTTAAACAAATGTACTGAGGGTTTGTTATATATCACCAGGAACTCCATACCGGGTTATTCATGGTAAGAGACAAACAAAGACCTATTAACAACAAAAAGCAACTAGCTAGCATCTATAATAACGAGGGGATCCGAATATGAGAAGAAATAGCATCGCCGCTACAGCTTTATAAAGCTTAAAACTGCTTTTAATATCAATATTTTTTATGAATTTTATTGTTTAGTTTTTTTTAAAGACAAATATATGATTTTGAATTTGATTTTATAAACACAATAATTTGCCACTTTAGGGCAGTTAAGTAACCCTTCATCACTAGTGCTTTAAAGTGCGAATTTCCATATGAAAAATAATGCCAAAATATTTACATCGAATTTCAGAAAGTCGGCGCTCCTGGGTATTGTAAAATAAATAAATTTATGGTTTGTTACAACCATAAAGAGCTGTAAAAGCTAGATAATGATTAAAATAAGAACGAAAACAGGGTGAGCCATTTTAACACATTCATCGAGCGATCTCACATATTACAAAGGAGTACATATTAAAAACATTTTTTTTTCAATTCCTATGGCTTAACCGTCTATCAAAATAAACTAAAGTAAACTAAGAGAGCAGTATTGTTCTTAACAAAAATTTAATGATTTTCACGAATTTTATTATACTAAACTCCTACGAGTCGCCTTGACAGACTAATATATCTGTATCTAATACCTCCAAGAAAAGCAAAAAAATGTGTGTTTTAACAATAAGCATGAAACTAAAACTAAAACTAAATTTAATTAATGCCTCTAATATTGTATCAGTTTTTTAGTAATGGTATCTTCCTAATGTGTCCGGGTTGACTATTATCAATGTAATACATGCAAATTACAAGTTATTAGAAAATTGACCGAAATTATGTAAAATAAGTAATTTTCTGGAAACCTTACAATCGACTAACTGACTTAAAACTTGTTTTGCTGTTAATAAAACAAGAATTAAGGGCTTTTGAACGCGGCACATATGTCATTGCAAAGAATTTCTTCAAGTCTTAAGCATGTCACCTCAATATGTGTGTTTAAATATTGATGGACAACGAAAAGAAACGTTAATTCTACTTTGGAATACGCTACTATGACTGATACTGCAAAATACTGTAAAAAATGGTTAGTTGCAATTTGAAAGTTTATATATTGAAACTATTGATTTTGGGTTAACCCATTAAATTCCAAATTTTTATTTGTTTTATTAATTTTTTCTTCAAATAAACGCTATAGGCACTAACTACATAGACATTTGAGAAAAATATTTCATCAGTCATTTTTTGTTTTCGAAGATTACATGCTTCTTTCCGTTTGTCTTGGCCAGCTAGAAGAGAGAAACTTGCAGTGTCTTTTCCAAATTTACGAGTGGAGCTTTCGACTTTTATAGTCTTTTTTGTTAGATTTACGTTTCTCCATAAAGTAAGCCGTGAATTTCAACAGTTCCTGGAACATCTACAGATAACGTTATCTTTCAAGATGTTCTTTTAAATCGGTTGGATTGTGCACACGATCTAGAGGGAGTTTAAAAATATCAACACGGCCATCATTGTCTTCATAGTCAATATAAACATCGTTTTCTGGGGCGTTTACATGGTCTTCTAGTTAGATTACGAAACTTTCTAGTGCCCATAATCTGCAACTAAATAAATCAAACATGAAATATTTTTTTAGTCACTAAATTTCATGGGATATGCCATGATCCCCATTTGGGTATGACTATTTCATAGTAGTAACTTCCTTCCTTTTAAAAATGACTATCTATTAAACAATTTCACGTGTTTTGAAACTCCAATGTATGAGATTATTTCGCTAAATTAGTATATTATAACAAAAATGTATACATTTTGAAACATAAAACAGGTTATAATAAAAGTACACAACTTACCAGTCAGAATTTGAACAAAATTGTAAATATTTCATTTTCCAATATTCAATAATAAATTTTACAAACAAGACGTTGCACATGGATGTCTAAGGAACGAAGCATAACCTAAAATAATCCAATACGCTTAGTTATATTGCTGTCAGATTGTAAAAATGACGTAATCCCCAAATGGGGATCGTGGTAATTAATGAGTTAAAAGAATGAAAGATTTTTAGACAATGATTGCCTTTTGATAGTAATAAGCTTTAATAAGGAGCCTGATTTAAGTCAACTTGTTGTTGTTACTTATTCGGTAAACTTTGGCTGTATGAACCTCGACATAGACTCTACTTCCTTTAAACTGTTATATTTTTCAGATTGTACCGACGAAAATTTAAGAAGAACTTATGACTTGGACTATTTTACCGAAAACTTCTGCAAGACAATCATCGAAATTGGAAAAAACTACGAATCTCGCATTTTACATTCGCACATTTTACTCGAAAACTACATTGGTTTTGGTGCAATCATTCACAACCGCCACGACCTGGGCTTCTTTAAAGTGAGAGGCAAATTTAGTTTCTGAAAAAGTTTCCTACCAATTATAAATGTGATATTTATTTGGTCAATTATTATATGTAACTTATACGTATTTTGTAGATTCCTATATTATGTCCTGCAATTAACGTTATTCAGAATAATTTTATCCACCACCAAGTAAGCATCAATTTAAATAAAAACCTTTAAATTAAATTTTGAATTTCAAATTTTTTTTAATATAAAAGTTAAAAGATCATTGTATATTTTCAAAAACATTAATATTTGGGCTTGAAAGCTGGAAATGTAAACATTCCTAATAAATTAATTTTTGAGTATAACAGTTTGGCCTTTTGGAGATTCACTTGTGCTTTCTAAGAATCAGCGTATAATGACTATATCAAACTATAAAACCAGAAACAAATGTTGCTTTTAAATTATGTGTATTTTACATCTACAAATTTTTCAAAAAAATTTCAGAAAAATTTGTCTGAAATCCCGATTTAATATTATTGGAAAATTTCAGTTAAAACTTGCCTAAATTCTGAAGGTATCATAAACAATTTATATTTTTATGTTTGGTATGATTTATTTTAAACACAATATTTATTATACTAAGTTAATTAGTAATATCCACCACCAGCAGATCAGTTACTTTCATATATTACACATTTAGCAAAAGTTTGAGATTTTTTTAAAATTAATTAATATTTATGTTATTTTCTTTCATTTTTAAACCGCTTGCGCTTGTAGACTGACGATGTGAGTATGGCTACTTAATACTATAATGTAATATTTGGTATTTACCTAATTTGGGATACCTTGTACATACACTTTGTTTCTTAGCAGAAAAGTGATACTTGCTTATGGTAGTGAACAAATGTTTTAAAATATTTCGGGTTAACAGAACCACAGCTTGTTTCATGAATGACATTCCCAGTCGATAACTGGTGATATGAGCCTAAATAAAAACTGCGTACCTTAGCAATGGTTAAAATTATTCTGAATAATATAATAATCAGCAGATCTACAAATTAAGTTCCCTATTTTTGTATGTAATTACAGGATACGAAACATATTTTTACCTGTTATATTTTATGTGTTTGTGCCAGGCAATCAGATATTTTATTATAGTTATATTTGATGATGGCATATCACTTATATAATATATCCTACAAATTCAAATATTGATATACAAATTATACCGAATTTAAAATATTTTATTAATTATACATATCATATACTTTGTCCTATATGAAAAGAGTATATAAAATAACATATAACACAAAAATCTAGCTACTTCATCGTATATAGTTAATGTGTTAGATTCGTCTTTAGAAATTACTTTAGAAACACTAGTTTTCCATATTTAGCAGACCTTACAACTGACAAAATTATCCTAAAAATCACGGTCTAAAAATTACGACATAATATGACAAAAAAAAGTATTATTATAGTAGTAAGATTATTTAAAAGGTTGATTTGCACAGGGTAATCACTGCATAATGTCCTTATTTTTTACTACAAAAACTTACAAAATATGAACTTTCGTGAATAATTTACTTATGAAGCAACACTGAAGAGAAAAATTTGGCTTCTCTTGGCGACGCTCTAGTTTTTCTTGGGCGGAAAACTTTTCTTCGTTTCACTTTGCCTCAGTGGACAGCCTTTAACTTAGGCGAGGAAATAGAGATCCTCATCTAAGGAAGCGTGATAGAGACTGGAGAACGATATGTGGTGGCGGTGTTACTTCGATGTTTGACATTCGAAGTACATGGAAAATACCTTAAGTCAAAATACATGTCTGCGAACTTTCGCATATGCTAAACAATGTCCAAGTAGGAATTTTGTGACAGGAGCCAGCCGTAGCCGAGAGCGTAAAGCTTTAGGTTTACACCGGCGTTGGTCTGGCAGGGCCTGGGTTCGAATCATAGGTGGGTGCACGAATTTTCAAGTCTGCAGCCAATATTAGTGGTAATAAAATCCAACACAGACAAGTGTAAAATGGACAAGTATAAAATGTATCTAATTCATGCGCCATCCCATTCGCGCTGATTGATGCCGAATGTGGGTGGGTATAAAGGCTACACCGAAACCCAAGAGTTGACAGCTCGAGGGTAGGGTGTGGGCCGGGGATCGAGAGTGACCAAGGACCGTGGTTCGGAACCCACATTAAGCTGTAGGTCCCGTCCAGATTGGTCACTGTACGGAAAGGAAAAGTTAAAATAATAAAAACAAACAAACAATTTACTTACGTTCTCATATATTAAGATTTGTACATAATATTTATTTTTTAAGTAACATTTAATACAAATGTTTCGGTCTAATAAATAAATAATTTTGAATAACTAAATCAAGAAATAGCCTCTTGCTGCGTGATATATTAACCAAGTATAAGAAAATGTTCTAAAATGAACAACAAGCACCTTTCGTGCCTATATATATATATATATATATATATATATATATATATATATATATATATATATATATATATATATATATATATATATATATATATATATATATATATATATATATATATATATAATAATTTTGAATAACTAAATCAAGAAATAGCCTCTTGCTGCGTGATATATTAACCAAGTATAAGAAAATGTTCTAAAATGAACAACAAGCACCTTTCGTGCCTATATATATATATATATATATATATATATATATATATATATATATATATATATATATATATATATATATATATATATATATATATATATATATATATATATATATATATATATATATATATATATATATATATATATATGTATATATATATATATATATATATATATATATATATATATATATATATATATATATATATATATATATATATATATATATATATATAATATATATATATATATATATATATATATATATATATATATATATATATATATATATATATATATATATATATATATATATATATATATATATATATATATATATATATATATATATATATATATATATATATATATATATATATATATATATATATATATATATATATATATATATATATATATATATATATATATATATATATATATATATATATATATATATATATATATATATATATATATATATATATATATATATATATATATATATATACATATATATGCGTATTAATCCACAGATTAACTCCAAAAGAGGAAAAAAATTAAAATTTGTGAATTTAGGATAAAAATATATTCTTTATAATTTTATATTCTGGCTAAAAAAATTAAAACACCCTTTTCTGTTTATTAAACAAGGTGACGAAAAGCATTCATAATTTTAAAAATGTAGAAATAGAAATGGCAAACTAATAAAATATTAAAACATCTAAAAATATCTAACATTGGAAAATCCTTATTACAGATTCACATATAATTTTTTCTACATAAAGATTACAAAAATAAATCTGGGGCATATTTAATTATCATTTAACTGGCAATTTCTATCAATAAGTCTTTAAAAATAGAAAATATTTAGCTTCAAGTTCAAAGCCTTAATGGCATATTCCGTGGAATTATTTTGTTGCAGAATTATAACCATGATATTATTAAATGACCGGCCAGATCGGTATATATTCCTTATAGGGCCTTATGACAGCAGTATCGACTGATTCAACGGTCAGAAAAATATCTATTTAGCCATTCCCGAACCATTGTCATAGTCTGGGAGGCTATCTTGTTGAAAAAGTGCATGTTATCGGGTGTTTACTAACTATCTAAGCCTAAACAGTCTAGTACCATAAAATTAAATATTTCCAGATATGTATTCTTTTTCATATTTTCATTAAAAAAAGGATCAATAATCCTGTTAAAAGAGATTTCACACACTAACTTATTTAGAATAATGCTTCCTAAAATTAATAGGAAAATTTGGATTTTGCATGCTCCAGAAACGTATATTTTATGAACTAACTGTTCTATCTGTGGTAAAGGTAGCTTCGTTTAAAAAATATTTCTTTGAAATATAGTCTTTGAAGAAATTGCGATTTTGGAAGTATTATTTACCGAACCATAAACAAAAATCTAATCCCTTGGACTCACCAAGTATGTATTATATTATGTATTTGCTTTATAAATCACCTGCAAATTTAATTTACCAACATTGCTAATTTTACGGGCTCTCTGTGCCGTTCCGATAGCTGCAACAAATTTTTTGTTCTGTTTAATGTTAATTGCCTTGCCGGTTCGCATAAATTTTGAAGTAATGGAAACTACTCTTTTGTCTTGCCAAACTTTCTTTCACCTTTTCGGAAATGAAGCCCAATAATGTTATTCGTTTTTTATATGTAATTTGACGTGAAGTGATTTCTGCCTTAATTTTTATACACAAGATTATTGAAAAGGCTAAAAAATAGTCGAAACGCTCGATTTAATAAAAAAAATAATTCACGAGATCGGGACACTGAATGTTCCGATATCGTGAAGTAAAGATCCCTGAAGATGTCTCCTGCAATCGAAGGCGAAACGTCGGAAAGTGATTCTATTTTGACACGGTCTAATCCCAAGAACCATGATCTCCTAGTTGAAGGAGTAAAAACAAGAGCCCTACCTATTCGAGCTAACTGATACACTCCCTCATGGCTCCAGGCACCCAGATGAAGTTAACCCTGGAGTCCTAGTCTTTCTAGTGCTCTGTTGCATTCGAACGTAAACAACGAATTGAACCTGCTGGAAGACAGAGCCTTAATCGCCGCTAGAATGTCCTAGCATATATAGATATGCTTGCTAGGATGCCATTTGGAAAGGTTCTTCTATACGCAGGCCAAGATTGCTGTAATCTCAGCCTCATATACAATCGCAAAACGTCCGAGAGCAAGACTGATTCTTCCCCTAGGCCGCTCCCCGTAGATTCCTACCAGAGATTCTTTCTCCATTAGATGTCGTCTGTATACCTAACAGAATTCTCCAGTTTGATGAAGAAGAGGGAGGAACTCTGCCATTCCTCCCTGTCAGGACACGAAACTTCTTAGAGATTATTGAAATATGATAGCATTTCTCTTAGGAGAGGGTATCTACCATGTATACCACTAAGTTCATATAGTTTTCCAATATCTCTGTACTCCAGTACTCTGGACCAAAAATCCTAAGAGAGCATATTTCTTAACTTTTTTGTAGTAATAAAAATAAATCAATTTAGTTTAGGGGAGTGGACATTATGCGTGATTACACTCTACTATTTGCGTTGATACCTGCCCGTTAAAACAAAACCTAAATTTA
Organism: Kuschelorhynchus macadamiae; assembly: GCA_030620095.1. NCBI lineage: Eukaryota > Metazoa > Arthropoda > Insecta > Coleoptera > Curculionidae > Kuschelorhynchus > Kuschelorhynchus macadamiae. The sequence goes on along the minus strand of JAUTXW010002849.1, from coordinate 906,703 downwards.
TGAGCTGTCTGTTGCTTATTTTATAGACATGATTTTGCTACTTTAATATATGACAGCAATTGTGACTGTTAATTATTATTAAATAAGTAGTAGTTTTGGTAATGGGGTGGCTAACTAAGAATGAAAATATATCAGCAGCCGTTAGCAAAATATCTAAAACATCGGAAAATCCTTATTACATACAAAATTACATAAATTATATTCTCTTAACCATTTTTTACATTACGAGTCATTCCTTAGTTATCACAAAAGACGAAATGTTTCTTTCAGTAGGCGCAGAGCTATTTGTTTATCTGGGGCATATTTAATTATCATTTAACTGGCAATTTCTATCAATAAGTCTTTATCTGAAAATAGAAAATAATTTAGCTTTAAGTTCAAAGCCTTAATGGAGTTTCATATTCCGTGGAATTATTTTGTTGCAGAATTATAACCATGATATTATTAAATGACCGGCCAGATCGGTATATATTCGCTAAATGTCAAGGATAAATAAATCTATTCCTGTGAACAAATACATCGTTTTTTGTTTGAAGACAGATATTAGGATTAGGATTTATCCAACTTACCAATTTGCACATTTGAGTAACGAAATGTTGTAAACAGCTTTGAAAATGGGATAGGGCCTTCCATGCTAAACTGACCTTTATCTAACGCAGATATTTAAAGCGCGGTTTTAATTGTTGATATTTAATAATAGATTAGCAAGAAGTACTTAGTTTACACATACACATCAAAAGAATCTGCCATCTTTTCCTTTAGTTGTCAGGATATCGCGGTTTCACTACTGATATTCTATTTCTGTGATTGGAAAATCCGTGGCCACTTGGTTGGTCATATTTATTCTTTGTCTTTCTGACGCAGCTAGGTACCCTATGACTTTACAATTGGAGTAAGGAAAAAGTCGGAAAACTTTAAATAAATGAAATAAAAATACATATGTGTACAGGGTGGGCCAAACGAAACAAGGCCAATATTTCACATACCGTTCGTTTAAAAGAAAATCGTTCGGACCCCTCGATTTTTATTTTCCGGGGAAATATTTTGCCCATATCACAATCTTGTTTCTTCCACCCCCTCGCGGGGGTGAGTTCCAACCCCAAAATCTTAAATGGGAACAGGGGTCGAATGATATCTTATTTTAAAAGCAATCAAATTCTCTTTTCAACGCATCTTATTTTTTCAAATTTAATGAAGCCGTTTTTGAAAAAATAAGGATAGAGCAATAAAAAGGAAAAAACATTGCTCGGTAAAAAAACGTTGAGATCCGTTGATTTTTGTATTTAGAATTCGCTTATTTTCAACTTGTCACTTTAACCTCCTGCAGGGGCAAGCTGCAACTCTTTAAATATTAAATGTGATTAGGTTAAAAGATACCTCATTTCTATGATCATTAAATTCTCTTTTCAAGGCCTAGCAATTTTTAAAAATTAAGTAGTTAACTAATTAATAAGTTGATAAAATTATAAATTTGTATCGATCGTCAGATTAATTTTATGTAATGACATTGTTTTTCTGGAAAAAATAATTCTTTTTGAGTTTAGTTTTACAGTATCGTTATGGTTAGGTTTTCAAAAAAAAAGATAAGACACAAGATGTAAATTTTGTTTCTTCATTATTCATGATAATAAGTGCTAAAAGTGCTCCTGCATCCATACAATAATAAAGATTTTGTTCAAAACGGCCCCGGACGTTATGAAGCATTTCTGGTGTAATTGCGCGACATTCATTAATGATCCGCTGACCTAAATCATTTAATGACTGTGGCTGAATTTTATAAACATTAATTTTTAAGTGGCCCCGTAGAAAAAAATCTTAGTTAAGTCAGGTTATCTTGCAGGTCAATCTATTGCTCCTCTTCGGCAGATCCATCTACCAGGATAAGTCCGATTTAAATATTCACGAACAGTAAGCGTATATTGAGGAGGTGCACCATCTTGTTGAAATGTCAACTCATTGGCATTGTAATTATTGTTATTTTCAAGCATTTCTGTCAATGCAGGATCGAGAGTGTCTTCTAATAATTGCAAATATATTTCTCCATTTAGATTTCCTGGGAGAAAAAAAAGGCCAATTAAAAGATTTCCTGGGAGAAAAAAAAGGGCCAATTAAACAATCGCCATACGTTCCAATCCAGACGTTTAATCTCTCAGGATGTTGAATGTGAACCTCATGGAATAGAGTGGGTTTTCATCAGACCAATAACGACAATTGTGGCAGGCTCATTTAGAAAAAACGAAGACTCACCGGAAAAACAAATGTTGAACACTAAATTCAGATTATTTGTTATTCGTTCATTACTCATAATCTCCCAAAATTTCAGACGTCTGTCAAAGTCATCTTCGTTCAATTGTTGTACAAGATGAATTTTGTAAGGGTAAAATTTATGTGTCTTTAAAATTCTGCGAATACTCGTACGAGATATGCCACACACTAAAGGTAGTTGCCTGGTCTTAATGTAGAGGCTATATTGACGTGGCCCAAAACAGCAAGTTCCACTGCTTGGTTTACCACTATCATTCGATTTGGAGCGATTGGTTTTCGGTATGCTACTGATTCTGCCTCTCTAAGCTTTGCTACCAGTTTAATTATGTATTTTCGGTGAACATGTTTATTTGGATAATAGAGTTCAATCAGCCATACTCTTTCTGCAGTAGAATAAACCATTTTAGATCAAAATAAAGTTATAAATAGTCACAGACAAAACCCTACCAGATACAAAATTTAAATACATTTTGGGGTTGGAGCTCACACCCGCGAGGGGGTTGAAGTGACAACGCTGATGATATGCGCAAAACTTTTTCCCTGGGAAATCAAAATCGACAAGTCTGATTAATTTGTTTTAAAACGAACGGTATATGAAATATCGGCCTTGTTTAAACGTTTAAACAGAAGCTGTCACGGCTAATTTAAAAAGCATGGTTCTTGTTATTAGACCATATTAAACTGGAATTACTTCCAGGGATCTGAACACTAAATGAGTTCAGAGGGATTCAAGTAGGCATTTAATCCTATCTGTAGTCACCGAACTGGGACGTAGCATTGGTATCAGTTCCTAATGGTTTCTAATTGTTGACGTAGGCCGTATCTCTTATTTTTCGAAACCGATTTCACAGCTTTGTTCCTTTTTAATTCATCTTTCATGATCCGTGAGTTTATAGGACCTAGAACGTGGTGCCTTGTTTCTCTCAAACGGAAAAATGTATATGCTCTTTCTATTTGAAAGGATGGTAAAGATTTTACGCATGTTGAACCCCAAAAATAGTCGTGCTATTTTGAACAACACTACCGAATGGTGGCTCCTGTTGGACTATCGGGACTGGATTATTATATCTTCTAACGTCTAATATCCTTAGTACAATAGCTGTTTCCCCTTAAACTTCCCACAGACATGACAAGTTGCGCGATACATAGAACGCTTTAGTTGGATCCAATTATCGAAGCGATTATCTGACCGTCAAGAAAGTCAACTTTTCACCAGTGGGATGAAATTTAAAAGCTTAAAAACCAATAGCTTTCATTGATGTTTACATTTATTGCAAATAATAGGTAAGTATAAGCTTAAGAATGGCGAAAAGTACTTAAATTTTACTTACATAGTGCAATTTCAATACTTACTATAATATTAAATGGCAAACTCACGACCGAATAGGTACTGCACTTAAATCGGTAAGCGTTTTTGGCATTGACCAGGTCAACTGAGATTTTCGATTGTATGACCAAACCGCTAAAACAAATTTTTGACACTTTTACCGATTTTCTTCATTTTTCATTTTTTAAACAGCAACGAATACCAAACGAAACAGAAAACGTACTCTTTACATTAAAATTACGGTTCTGCATTTGACCAAATCGTTGAACAACTTCTGGACGACATTCGACCAGTTCACGACCAGATTAAATACACGAAACCCTTCTAGAGGCTAGAAAACTTTTTACCAAAATTGAATTTTTGACCGAGGTTCTAGTTTAGACTATATGATGTGCTTATTATGGTAAATGTCAAAAGATCCTTAATTGGTATACGTTGATTTTCTATATACTGAATGCCCTAAGGCATCATGCTTGCACTTATACCGGGTAGTACAGGACGCTCTATATATAAAGTATATTAAAACTAATCTAATTGTATAATCTGCTGTAGTAAACACAAACAACAGCATTTCATTATTGGACTATAAACGAAAAGTTATAGTCGTTTGAAAAATGTAAATATCAAATTAATTCAAGAAATATACGGGTTAGAATTTACATCACACGTTGTTCACAATTCCGTGAACCCAGTTAGGATATGAAATCTTATCTGAATCTCTCCGAGGTCATTTAATATTGTTAGCTCGTTAAAAAAGATGAGTCGTGCAGTAATTAACAAAACATCGGGAAACGAGTTCGCATTGACTCCCAAGCATAAAAATGTCTTAAATACTTCGGTTGCCAATAACAAATGATTTTTTTTACTTGATAAACATTTGCCATACATATAATAAATAATAATATGGCAAATGATTTATTTAAAGCTCAACTCCATGTATATTATTTTTGCTAATGTTTTTTAAGGGGGCCGTAATAACAACTTATTATAAGCCTGTAATAAACCCTTTAATAACTTATGTACGTGTTCCATACGACTATTCCGAACAAAACTATACTAATATATAAATAATATTTAAATGTCATTGTTAAAGTGAATATATTATATGTGGCCTAAATGTGATTATATAAACGCAACCCATCTTATGTATAGTAGAAAGACTCATTGAACAGGGTTTAAACAATTTTCTATAAAACTTAGTTTATTGGTTAAACACCACATAAGATCGAAATAACTCCGTCTTATGAACTTAGCTATTTATTACATATTATAATAGATGTAAGATTACATAGTGGTTAAGTCCGAAAAGCATATTTCTTGTTATAATGGCAAATTTTTGCACAAAAAAATTATCGCCATTTAAGAAAGAACGCAATAGAGATTTTTAATTACATTTTGATGGTTACTTTTTGTAGCCAAAAGCTAAACTTAATAACTAATATAACAAGAGAAAGCTTTCGGAGCTTTAGGTATGGCCGTAGGTAAATTATATTAATATTTGTCAGCTTTTCGGCCTCTATCTTTGTAAGTCAAGTACCTAGGATTTATTTAACACTTAGAGAACTAAGAATATAATATTTGTGTGAAATAAGATATTTTTACAATCTTTTTTTTGCAATACGAGCAGCTGTCTGCCAACGTTATAGTTTCTCGCTGTCATCTAGAGTTTTCTTGAAACCTTTAAACTTACTAAGTTCCTGTATAATTCAAATGACAAAATTATGTTTTTGCAAGGCTTAATAAGCTCTCATAAAAACCATTTATCTGCATTGTAAATAAAATAGATCTTTTAATATTTTATCCTGCCCCAGATATTTTATTGATATCAACAACATTCTTGCACCCCATTACACTTTTTATGGAATCAGTTTTTGTTCTATCGATCTATCACTTACGAAATGCCTTAAGAACAACAACTTAAAATGTCTGGTGAAAAGGGGCGTAAAACTGTAGAACTGAAAAAAAAACACAGCACAGGGTCTGATATTTTTATATTTCCAACCATCTCACTGCATTGAATTCCCACAAAGTATTTAACACAATTTGGAAATATATTAAAAAAATTAACAATATTTTTTAATAAAGTATTTTTTGGGAATAATTTAAGAACAATGAGAACATCATTAAAACTTAAGTCTATATTATTGAGAAACAGTACATTGTAACAGTGAATTTTCAAATAACAGATTTTTCCTTGAAGATTAATAATTTGTATTAAAAAAATTTTTTTTCCGCTATGGAACACTCGAAATTATAAACTGACAAATTTGAATTTGTTATCATTTTCAGGATTGATAGTTTTATATATTTTTATTATGTTTATATATAGTTAATTTATATACATAGTTATTAAAAAATTAAATAAAAATTATGAAACAATATAAATTACTACTTTTAATCTCGAATATCCACAAAATATTTCCTTTACTTTTGTAATTTTGATAGTATGCTGCCAAGATGTCAATTTCCTACAATTCTATTTGTGATCACACTTCCAACATTCTTGACATCCTACTGCGTGGATGTATGGACACCCTAAAATAATAATATTTTAAAAACTAGAATGTCTAAACCTCGGAAATGTCTGCCCCTGGACTCGCGTAATAGAACTCAAGTATACCTGATTTTTTTAGTTTCTTAATGACAATAAAGCATATTTTAAAATTAATTGAAGACTGTTACGAATATAAGAATTGAAGAATAAATAAACCAATAACCTAAGATACTAGAAGCAATTCTAGTAATTGCAATACATATAAATTAAATCCCTTTATGTTTGAATAAAAATACAGGGTGAGAGGGAAATTGATTTAAATATTTTAAAATATAGAAGTACGAGCCATATTAAGCAACAAAGTCTCACCGGGGGTGAAACCTTAATTATAAATGAGAAAAAATGATAAACATTGATCTTATTTTGTTGTAATTTGAGCAAATTAATAAATATTTTTTTTTATTTTATTATCCAAGACTATTAGTTAAATCATTAGTAATTTTTAATTAAGGTTTTTTTTTTCAAAAAATTTCACATTTAAGAAAAATATTTTTATTTTTAAAAACCCTTTTTTCAGAACACACAATCTGGCAACACCCAAATACCTGTGTTTGTTTTTTGCTACAGAATTTCCACCAAATATAACAAAAACTATTTCATTTATACTTATTTATGTTAATGTAAATTCAGAGAAGGAAATATCCCACAATGATATTCGCGTGTGATGAAAAATGTATACAACAGTTGAATATGCTTAGTTACAATGAAGCGTGACAAACTGCACATTTAGCTCCAACAATTTATCGGGGTAGACTTCCAGATCAAAGGCTACGAAATAATACTAAACCTTTTCTGTCGATATAAAACACTAGCCAAAGGTAAGGTAAAGGTGCAGCTCCCCCCCAGAGGTATTAAAAATGACAACTGAAAGTTACTGCTCGTGAAACGATACGCCATGGCATACGAAAACAAGATCGTGCGACGATGAGTCTAACTCATAATATTAACTGGGTTACACGCATAGACATAATAACAGAAAATGTGACAATGAAAAAAAATCTTCCATGCCAAATTCGACAAAAGGCAATGCTGTAAAGGTATAATGACAGCGTCTTTTTCTTCTTGCCGTTGACATATAATATGTCAATGGCCATAACCGCAATGCTACTAATAGTGATATTTTTAATCTATTTATATTAAACAATCGCTTAATTGCCAATCAAAATTATAATATATTATCACTTGTATAATAAATAAACAAACTATATTGGTTTAGTAATTTCCACTAATTTATTTCCGTTTGAGAGCTGTTTTAAGACAATTTAAGACTGATACTAAAACTAGATTTTTTAACAGTAATAAAAGAGTCTACCTACCTAACCCTAGCAGATTTTACCCATAAAGATATAACAGTGGGAAGCGTTTAGGTCCATTTTCAGTCAGGTTTCAAAAGATATATTGTGGAAATAAATTCTCAAAACAAATTTCGATTCTCTCCGGAGTGCCTCAAGGATCAATATTGGGCCCTTTAATATTTCTTATTTATACAACTGACATTCTGAAATCTTTACAGCTTTACTATTCTTTTAATATTCAGGATTCCCTACAAGCATCAGATTTAATTGATTATGATTTAAACAATTTAAAAATAATGTCGTCCGAGCAAAGCTTACAATTGAATCCCACAAAATCTATAGTTATGTTTTTCGGAAATAAAAATCAGGTAAATACCTTAAAAGAAAGGTTTAATGTTGCTCTGGATGGTACGACCTACCTATAGTTGAGTCAGCAAAGAATCTTGGAATTATCATAGATTCAAATTTAAGATTTAAGAAGGTTCAAAATTCCCGTTGCAGGTTCATTTTTGGACTAAGAAAGTTTGCCCATATATCGCATACATTTGAACAATTTAAATGGTTAAAAATGGACAATCGCAGACTTCATCATATGGCTACTTTTGTATTAAATATTTTAAATAACCCTGATACATCTATTCAACTAAAAAATAAATTGGTACCTCGTAATAATATTCATGACAGGACTCGTTTTACCAATCATTTAACTATGCCTCACCATCGTTCAGCCATGTTTCAGAGGTCATTTATTGACATTTCAAAGTCTTTAGTGTCACAACTTCGAATTTCTCCATAATTTTGTTATATTTTAAATTATAACTGTGCAATTACTTGTGAATTATTTCGGATATATTGATTTTATCTACATTTGTCATATATTCGATTTTCTTTTATTTATATACTTATACATTTTCCGCATCACTTTTGAGGTTAAGTAGAGTAGCCGACTTGTGCTAGACTTCGCCTCATTGTGGTGCCATTTTTTTTTAATATTATTACACTGTCTATGTACATATGCATTTCTGTAAAATTAAGGCGATTATTTATTTATGACATATTAAGTATTATTTATTTATTTATTTATTTATTTGATCGTTCTATAAAATGTTATGGTGTTTCCTCTTATTAATTTAGACCTTCCAAGTAATTTAACTTGTAACTTTTATTGGCTGAATGCAAGGTTTTAAATTCATTATTAAAATTATGATTTGTTTCTAATAAATGTTTAGCATACTTAGAATCAGTTTTTTGTTTAATATATGATGTTTTGTGTTCTTTGTAAAGATCTACCCGTTTGACCAATACATACTTTTTTGCAAGAACCACATTTTGATTCATATCCCGCTAATTTTTGGTGCTTATTTGTATTAGACGTTATTCTTAATATATCTACCTAAATTATTGGTACAAAAAGCTATTTTATGATTTGTTTTTTTAAGATGTTCCTCTATTTTAGTGGTAATTTTTACGGTATATGTTAATGTGTTAAACTTAATATTGTCTTTTGTATTGAAATTAGGATAATTTTTATATTGTTTTTTATTTACAATTTTGTCTAGTATGTTTGCGTCATCCTAACCATTATTAACTGCAATCTGTTTTATAATATTAAGTTCCTTGTTAAAATTTTCTGTTGAGAGAGGTACATTAATTAAACGAAGTACAAAACTAAAAAACTGCCATCTTATGCGTGAATGGGTGGTTTGATGTATTATGTATAGTTATATCTGTATAGGATGGGTTATGACATTTCAAAATCGGACTTAACGGGTTACCCATTATTAAACCTTCTTTACTTAAATAGATCGAGCCATTAATTTCAAAATAATTTTGATCAAGGCCCACTCCCAACAAATCTAATATGTAATTCTTAACTAGTGATAATCAATTTCCATCAAGTAACGACTAACTCGATAAATTATTTATCACAAGCTCCTACGAGTTTTTTAGCCAAATACTACTTTAAACTTTTACTAAAATCAAAAGTTCATAAAATATTTGGTTATTTAATCAGTCCTATATTGAACAAGAGGTGACACCCAAATATATGAAATTAAAGACAAACAACAAAAGCAAGTCGTTGTGCAAGTGTTGCACAACGACAAGGATACAAAAAATGGATTATAGAAGATCGTAAAATACAATACAGTAAAAGAAGAGACACTTATAGTGTTTACCTTAAATTTATTCATAGTGAACTTTTATTTATATTAAGTAACATTGAGTTTGAGTGTTTTGATAAAGAAACTAGGTACCAAGTGGAGTATATTATCAACAAGAAATATGTAAGTCAACAACGGAAATTAAATACACTAATTTATAGCAAAACTCCAAAAAACCGTAACAACTGAAATAATAAGATTTATTTTTTAAGGGATTTTTTAATATTACAGGCACTAAATTATGAAATTCAGAAATTAAATTATTAGAAAAAGATTTTAATTATAATCTTCAGGTTAGAGATAGTATTAAAAGTAGGGGATACTTAGGTGTTGAATGTGAACTAGCTCTTAACAATGTAGACAATGACATGGAAAAGCACATAATAGCAAAATCAATTATTTCAGAACCTTTAGGTTTGTCTGCTGGTCAATTTTCAAATAATTTTATTATAGTTAAAAATATTAGGGAAAAAATTGTACAAAAAGATATTATATTCGCTAGGGCGGATAAAGCAAAAGCGGTTATTGCGCTGAAAAAAGAAGACTACATTCTAAAAATCATAGATTTTCTAAATCTTGAGAACATTAATAAAATGGATAAAGATGCGACAGATATATTTCAAAAAATTATTTAAAATGCAATCAAAGATAGTAATTTATTTAGTGACACAATAAAATACAGTTTAACATTAATAAACCCACAAGAACCGAAGCTATATTCTTTTATTAAGTTACACAAAAACAATATGCCCACTCGGCCAGTAGTGTCATATGTAACAGCTTCGGCACACCGGGTATCTAACAAATTAATAGAAATTATTAGTACATTTTGTAACTTCAAGCCTAAATATAGTATAAAAAACAGCCTTGAATTAATTAATAACATTAAAGATATAACAATTCCAAATAACGGTATTTCAATTTCTTTGGATGTGCAATACCTATTTCCCAGTATCCCCCCTATTGAAGCTATGAACTTAGTGGATAATTTGCTATTAAAAAAAAAGTCAATGCTATTGTTAAAAATGACATATTAGATTTGTTAGCAATGTGCCTTGATCAAAATTATTTTGAATTTAATGGGTAACCCGTTAAGTCCTATTTTAGCTGAAATATTTCTTGAAAACTTAGAACAAATAGTAGATAATCACCCTGTATGAGACAAGTTTATTAATTGGTACAGATACGTTCACGATATTTTAGCTTGTTTCACAGGCACAGAGAGACAACTTAACCCCTTTCTAAATTATATTAATAAATTACATAAAATATAAGATTTACTTTAGAATTAGAACAAAACAAGTCCATAAACTTTTTAGATTTAAAAATCGGGAACATTAATAATAAACACGATTTTGAAATTTAACATAAACCATCCTATACAATACATACATCAAACCTTAGAGAAAGAATTAAAGTAGAGATCACATGTCATTCATAAATTACGTTAGGGGTATGCGCCAACATGGTTCCCCTATTTTTCACAATCTATCGACCAATGTTTACGATAAAACAAGAAGTGTGGATGGCCCATATCCAAGCCGTGGACATTTGTTGACGAATGCCAGTGGCGGCGCGAGTTTTCACTTCCCGCATAAGGAAATATTGTGAAAAAATCATCGCTCCGGGTTTTTACAGATCTTCATGTTTTTCCATTACTGTCGGTCTGTTCCGGTATAGCTAAAAAATCCACTTACTCGATTAACTTTAATTTTATTTAATTTTCCACAAAAATTACGATACAAAAGAAACTGGTAAAAGATTGGTATGAATTCAATATGGCGAAACAAAATGACGACCTGTTAAAATAATTGATGTACGAAAATGAAGAAATGGGCCATGCTTCATTATCGTTGACAAAAGGAAGGATTCTTACTTATTCCTTAATGAGGCATATAGGTATTTTTACAAATTTCAAAGAAATAATCGTTCCCTACTTCATTATCTAAAATCAAATCATTAAGTCAGGTAAGTTTAAAAAGAAATTAGCTATTTATATAATATTAAACTTTAGTTTTTAGTTATGTTTGCCTTATGTCAATGTCATTTTGTAATTGTGACATTTAGAAAAATTATTTATTCATTTGTTAATAATGTCATCTTAAACCTGTAACTGTCAAGTTAGACCATGTCTAAATTTAAACCTCTTTAGTGAATACTAATGTTAGATTTTTAAACTAAAATCAATGCTTTTAACAAGCTTTTATTAGCTTCCTACTCGTCTGATTGTATATTTGTATGTCTGGTTCAAATCTTGTAATGGATGTTTCACCAATTCCATTAACGATTATTTTCAAAATGGCGGCGCCAATACGGCCGACGAATTTTGTTACTTGTGTAGAATAAACTGAAAATCGGTGCCTAGGAAAATTCAAGAGTGTCAGCATTTAAAAATTCAAAATAGCGGGTTCAAAATGACAATGTCAATAGGTCGGACGGATGATTTTAACATTTGTGGAGATTATTTAAGAATGCACAACAAAAATCAAAATGGTGGCGCCAATATAGGGAATGAATTTTGTCATTTGTACAGATTCGGCTGAAATATCAGTATCTAGAAGTATTTAAGAATGAAAGTTATGAAATTTTAGTCAAGATTTGAGAATTAAAAATGGCGGCAATAACATAGCAGACTAATTTTAAAATGTTTGCAGATTTGATTAAAACTCGGCATTTAGGGGTATTTAAGACTGCACGTCATGAATTTTTGTCAACCTTTTAAAGAAATAAGATTGTAATGCCAATATGGCGGCGGAATTTTAACATTTGCATAGATTTGGCTGAAAGAAAGTAGGCATCTAGGGGTATTTCAGAATACATATCACATATTTTTAGTAATCATTTAAAAAATGAGAGTAGGAATGCCTAGATTGCGAGCGAATTTTAACATTTATACAGATTTGATTAAAAATGGATATTAAGTGTGCAATTTATACATTTTTAGTAATAAATATTCAAAATGGGGATGTCATCAATCAATCAATCCGATAAGTACTTTTTTCAGATATTTTTAAACATTTACCTAGGCCACCATTTTGAATTTGTCTCAACATTTTTACTAGTTCATCCCTATATAAGATTTGATTTTTGAGCAAAATTTGAACATAATCAATGCAGTAGTTTTCTGCATTGACTTTTATAACATTTTATTAGGCCGTCATTTTGGATTTGTAATAAAACTTATCAGTTGATGGTCATGCCACACCTAACTTTTCTGCAAAATTTGGATAAAACAGATAAGCAGTTTTTTAGTAATCATTTTTTCACATTTTAAAAGGCGGCCATTTTGTGCTGCCATATTCGATTTTTACCAAAATGTCATCACGATATGACCTTTCATTTTTAACCAAAACTTGAAGTAAATAGGACAAGCAGTTCTTGAGCTTTGTCGCGGACAGACATACAGACTAACCGACGGAACTGAGAAAACATGTTTTGTTGCAACTTGCGAGGAAAGTAAAAAAAAAGCGAGCTCTATAAGATAAAAATAGACAGCCAATTGTCATATTGTTATTCCATGCTAATAGCTAAATTTAAAAAATAAAAGATTTTTTTTTAATTTTCAATATTCTAAATCTTAAATTCTAACCAGTTTAGAACATGTTTACGAACACATTTTTACTTTTAATTACCCAGAGAATCACCATTTAAATTCCCTTACTTGACAACACTTATATAAAGAATTGGCCCAACTCAAGTGAAAATTAAAAAAAGGCGCGAAATCATCCGAAACTTTATTATTTCCCCAGATTTCATTCAAAATCTAGTGATTTTCGAAATCGCAGTACGTTTTTTTGAGCGTGAGACGCCCTTTGACTATTTTAATACAGTATAGATATATTCTTTAATAATTTTAATTTCCTGATAGGAAAAACTTTTGTAATCTTCAAAAAAATCGCCTCTTGTACCATTTTACTTCTGAGGATTCTCACATGACCCCCGACGAAATAAACGTACTATTATACTGAACCCGATTGGTCAATACGTCATGTGACCCAACATAAGTGAATAAAGTATCTTGAATTGAATAATTTGAATCCCCGTATTCAGTAAAAAGGTTTAAGATAGTCATATGTCATTTTGTAATTGTGACATTTAGAAAAAATATTTGTTCATGTTAGAAATGTCATCTTAAACCTATAACTGTCAAGTTAGACCTGGACTAAATTTAAAAAGGAAATCTAGGTGTTTACTTAGTGATTAAAAGACAATTCCAAACTTAAACGGCCGTTTTTTTACAAACTCACATTGCCACATTATAGTTAGGTCAATTGAAGCTCCTAGTTTCGCAACGTCCAAGATAAAGTAAATAAAACTTATTTATTAAATATTTAAAAAATCAATGTTCTCCTAATCTCACCGCACCTTTAGAACGCTGCTTTTTGAACTAAGGTAACATATAATTAGAATATTTGAACCATATCAACAATTACACAATAATACATTAAAACACATGCAGTAGTGAAGCTAAGAAAAGCTTGGTACCTAATGACAATTAGGTCTTCTCCTCCTCGATGGTTTGACCCGTTTGGATGAAATAGGGAATATTCAGGATGTTATATATATATATATATATATATATATATATATATATATATATATATATATATATATATATATATATATATATATATATATATATATATATATATATATATATATATATATATATATATATATATATATATATATATATATATATATATATATATATATATATATATATATATATATATATATATATATATATATATATATATATATATTTTGTTTCCAGGGCCAAGGTGCCAATCTGCAGCAGATTGGCACCTTGGCCCTGGAAACAAACATAGCGTCATGTTTTGGTCGATTCTCGACAAAATGGTGAAGGAGTAATCCTTACCGTTACTGGTTTCGTTTTGTATAACTTTTTACGACCAAGAACCGCACAGAAATTGAAATTTCTGTTTCTCTTATATATATATATATATATATATATATATAAATATATATATATATATATATATATATATATATATATATATATATACATCGAATAAAATATTTAATCTAGCGTCATTCCGCTATGTTTAAACTTTTTTACAATATACTTGCCGTCAGACCACTACGGCAATATCCTGAAAATTTCATCCAAATTGTTGAAACCACCGCAGAGTAATCGATGTACATACATACAAAAAATACACAGGGTCAAATTGATAACCTCCTCCTTTTTTTAAAGTCTTTTAAAAATTGCATTAATATTTGTGACATGGCCATCTAAACAAAATAAAGGAAATGCCTGTAGATCCGCCATTTTTTGTCCGATTTCAAACATTTAAAGTTTTATCGGATTGTAAAAGTTAATAGGTATTAATATAATATTTTATTCCCATATATGTAGGTATCCATTTTATAAATGTCTGTGATTAAGTTATTAAGAATAAGTTTGAAAACAACTTCATAAAGTCAAATTTTCAATGAGGAATAAAATGTCATTTTTTACTTTTGTTTTTTTGTTTTGAAGTTTATTCTATTTTTTATAAAAATTTCTGTTTGGAAAACAACGCTTTCTGAAGTAGATATTGTGAAGAAACTCCCCAGAAGCGAATCCCATACCCTGTGTCTGTGAAATCGAAACCAAACTTATTCTTAATTACCTAATCACAAAACTATATTTATATAATGAGTTGATGTCTAATACCACGAGTATAATGTTTTACTATCTCTATTAATTTGGTGCTGACTTCACAGACAAAAACTTTCCAGATGGCATAAAATATTATTTTCTATTTTTAGGTGCATTTTTTGAAGTCGGTTTTATTTTTTTTATACAGTTTTTTATTTCATCCTTTTTAGTTCAATTTATGAGTTTTATTTTAAAAGTTATATTTAACAAATAGCCATATATTTCTATGTAAATTCATAATAAAATGGTGTACGCTTTTATTGCGTCAAATAAATATTTAATATATCGTCATTCCTCCATATTTAACCTTTTTACAACATGCTGGCTGTGGAACCACTCGGGCAATATCCCGAATATTCCCTGAAAATTTCGTCAAAATTGTTGAAACCATCGCAGAGTACTCTATGTACATACATACAAAAAATTCATAGGGTCAAATTGATAGCCTCCTTTTTTTGAAGTCTGTTAAAATTTGCATTAATATTTGTGACATGGCCAGCTAAATAGATCCGCCATTTTTTGTCCGATTTCAAACATTTAAAAACTGACATTTATAGAATTTAAGGTTTTATCGGAATGTAAAAATGTATAGATGGTACAACTTCTGATTAAATCAAATATATTTATAACATGCCTAAGATAAAGCTAGAATAATACTTCCACCAATAAGCATTTAGTATGATCAATTTTTTTGAAATTATATGGGCTCATTATTTAAATATAATATGTAGTTTTTTTTGATAACTTCTTCAATTTGTTAAAAATAGTTCGTTCACGCCTTAAATGTAGCTTCAAAATCCACCTATCATATTTAGTCAAAAATAGGGGTAGCAGTAATTAATTTTTTATGAAATTATTTGTAGTTACAGGCTTAAATTATTCATATTGTAAAAAACGATATGATTTGTAGAATTTTAATCAAAACCAATGCAAACTAAGCTTCAAAAATCATCATTGGAAATTGAATATCAGTATTTTTTTATTATAAGATTAAAAAACTCACAAAATTATACCTAGCTTTAAAACTGCCACATTACGCAATGCAAAAAAAAAGAAATATGGATCACTACAACATCCGTTTTTGTAAAATTAATAATTTTGGTCTGTTGCACTTGGAGAAATTGAAAGAGAAAAACATAATTATAGGCTCTGTTTATTATATCCGAGCTAGGCCCTGAAGAATATTGTCACACCAACCAAGTTATTTGTTTGAAATTGTTTTTGAATAACTTTAATAAGAAAATTGGATTTTATTGTATTTAATAAATCAGTGGTTCACCTGCCCAGACCACTTGCATTTTATCACCTTGACAAAAATATCCAATCTTATATTTTAGTTTTTATTTGAATTGTGTGCTGGTAATTTTTACCCGACTTCTAAAAAAGAGGTTATCAATTCGATCCTATTATTTTTTATGTAGGTACATCCATTACTCCTGATTTGACCAATTTGACTAAAAATTTCACGGAATATTCAGGATATTGTCAAAGTGGTCCCATAGCAAGCATATTAAAAATGGGGAATAATACAATTTTGAATTGTTAATACGAGAGCCCAAGACAATATATCTTACGTTCACCATACTATCAGGAAAAAAAATATGCCCGTTAATATCATGATTTGAGTTCTTAATGTCACAAAGTTCAATTTTACTCATCATTTTAAATTTTGACAGTGAATATAACTAGGTTTACCAAGCTTAGGTATTAAAATATGTATAAATATAACTAAATAAAGAGCGGCTAGTAGTTATTTATTTAGTTATATTTATATTTATTATTTATTATTTATTTTATTAATGTGGAATAAAATAATTTTTACTTTTTAGCGATTTTTTTGTAATTCTTTTCTTCTAATTTCTTTTTTAGGATCAATTAAAACTTTAAGGATTGGGATGAAAATAACAGTTTTCCATCTCAAACAGACATTACCAACAAAATGTTTAGCTGACGTTTGAGAGTTAAGCTTTGCTGCAAAAGCTAGTATAAAATTGGAGTGAAAAGTGAAAAATGTATTCTCTTGATGTCACAGAGTCTGAGTATACATTTGTTACTTTTAAAGTTTTTTTTGAAATTTACCAAGTTCTTTCTCATATAGTGGAAAATTATACATATAAATAATTTTTCTAAATGAACTTTCGAACTAAAAAATATACATTCTGTTGTTGACTCTTGATAGTTACTGAAAGCTTTTTACTGTACTTAAATTTGTAATAGTTAAGGTAATTGTATGATTAATATGCATTTGGGCACAAACAAATAAATCAATAAAATTATGTGTTTTATTTAAAAAATTATAAAACTTATTCCTAGTTATTATATATTATATTTATTTTAGCACTTAATTTTTTCTTTTAGTGTTAAACTTACATTTTACTTCTAGTTTTAGTATCTGAGTTTTATTACCTGACTGTATTAAATATTTTAAGTTTCATTACTTAACTATTTTTCTATGTTTTGTTCTGTTTGTGAGTATTAAGTGTATTTTCTTTTGTAAAATTATGCTTTTTTTATATAATAATATATTAAAAAAATACAAACATTGTGAATTTGTAAACTAGCAAAATGCTAAATAAAGGATTAATAATAATAATATACTCAATATGCCATGGTCTATATCTGTGTGTGCATCATTTTAAAATTATCATATTAAAACCGTGACAATTAAAATTGAAGAGAGGTTGTATCAGAAATACTTTTACCAACAATAAAATATAATAACAATGGTAAGTAAACAAATAGTATTTTTATCATCTACAATGATCAATTATCATCTAATAATGTACAGGAATATTGATTATAAATTGAACCCTCAATTTTTTTATGGGACACCCTGTCTATTATATGCCCATTAAATAGGCATCTTTTTGCTAATCATAAATATGTTAGATTTGATACCTTTACCTTTAAAGACAATGGAGAAAAACCATGCCGTAAGAGGCAAGTTATTCATATCGGTGTTATGTTTTCTCTAACATCTCTTATAATAGGTATATTGTCAATTTCCTCAGTTGTGTTTCACGATAAATGTTTCAAACCTAGTATACTTATAATTAGCAAGAAGAGACCCATTTGATGGACATATACAGGGTGTACCATCAAAACAAAAAAAGATTTGTCATGCTTTTCCGAAAAACACCCAGTATACATAGTAAATAATGGATTAAAAATCTACAACTTCTACATTTACCAATTTTGTTTTACAAAAAAGTTAAATGAACGTTTAATTTATGATCAATCAAAATTCGTAGGCAATCATGAAACGCTTCATTTTGAAGTATTCAAGATTTTTGTTTAATTATATAATATGATTTGCTCTTAAATTCCAATGGGATTTGGTTATATATCCTTGGCACTTTAGTTTATTTTGACAAATAATGACATTATGTCAAAGTCAGTTAATTAATATATAACATATAATGTTTAAACTAGATATTTTTCAGCTAAAAAAAAAATATTTTTCTTAGCCGGACATTAAACAAGCCACTACAGGTATTATAAGGGATAATGCTTTCAGTCAATGTCCATCCCTCTTGAAACACTATCTCAACCTTAAGTATTATTAGCCTTATAATATGATACCATAATGTACAGCTGATTTAATTGTGATATGACAGAATCTATGTCTAAAGCTGTCATAGGATATCTTTTTTACTGGTTTGGAACTATTCATTTAGAAAACTTAACATTTACTTGAATAAAGATTCTAAAAGATATACCATAATTTTTTTAACAATAGGCAGTCTTATAAGTTTGACAGCCAGTTCCCAACATATGGTAAAGTCAATGATACGATGTAATATTTTTAGGAAATTTTGTAAGATTAGGCTATAAAAGTTTATATTTTAATATGTTAATTGATAAAATAATTTACAAGATCTAAACTACTTTATACCAGTTAATAAACTTAAGAACCTGAAAGCATGAAATTAATTGAGGGTATCTTCGAAAGACTTTTGTTCTTTATAATTATATCATCTACCTTATTTTTCTATACCTATATCTAGATTTTAAAAAAATTAAAGGTGAGATGTGCAATATTTTGCATACTTACTAAATTAACTTATTACTGAATTGTGTATACCAACTGGAGAAAATATATAAATAGGCCACAGTTAATATTTTTAAAATATGGGGAAAAAATATTCAAATTTCTAATCCACTTTAGCTATATATCTTTAATCAATATACAAAATATGTAATACACTTTACAGCAATAAAAAAATGTATTAAAGATAAAATTCAAAATAAAGTTGACACTACATTTATCATATGGTGCATCTTTTTTAGTTCTCAAACTACACTCTTTCTCAGCAACAGTAATTGTAAATGAACCACTTTATGTGACAAGCATATTTAGTAAATTTAAAGGTGCAGAATTTGAAGCTTTCGTATAACAAAGAGGCCCAATTATTACATTGATGGAACGGCCTCTAATTGGGGCTATATGATACTCGGAACAACAACAAAGAGTACTCAAGTATGAGCAGAACTAACTTCCTAAGCCTTGTCTACGATACCTATATCAAACATCAAGAAGACTTGCATTGGTCCTAAAACAAATTATAATTAATAAAGTACCTGCATGAATAACAAGCTTAGGGAAAATCATTAACAATCTTATAAAATACTAATCAATATGTGTATGATAAAAACTGATTTTTAGATAGGTATTTGCTTAGGATCAGGTTAGAAAATTAAAAAACTTTAAAAAAAAGTTGAAATTATGTGTCTCAAAAAGCTCACAAAACAAATTAGTTAAAAGATACACATATGTTCAAGCATCAAGGCTTTTGTGGATTTTTATATGGTCTTTAGTGCACAACTTTGTTTTATTTTTAGGTAGGGAACAACATCCACATTAATAACAGATGGGGACTCAATCCTATATACCAACAAATAAGATTATCTAAGTGTAAGAGTCCAAAGACTGAAATGGTTGCAACTTTATACCATATTCACACTATTCTAAAATAAACATACTCACTTTAAAAGTAGAAGCCTTGTTTATGTATAGACAAAGGTAGAAGGTTTAAAATCATCTCAATGCAAACAAGCAATAACCTCTTCCTGGGCTTTCCAACAATAATGTTTTTTCAATATTCAATCTCCATTATTCCATTAAATAGAAATTATCCTGTGGTAAACAAATGTTTTATAATAAACAAAAAAAACAGTCCATTTACGATTAACAACAAACAATATATTTATTTTTATCAATAAAACTTGAAAACACAGCAGTTCTATTTAAAGAATTTTTAGCCAGTAGCGTAGCTCGCCAATTCGGTATTTAAAGTGTCGGGCTAGCTGCGCATTCCACACATTCCAATCTGTCGGGATTTCGACAGTTTGGGCCAGTGAAGTTTCGGTCCACTAATTGTTTGGGCCGGTGTAGTGTAGGGGAAAATACGCACTACCGCAGTTGCATGCACTGCATATTGCAGTTAATAATCGTTATGACGCAACCATAATAGACAAAACCGTAAATAAAAAAGGACTCAATTTCGTTTATCCTAATTCCAATACAATATTAAGTTTAACACATCAACATATACCAGAAAAATTAGCACTAAAATAAAGAAATATCTTAAAAAAACAAATCATTAAGTAGCTTTTTGTACCAATAATTTAGGTAGATATATTAAGAATAACAAATCTAATACAAATAACCAAAAATCAAGGGTATATGAATTAAAATGTGTTTCTTACGAAAAAGTATATATTGGTCAAATGGATAGATCTTTTTATAAACGTATCAAAGAACACAAAACATCATATATTAAACAAAAAACAGATTCTAATTATGCAAAATATTTATTAGAAACATATCATAATTTTAATAATGAATTTAAAACGTTGCATTCAGCTAACACAAGTAACAAGTTAAATTACTTGGAAAGTCTAGAAATTAATAAGAGGAAAAACCATAACATTTTATTGAACGATCAAATAGACCTAAACGGTTCCCCACTGTTAAATCTTTATAGCTAAAATCTGCTAGGGTTAGGTAGGTAGACTATTGCCGTTAAAAAATCTAGTTTTAGTTTCAGTCTTAAGTTGGTTCTTGAAAAAGACACAGTGTGTCGAAACAGCTCTCAAACGGCAATAAATTAGTGGAAATTACTAAACAAATATAGTTTGTTTATTTCTTATACTAGTGATAATGAATTTCCATCAAGTAACGGCTAATCTATTTTTTTGCACCGGGTGTACAACTAAGAAGGGAGGCCGGCTGTATCTCAGAAACCACTTATCTTACGGTTTCGGGAAAAGTAATTATATAGTGAATCGGCCATGAGAAATCGCTGGAAATTATTTTTAACCTCGAAAAATTGCCGCTATGGGGCACCACAAGAACTTTAAACGGTAAATGTCGATTTTTTTGTGAATTTACATAGTTAAGGTGGGTCGAAAATACAAGCGTAGTATTCTTCAATAAGTTGAGCAACTTTATGCTTTTTATCATTTTTTTCTATTTTCAATAATAAAGTGGTGGTGGGAGGTCAAACATTTTTTGGTTCAAACGTTGATATCTCTGTTTTGAATAAACCGTCTCCTTGGTCTTAAAAAAGGGCTATTCCGCTCTACTTGCGGTGCTATTAACGGTCACCAAATTTATTTTGGTAGTGGTCGCTAGATGGCGTTTTTCTGAAATTCCTCAAATAATACGGACTTTTTTGTCACATTTTATTTTCTGGTTATGAAGGGTCTAAGATAGTGGAATAAAAAAACCACGTCCGTATTTAAATTAAGAAAATTGATGATGTTCGCTCGAATCTGAAACGTCAGATTAAAAAACTAACTACACCGAATTGTAGAGGAGAAAAAGTGCCAATGATAGAGCGAAAGTTATTTTCATCTATCATTTCAATTTAACCTAAAATTTGAAAAATTTTGAGAAAAAATTATGCAAATTAAATCTCTACATCCACATCATCTTTAGATCTCCATAAAACATTAAATTAACTCAAAAATTGAACTCTCTATACCCGAAAATCCATAAATCCACATATTACTTATTATATAGCTACTTTCCGCTCTGATGGGAAAGTGAACTTGCATAACCTGCATTATTGGTCGGACCACAAACCTCTCTGGATGCGAGAAGTCCAGAGTCGTTGGAGCGTCAATGTTTGGTGCGGCATAATAAACAACCAAATTATCGGCCCAGTCATTTTCGATAATGCACTAAATGGACGGACCTATTTAGATTTTCTCGAAAATTAGCTGCCAGTTTTGCTTGAGGACATCGACTTAGACACCATATTCTTCCAACATAATGGCTGCGCAACTCACTACTCAAACAATGTCAGACGGTTCCTAGATGGGCGTTTTCCCGAAAGCTGGATAGGTAGAGGTAGTATATTTTACTGGCCCCCTCGTTACCCCAATTTGTCGTGTCTAAACGTGTACTTGTGGGGCTGCCTTAAGGATTTGGTGTACCAAAATAGACCAACAACAAGGGATGACTTCATCAACCGAATTAGAAATGTAATCCAGATGATACCAGCCGCAGAAATAGAAGCTGCAATAAATTCTACAGTAGAAATGCTCCGTCTATGTATCGATCATGACGGTAGATATTTCCAACAGTTCACTCGACATCAATAGTTAATTAATAAAAAATTAAATTGAAAAAGAACTTGCATTTTACGACATTTTCTTTGTTTCTTTGTTATTTATAGCATTTTTTACATCGTCCCTACTTTTTTTCACAACAATAAATGGAGTAGCAGGAAATAGCACAGCAAAGAATAAAACATAAACTCTTTCCTTGGTGTCCTTTTTCCTTCTAATTCTTTTACTGATTAGTTTTTTATATGTGGCTTACAATAAGTAAATTTCATTTCAATATATTTTTTATAAAATTTTAGTAAAACCTAAACGATGGATAAAAATAGCTCTCACTTCACCATTGGGCACTTTTTCTTCTCTAAAAGTTGGTGAAGTTATTTTTTTATTCCAACGCTACATTTCAGATTCGAGCGACTACCATCAACTTTCTTGATTTGAAAAAAAATCGGGTAACATGTCAATTTATATATAGGTTTTCGGGGATCTTATTTTTCCAGTTTATTTGACCAAAATAACAAAAATAAATAGTAAGATTAAAAAGTACAAAGGACGAAAATCCAAAATTTCGTAAAAAATCGAGTAATATGTCGTTTTAGTTTTCGGTTATATCTACAGTTATTGTGTTATATCTCCTAAAGATGATGAGGAAGTAGTGATTCAATTTGCAGCGCTTTTTTCTCAAAATTTCTCAAATTTTAGGTTAAATTGAAATGATGATCCTCTACAATTTGGTGTAATTAGTTTTTTAAACGAACGTTTCGGATTTGAGTGACATCATCAACTTTCTTAAATTAAATATGGATCTGGTTTTTTATTTCACTATCTTATACCCTTTATAACCACAAAATAAAATGTGATAAAAAAGTAATATCATACCACTTGAGTTTTTTGAGAAAATCCGTATTATTTGAAGAATTACAGAAAAACGCCATCTAGCGACCAGTAGCAGAATGAATTTGATGACCGTTAATAGCACCGCAAATCGAGCGAAAAAAACCCTTTTTTTAAGACCAAGTTCAATAAAATCGGTTCATTCAAAACAGAGATATCAACGCTTGAAACAAAAAATGTTTGACCTTCCCCCACCACTTTATTATTGAAAATATTAAAAAATGATAAATTGCAAAAAGTTGCGTAACTTATTGAAGAATACTATGCTTATATTTTCGACACCCCTTAACTATGCAAATTCCCCAAAAAATCGACATTTACGATTTAAAGTCTTGTTTCGCCCCCTAGCGACAGGTTTTATTCGACAATTTCCAGCGATTTTTCTTGGCCGATTTACTATATAACTTTTTTTCCCAAAACTGTAAGATAAGTGGTTTCTGAGATACAACGGGCCTCCCTTCTTAGTAGTACACCCGGTACGTTAGGTGTACAAATACTAAGTTCTTTTATTTTGGTTACTTTGTTTTGGCTGCAAAACAACTAACCTATTTTGCCTCTCAGTATTTTTATTGTAAAAATATGTATATCTGTGTTTTTACTTTCTTCGTAAAGTATTGTAATCGTGAAAAAATCACCCTATGAAATTTTTTCGGATCTTCACGTTTCAGGGGCCAAAAAAATGTTTTCTCAATTCCGTCGGTCTTCGAACTGTTCGGCTGTCAGTTTATTCAAGACAAAGTTGAAAAACTACTTATCCAATCGACTTCAAAAATTAGGGGTCATATGATCATGAGACATTTTGGTAAAAATCCAATATGGCAGAACAAAATGGCACCCTATCAAAATGTTATAAAAAAGTATTACTAAAAAAACTACTTATCCAAAATTTTGCAGAAAAATTAGTTGTGATATGGAGATGAACTGATGAAATTTTGGTACAAATCCAAGATTGTCGAACAAAATGGCAGCCTAATGAAATTTAAACAAAAATTAATGTAAAAAACTGCTTGCTCGATCGTTTTCAAATTTTGCACAAAAATCGAATGTTATATAGTGATACACTGGTAAAAGCTTTGGTACTAATCCAAGATGACATAACAAAATAAGGGTTTAATTAAGTGTTTATAAAATCGGTCTAAAAAACTACTTATTCGATTAATTTTAAATTTTACACAAAAATATATATATGGTATAAGGATAAACTAGTAAAATTTTGGCAATGAGTCATTATGATTTGAACAAAATGGCGGTTTAATGGAATATTTGAAAATCAATACCTATTAAAAAACTGTTTATCTAGTTGAGTTGAAATTTTGCGCAACAATCATCAGTAAGAAAGAACATGATGAACTAGTAAAGATGAAGTAGTAAAAATTTGTCAGTCATATATAGCGAAACAAAATGAGGGCTTAATTGAATGTATAAAATATTTGTATCAGCTATTTATCCAAAAGTTGAACATTTAAAAAATAGTGTGTGTGAAAAGGAATGAACTGATAAAATGTTGTCAATTCTATATGGTAAACAAATGACCCAATTACATCTTTAAATATATGGATAAAAATAATATATATAATAAATGTTTATATAGATTATGTATATAAACTTAAAAATATAATATATATATATATATATATATATATATATATATATATATATATATATATATATATATATATATAAAATAAAAATAAATTAATCACAAATAAAAAAAAAATTTAAAAAATGGTATACTAGAGTTTCGAGGCAGTGGTTTTATTTATATCGGAATGGTAAGTGAATGAATGTTTTTACGTATGTATGTATTTATTTATGTATGTATGTATATTAGATCTGGACATAAAAATGTATATTTGGGTTAGTAGTTTTTTAGTAATTTTTTTTTACATTTGTTATGTTGCCATTTTGTTCTACCATATTGAATTTTGACCAAAATATTACCGTCTCATCCCCATATGACCCTTATTTTTTCACCATATTTTGAATTCGATTGGACAAGTAGTTTTTCCGCTTTGCCACGAATAGAACCGATAGACAGACAGTTCGACAGACCAGGGTGACTTTTTCACGATTACAATACTTACTCCTCTTTATGAGAAAAGAAATAGGAACGTTGTTTTGCAGCTAGAACAAAGTAAACAAAAATAAACGAACTTAGTATTTGTATACATAATGTAAAAAGGCATACTATTAAACACCGCTGTTATAATAGATTTTAATTTTGACTGACCTTGTTAATACGAGTTAGACGCGTCAACGCACGAACTTGTTTTCGTATGTCATGTCGTATCGTTTCATCGACAGTGACTTTCAGTTGTATATTTTATTACATCGTATTTGTATCACAAAATATATTTTTAATGAATTTGGGGGGAGCTGCCCCTTTACCACCTCCCTGGCTACGCTAGTAGTTTATATTGACACAAAAGGTTTATTATTTGGTAGTCTGTGATCTGGAAATCTTTTTCGATAAATTGTAGCAGCTAAATGTGCATTTTGTCACGCTGGAAATAAGCATTTTCAACTGCTGAATACATTTTTTTATAACACATGAATATCACTGTTGCATATCTCCTTCTCTAAATTTACATTAACATAAATGGGTACAAATAAAATAGGTACATATTTATTTGGCTATAACTTCATAGATATTCCATACAATACCTACATTATAAAAATACGAGAGTATTCCGGTTCGTCTCGTCGAGAGCAGACCTCTGTGTTATTTTTACATAAGTGGTTCCACGTGTTCGGTTTTGCTGCTTTATTTCGGGAGGAAACGTGAGACTCGACCGCTCAGAGTGGAAACTGACGACCCCGCTAGAAAGGAAGTAGACGCTGTGAACGTGTGAGGCCTAGTTATTCCTGCATTCTATCCCGTTCGTCTGCCGCAGTTCTACAGAGAATATTAGCGTAATGGCCGCTACGTGGCGGGAGTGGGAGGGGTAAAGGGATAGCTAAGGGAATAGCTAAGGGGCAGCTAGTGGAAGCAATGAGCTTCAGAATACATGGAAAAATTTAAATAACAGAATAATTAAGAATATATTTGAAATAAATGGGGTGTACCGGGAGTTAAAGAGCTCGCCATCCGGACATCCCTTATAAAACGTCTCGGCCGTATAGTCCTAGCAGCTTAAGGCCGTAAAACCGAAGAAAGAAAGAAGAAGAAGATAAAAATACGAGAGTTTTGGGGTACAAAAATAGGTAAAGCCCTTTTATTAGAACTTTCCTCATAATGAAAATTTTACTTTATAAACAAAAGTAACACAGTAATTATATAAGTAATTATATAATGTGTATAAAGTAATTGCCAAATAACTATAATGTTACAGGGGAAGTTACCGGTAAAGTGACTTTTTTTTGTATCTACTTATACCGATTTAGCCTCCGAATTTATGAATGTGTAGCTTAGCGAAAAGTGCAGATATGTAATTTTACTTTTTAAAAAACGATGAAATAGAAATTACAAATCTCGTACAGCGCACGACAATTAATACAGAAAAACAACAACATTTTGACTTACCTATTAAAAGAGAAGTTAGGGGTAAAATAGTCCAAATTTTTGCACTATTCACAGCATATGTCGTGAAATCGTATCTCTTTAATGTAAAACGCACTATGAAAAGTTCAAATACACCAAAAAAACTCAATATAAAAAAATATTAGTCCCGTTCAAAAATCAATTCATAGCAAAAATATAATTTCATAAGTCAACGTTGTCTACAAATATCTCACGTAAAATTAGTCTAATAACATAGTAGGCGACAAGAACAACTTTTCCTATCCTTTTACACACAAAAGGCTACAAGTGGCGCGGTAGAACCGGCCGAAATATGAGAATTCACTTGACACTGACCATGACATTATATCATTTTGTTGTTAACCTGAATGTTTTAACTAGATATCATAAGCCCTTCTGACAAATAAAAAGGAACCTAAAAACTAAAAATCACTTTCAGTGGCCTCGAATCCGAGGACCCACGAATCTTCCTCGCACAAGTGGGAGATTATTGCCGAGAAAATCAGATTTTAGACCCAGAAGAACAATTAGACTGTCTTTAAATCCATTTCTGGGATTTTGTTGATAAATTGCCACAACCTTTTTCCAATTTAAAGCTAACATTGGCTCAATTCTGTGAGCGATTTGTGGCTAAATTTTCTTATTTAGATAAAATTTCAAAACTACGTACTAAACTGTACGGGGAAAAACAGTCTTCCTCAGAAACATCTGAGCAATTTATTTTTAGGAAATATGCCCTTCATACACGTCTAGAGCCAAACGGTGACGAACAACAACTGAACTCCTTATTAATTTTCCAATTGTTACCAGAACAGAGAACTTAGATCTCGCATTCGTGGACAAAATTTCAATAGTATTTCTGATTTAATCAACTTAACTTCTCTCTTTAAAAGGACTTGAGTGAGGAAAGAAAACATATTCCTACACGCACCAATCAAGTAGCACAAACGAACCCTAACACAAATTTAAGAACAAACATCCAAATTATAACCATAGAAATCAACTATATGAATGTGAGAATTTGAAAAAAGAAAATAACATTCTACCACAGGAAGAATACAAAAAACATGTTGACACTTCATATAGGGCCGATATGGAGGCTTTTCTTAATGAAAATGAACCTTTTGATTTGCCTAAACTGCTGGTCAGCCGACGTCGCTGTCCTCAACGCTTAAAACTGAACCAAAACCTAAAAAGCTCTTCAAGTTATAAATCTTTTAGTCAGCATTCTTTAGTATCTGCCGAATGCGGCACTGAATATAAAACATTAAATCAAAGTAACAATTTTGACAGTGGTACCCTAAAGGCACCAAATCTAACTAAATTAAGTAATCTTTTGTCGAATACAATTAATAAAGATAATGTTACAGGGAAAAATTATAAAATCTCTAAAATTTCCGAAAAAACCGACGTTTCGGTTGGATTTCCTCACCATCGTATGGTGCAATTGCACGATAATGTACTTTTAAGAAAAACTAACCCAATTAACAAAAGTAACGAAACAAAAAAATAGTAATACTCCTTTCTCTGGGTTCACAGGTAACCTAGAAGCCATGGGAGGATCAAGTCACCTACATTCTTCAGCCTATAAAGGCGTTCCACTTACTACAAGCCATAATTCTTATAGACAATCATTAAACCCCGATTTTCTGAATTTTAAAAATAACTATTTCCAAAGTTTCGATTACCAAACCTGTCCATCATCAGAACATGGCATCCCTGGTGGGGAAAAAAACTCACAAAAACCGCTTAGAACCAATGTTCTGACTCAAAGCAAGATCTTCGTTCGATTTATTCTTTTACTAGTTGTTGTAAAATCGTGGACTCTGTGACTGATGGCATTGTATGAAAATAAAAAAGTAGTTATTTGAATAATTATTTGTAACAATAATTATATCAGCATAGTTAATGAAATATTACAGGTTATTATTATCGCATTAAAGTTTAATTGTAAATATATTAACAAGTATACATTTTGTTTATAGACATTTCTTATGTCTATTTCCACATCATACTTTGCGAAAAAAAGCTTTTTGACAGGCAAGCGCCACTGTCGCTATAAATATTAGTTTTTTTTAGAGTATTTTTTTGTCACTAAGCAATTTTAAGTCGTTATTTGTTCTAGGTGTGCGCTTCTCTAGTTGCTTGTATTTACTAGTGGCGTCATTTAAACCTAGCTCCACGATGATAAAATACGAAGGGCCCTAAATATATGTGCTAGAATTTACACTTCATGAGCAATATAATTTAAACATCTGTCCGCCCCCCTTCTCAGATAAAAAAAGAAAAAAATACAGTACACGATCGGAAAGATATTGACAATCTCAGCCAAATATATCACAGTCTAATTTAATTAAATTGTTATAAACTATTTCCATCAATCATAAATACATACTGTATACTGTCAGACTCATACAAATACTTTTAAAACAACCCGTATCCACCAATAGTGTCTACAATGTAAATATAATCAAAAAAGTTAAATAATATATATAAAAAAACAATAGAATTCTTTAACCAGTGTATCACATACCTCCACACCGCCAAGCAAGGCAAAATAACATCTTTCTCAAGGTATGTACCGGGTGGTCGAAATTGGTCTGTTTTAACAGAGAAAACCTATTTCCTGACTAGATAGAGCAAAACTGACTTAGATGTCATGGGCTCGATTTCTAAGAAATTTTAATGGCAAAAACCGCCTGCCGATATTTTCACTGCCAACTGAGATATAGGGCGTTTTTCAATTTTCGGCCATTTTGAAAATTGTCCATAACTTTTTTATTTTGCGGAATATTAACATTCTGCAAAGACATTCTAAAGGCACTTTTTTATGTGCAATCCAGTGGCGTACTCAGATTTTTTCTATAGTTGTCCGTTTTATCATAAATAGGCAAAACTTTTTTTCTTCAAATGGAAAAATCATAGTTGGCTATAAATTATAAAAAATGCTCGCGTTTAGCCCTTTTCAGTGATATAAAGTTGTAGGTACTTATTTTCAAAAATAACGAAAATATTAGGTGTTTTTGGTTTACATCGAAGTAGGCCTTGGAATAATGAGGCGCGTTCAATATTTTGAATATATTGCTGTCAGATTACTGTAGTCTGGTGTAATTATTGCGTTTTGGTGTTATCTTTATAAAGTTGTGTTAAGTTGCTGACAAAATATGTTTGAGAATTATGAAAAGTATGATATGTTAAAATGTTACATATTATCTAACGATATATATATATTTTATATATCATATATATTAAAAAGTAATATAAATTACGAAAGTTTTAAAAAGTTACAAGACATTATATAAAGGAAGAAAAGGAAATCCAGCAGCTAAATATAATTGGTATATTAGATATCCTGGCATATCTCGAACATATAATATATATATTCCATATATATCAAAAAACATAAATTCAAACCGTACAGAACGAGAAGAGTTCATCAACACCGTGAAGGGGACGCCGCTAGAAGATTGAGATTTTGTCAGTGGTATGATCAAAAATTCAAGGAGAATGAGAATTTTCCAATAAATATTATTTGGAGTGATGAATCCAGAGTAGATACTTCTGGTATATATAATAGATATAATTCATATCACTGGTCCACTGAAAATCCACACGCAGTTGTGCAACAAGACCGGCAAGGTCGGTGTGGATTCAATATATGGGTGGGGATATTCCGAGGAAGATTTGTGGGACCTTATTTTTACGATGGAAATTTAACTGCAGATGATTATGTAAATATTTTGCGCACATATATTGTCCCTTTGTTGGAAGACATACCTTTAGCTGATGCCAGAAATATCTACTATCAACAAGATGGTTGTCCCCCGCAGGGCCGATATGGGAGCTTCTTAATGAAAATGAACAATGCAACGCTTAAAACTGAACCAAAACCTAAAAAGCTCTTCAAGTTATAAATCTTTTAGGATCACAACTGATCTTTTAAACTTCGAATTTCGAGAAAATTGGATTGGTACCCTAAAGGCACCAAACCTTGGCCTGCTAGGTCCTGTGACTTAACTCCCTTAGATTTTTTTTTGTGGGGAAGATTGAAGGACTTGATATTTAAAGGAAGAACCTTTCACACAAAAGAAGAATTGCAAGAGGCCACTAGGCAAGCTTTTGCATCTATTAGCCCAGTTGAACTAATAAATAGTTGCAACTCGGTACGCAAAAGATGCTTAGTTTGTATTCAACAGGGAGGGGCTCAATTTGAACAACTTCTCTAAATATATTTATCAGAAACCTATCTAACTAAATACCTAGATTTTCATAATTATTTTTTATTTTCACTTGTAGCTGTAAATAGTAGTTTAGTTTGTTAATTTTGTTCAACTTTGCTATGTAAACAAAAAAAAATAAAAAAAATTAATAATAAATAATTAAAATAACGTTAGCTAGTGTTATTTAAAGTTGTGTTTAAGTTGCTAACAATGTTCTGACTCAAAGCAAGATCTTCGTTCGATTTATTCTTTTACTAGTTGTTGTAACTATAAATCTTAACAATACATAATTGAGATATTGTCATCACAAATCAAAGCCTACTTCGATGTAAACCAAAAACACCTAATATTTTCGTTATTTTTGAAAATAAGTACCTACAACTTTATATCACTGAAAAGGGCTAAACGCTAGTTTTTTATAATTTATAGCCAACTATGATTTCCATTTGAAAAAAAAAAGTTTTGCCTATTTATGATAAAACGGACAACTATAGAAAAAATCTGAGTATGCCACTGGATTGCACATAAAAAAGTGCCTTTAGAATGTCTTTGCAGAATGTTAATATTCCGCAAAATAAAAAAGTTATGGACAATTTTCAAAATGGCCGAAAATTGAAAAACGCCCTATATCTCAGTTGGCAGTGAAAATATCGGCAGGCGGTTTTTGCCATTAAACATTTCTCAGAAATCGAGTCCTAAGTGACTTAAGTGACACCTAAGTCAGTTTTGCTCTATCTAGTCAGGAAATAGGTTTTCTCTGTTAAAACAGACCAATTTCGACCACCCTGTACAGTACTATTTTAACTAAATGTTTTCAATAATTTTAATGCGTCCTGTTATATCTAATTGTTTATTTTTTAACTTACGTATATACACTTTCTGTATTTAATTTTTAGATTTGCAGAAATAAATATTCTAAAAAAGCCTGAAATGGACCGGCGAAACGTCAATTAAAGTTTTTTTGTTTCAATCCACGTTTAATCCCAAGATATATATATATATATATATATATATATATATATATATATATATATATATATATATATAGATATATATATATATATATATATATATATATATATATATATATATATATATATATATATATATATATATATATATATATATATATATATATATATATATATATATATATATATATATATATATATATATATATATATATATATATATATATATATATATATATATATATATATATATATATATATATATATATATATATATATATATATATATATATATATATATATATATATATATATATATATATATATATATATATATAGTGTATAGATATATTGTATATATATATATATATAGATATAGATATATAGATATATATATATATATATATCACATTTGGAATTTTCGAAGCTTTCTTTCTAGCGTCCGAGTAGAGACTGAAGTGGAAGGGTAAGTGACTACAAGCTACAATGATCCGTCTCTTTTATTTAAATCACCTTGTATTTCTATTTCTATTCTCGAGTTATTCTGGTCTTATAATGCTCTATATTGGCCTATATCTCCCAACACCCATCGAAATTAATTTTGTGGCCGGTAAATTCCTTTTTATATCAATCTTAATTTTCAGATAAGTAAAACTTTTAATAAAGACTAACTTTTTCGCCTAAACTTACAAATAAAAAAGTTGTCTATATGTTACCCATTTTTGACTTATTTACCATTAGTATCAAAACTACAGCAAAGAACCATTGCAAAGAGCATTGGCAAGGTATGTTCCAGGAAATGTATTGGCACTTTGCGAAGAATTTAATATTTTGACTTTATTTATATAGAAAAACGAAAGGACTTCACATGAAGCGTGTGGGTGGTCAGACAGAAATGTCAGAGAGGAGAAAAATATCGTTAAGATAATTTGTACCTCCGCCGTGTAATACCAATTGTATTAAAGATTTAGTGGTGAGCTGCTTGAATAGATGTGGTAAAATTATACCACAGTGCCAGAATAATAGACATGGATGCAAAAGTTTTTGCATAGGCATAAAGACCAACTTTCTAAACGGTTATCCCTGTCGATAAAAGAAATCAGAGCTAAAATTAATCACGAGATTATTAACAAATATTTTGATAATATTTCCCATGTTCTGAAAGATGTACCCATTATCCATGATTTAGCGATTGTAACCAGGACGATGAAACAATTTCAACTTACATGACGTCAAGAACGCGTAAAGATGATTGTTCATAGATCCTATAAGAAGGCGAAAAAGATAATGGATACTCCAAAGCCGTAATTTCGGTGACGTCTGCATGTTCTGACTCAGGATTTCTGCTACCAATATATATAGTTTACGACTCGGATCACTTGTGGTCCACATGGACACAAGTTACGAAATTGAGTCAGTCAATTTGAAAAAAAATGAAAACAAAAATTAATACTTTAATACCCTGTATAGTACGTTACCTGTGATCCGGGAGCCCCAAAAATGTTATCTATAATATATAAAATATTAAAACCTAAATAATTTATATCATTTAGAAGAAAGCAGATAAGAAAGCAAAGCATAATTGTTATTCCCATTATCCATGATTTAGTTTTGCAGTAACAAGTTTACGTATGACCAGGAACAAGAAACGATGTAAAATAATTTCAGCACTGTAACCTGGATGACACTTAACGTCAAGAACGCGTAAAGATGATTGTTCATAGATCCTATAAGAAGGCGAAAAAGATAATGGATACTCCAAAGCCGTAATTTCGGTGACGTCTGCATGTTCTGACTCAGGATTTCTGCTACCAATATATATAGTTTACGACTCGGATCACTTGTGGTCCACATGGACACAAGTTACGAAATTGAGTCAGTCAATTTGAAAAAAAATTAAAACAAAAATTAATACTTTAATACCCTGTATAGTACGTTACCTGTGATCCGGGAGCCCCAAAAATGTTATCTATAATATATAAAATATTAAAACCTAAATAATTTATATCATTTAGAAGAAAGCAGATAAGAAAGCAAAGCATAATTGTTATTCCCATTATCCATGATTTAGTTTTGCAGTAACAAGTTTACGTATGACCAGGAACAAGAAACGATGTAAAATAATTTCAGCACTGTAACCTGCATGACACTTAACGTCAAGGCGATTTTCGAAGTTGTTCCAAGTTGCCAACGGTAGTAGTCTGTGGTATTTTAATATTCCGGGAATTAATAAACTCTTGTATCAATATAATAACTCCGCCTCCCCTGTTCTTAGTACTAATCAAGTCCAATCTATCACAATGATATGCATATATTGCAAGCCTTTACTAAAACTTTACGATCTCAGGTCTTATTACTTAACAAGTGTAATATCATAGCAACAACATAAAAAAGCATGTTTAAGGTCACCAGTTTAGAACTAATTACACCTACATTTTGAGTCTATATTTTCAGTAGGGTTAGATTGTTTTTTTTTTAAATCGTAGTTATAAAAGGATGGCTTATCTATCGGATATGTCCGATTCGCAAAACTTTAAATAGAACATTGGAATTTGCCTCTAATTTTTCTATTAGAGAAACAATATAATGTCCTTGTCATAATCTATTTTCTGTCCTAAATCTTCAGAGTTGCTTTCAGGAATATTGAAAACAATGTTTTTCTTCGATTTTCGATCATTAATTTCTGCAAATACATATTTAAATTGGTAAGAAACTATGGCTCTTAAAGCGCAGAAGCCACTTCATTAGGATTTCATCATATAACATGATTTAATGCTCTTAATTCAGCCAACACCTGAGTTCGTCTTTTGCTATTTTAAAGTCCGTATAGAGAGTATATTGTAACTTTTATAATGGGATTTCCCATTTATTGATAATGAATGAATAGAATTAAATTGCGAGGTTCACCTAAGTTCGATACCAAGGCCAGTGCTCTTTTTAATTTATATAAATTCAATCTCGAAATTGAATTTAAAAGGCAGTGTTAAGCTGTTTGCGGATGATACCACAATTATACATTTTGGTAGAAGTATGACATTTATAGTCAAATTACTCACGATTTCAGCATACTTTTAAACTGGTTACAATCATATGAATTATGTTTAAATATCAAAAAATCATCTTTGATGTTTATCAATAAAAATACTAGACATAAATGTCTTTTCTCCATTAATAATTAATGGTGATAATATAAAATATCCAAATTCAATAAAAGTTGGATTTATCAAATTAGATATCTTAGAGATACACTAAGCCCTTTAGTTAGCATTTTATGTAGAGTTCAAAATTATATTCTTTTAAGACTTCTAAACATTTTTTTAAATTTACATTAAATTGCAGTACCTTATATTAGTATGGTTATGTTTATTCTTCGAGTCTTAAACCACCGAAAATATTAGATAATAAAGGAATAAAATGTATTCACCGATTGCCATTTTTGGAACCCTCAAAAAATCTTTATAAACCTAATAACTATTTGGACATTGAAAATGTATATAGGTGAAAAACGTGTATTTTAATTCATACTATAAATTATATGAAAAAACATTCTAATATAGCATTTAATCAATCTACATAAATTCACAATCATAATACGATTTACACGTCTCGTTAGCAAAAATTAACTTTGTAAAAAAATTTATTTTACATGATGGTATTTTAATATACAATTCACCAAGCTCATTA
The DNA here is from genome assembly GCA_030620095.1 of Kuschelorhynchus macadamiae. Lineage (NCBI taxonomy): Eukaryota > Metazoa > Arthropoda > Insecta > Coleoptera > Curculionidae > Kuschelorhynchus > Kuschelorhynchus macadamiae. Next base: position 870,571 of record JAUTXW010002849.1, on the reverse strand, counting down.
AGACGTATCAGAAATATTTTAAAATTTAAAAGAGCAAAGAAATTTTTTCTGGAATAAAATATCACATTTTTAATAATTTCATATTTAGGAATAAAATATGTATAATCTATTAATTATTTAATATTTTTTATTGTTATATTTTATAATTAATTTAGTGTTAGTTTACTTTCCCTGTAATAAACTAAATAGTTGGTTGGGAATAGAATAAAAAAAATATAGTTGTTTTGGTAACTTAAAAAATAATTTAAATAAATTGCAATTAGAGGATTTGAATAAAAATACATATAACATATAACCAAATAATTATATGCACATATAAACTTTGTTATCGGTACATAGTAGAATTATGTAGGAGGGAAGGTCTAGGTAAAGGCCCATTTACCGATTTTTTAAATATAAAAACGACAAACATTAAATCTCATAATGCGTTGTGGGTAAATAATATGATGTACTATTCTGACAGTAAGAGACTGAAAGATTGAAATACTTCGGTGCGTAAAGAGTGAATAAAATTATATGTATTTCGAAATTAAGGATATGTTCAAAAACAGCGACTGGGAAGTATTTTCAAATTTTAAATATAACCTAGACTGAAAATATTCAGAAATATTTAAATCTCCATACATTCCTTACATTACTAATAGTTACCGATATTTGAATTCAATGTCATGTCAAGAGAGATTCACTCGGGTCTTATTCTAATACCTGTTTGTATCCTGTATTAATGTAAATTGGTATTTGCAATTCCCAACATAAACAAACAACTCGAAAGTAATTCTTTATTTACAAATTACATGTATTATCACCGATTACAGTTTAATCTAGTGGTGATCACAGAAAGTGAATAAGATTTTTTACAATAATTTATGCTCTGAAGAATGTTGTTTACGTAAATGCTGAGAACAACATCTGTTTAAAACAGGAGAGCTTTTTAAAGTATTAAAAACTAATTATGTTGGTAATATGTTAATATCAGAATATTAGCTTAAATAGACAATTTAAGTAACAAACAATAACGCTTAAGTACAGTAAAATATTTTAAAATAAATTATGACAATTTTCGATTTATACTACAACAGCAAGAACGAATTAATGATGTATACCGACATACGCCGGAAATAGATATTTGTAGCATAATTCTATAGAAGAATCAGTTAAATAAATATAGCATATTTTAAAATTTTCCAAAATTTTACAAAATGAACAAAAAATATAACATAGGTCAGTTCAGTACAAATAAACTATATATCATATACACATGTTTTTAATATTGCACTTAATTTTTAAACAACAGTAAATGAATGTCAAATAGACAGCATGTCTAGCGCAGTAGAAGAGGCGGTTTCAATTTATATTTTCATAATGAAACAAGGATCTAGCTAGTGCAAATCATATAATAGACAGATTTTTCGAAATCATATCTAAGAGACATAATTGGAAATGTGGAGATAACATAGGAAATCGAAAGTCAAAAACCATAAGGTTCAAAGCGACGCTCGTAAGAATGTTCAGGAGACTAATTTTAATCTATAATGTTTATAGATTTATTTCATGTTTTTATATAAATATCTGAAATACAATTATGCAAAAAAGAAAAATCTTATTTAAATTTAAAGTTCCAAATTGATTTATTATTTTACAAACCCAACAATTTAATTGAAACCTTAAAACACTGTAAAATCTTATGGAACCATTACGATAATTCTAAGTCATCCATGTATACAAGTGGCCTAGAAACTGTAATATCATTTATTTGATTACATCAATATAAAAACTAATGTACTTCTTTCGCATCTCTATACGAAATTCAGTAGAAATAAGCATTTGTCTTTCATGCTTTTTAGTTCTATTTATACAAAGTTTTATTGTAAAGCTGAGCTTTAAACTTTTCTAAGCCTGAACCTAGGTTAAACCAGTAGCTACTGGGCTGCCTAATCATGATACTAATATTAAATAAACACGCCATTTATACATATTTATAGAAATCAACAAATTACTTTTTCGTACGTTTTGGCATCTTTTTTGGGGTTACTAAGTTTACTTAATTATCAAATTTTATTGATGTTAAGTTAAAATTTGTTGCTTTTGTCTAACGCGGATTTATTTGTATTTAAATATATTGGTTGTTAAGCAATTCTTATCAAATAATAACTAAAACTTATTAGGTTAGAAGTTACTACATATTTTTCTTTTTAATATGAATCATTCCACCTTCGTGGGCCTCTTAACCGCCGAAGGCTTTAGGCACATTATCCCCGAAAAAATATTAAAAAATTATAATGGTTAAATATACTCTCCAAAATTGAAGTGTTCCACACAGATATTTAAGCACCGTACTTAGAACCTTTTAATCTTTTCCTTAAGAATGCGTCATCGTATTTCTAGCTGTAACGATAAATAAGGTAGCGAAAATAAATACCTTTACAAAAGGCGCAAAAAATACAAACTAACACAATAACAAAGACACATTTTACTGTTTACAATTTGTTAAAACCTAAACCCAAGCTAGATAGAAAGGTAATAAATATGGGTGTCCTGACTGTTTGGGTAGACCAGCAAAATCTGAGACCTGTAACTACACCGAACCACCTTTATAAACCCTCATCCTCTATATGGTGGGGAGTTGAATCGTAAGCTCATAAACTTTTTATGGTTATCCAAGTACCAAAAATGTATTTATATTCCTATATCTTTGCACATTACTGAATATAGCAAGACATCGCCCAAAAATTTTCAAGAGCTTCACAAAAATACAAAATAAAGAACTAATATGTTATTTTATATATCCCCGTAGGTTCCGATTAGCGTTTCCAACCCGGGATCCCCGTGTATGTTAGACTCGAAATTCCCGGGATTAAATTATAGTCGGATCCCGGAAATCTCGAAATATTTAAATGCCCAAATTTTAATCTGCTCTTATGGTAAATATATTTCTCGACCTATCTCCGATTTCGTTTTTACCAGATTGTTTACGATAAAATCACGGATTCCCCGAACGCTGGAACACAGTCTACATTCCATTTCTATATTAATTTTCGAGTTCGTTGTAAGTTGAAAGTTGTAATTTTAACTAAACAGCAGTTAGTTGAGTTGTTCTTTGCGTTTTGCTATTTATGTACCCAGTTAAACAATTCGGCCGAATACGAAGTGCCTGTTAGATATTTTGTGTGTTATAAATTTACCAGGATGGCTGAACATAAAAAGAAGTACGTTGTATATCCCAAGAAAATGACGACAAATCGTCAATGTGGTCCAACTATTTAATTGCTTTGGATATACAATCTGCAAAATGCAAAGGCTGTGGTGCTGTAATAGTAACCAGAGGAGGTTCTACAATTTTAATTCAAAACATACAAATCGGTAACTCTAGCGTCCTCCTCATCCTCAACAATAATGGTGAACGAAAAAGCCAAGGAAATTAATCAACATGAACTCGAATCTTTAATCATCGGCAACACCTAAAAAGCAAAAAAAAATTTTGGATTTTTTTCTCTTTCCCTAATGAAAATTCATTGGATGCTGTCCTTTCCCTAATGACTGCTCTTGATAGATTACCATTTAGAGTTTTTGTTACGTCAGTCGATCAAAGAAAAGCACTTATTGCTAGGGGACTTCATGATATACCAAGTTCCCCAACAATTCGTGAAAGAATTTTAGCATACAAAACAAAAAACTTTAATTACTTTACACTGGAGTTTGAAACACTTAAAAAACAATGACATTATTTCAGTTTAACATTGGATGAGTGGACGTCGAGTTCAAATAGAAGATAAATAAACGTTCACGGCCTGAACGGAAGAGTATGCAATGTTGGAATAATCCGCATTTTGGGTTTCTTGCCAGCCGACAAATGTTAGTTTGTTGACACGAAGATTAGAATATTTTAATATAAGTTTAGATAGTGATATTGTTTCCATACAAACAGATGGAGCAAGTGTGATGAAAAAAATGGGCAGTCCAATAATATGTAACCAGTAGCTATGTTTTGCCCATGGAATCCACCTAGCTGTGTTAGATGTATTATATAACGTAGATACACAAAGTTTTGCAAAATGAAGAAAAAACATCAATGGTTGAAATTAAACAGCCTGAACTTATTGAGAGCGTTAGTGAAGTTTGGCAGTGAAGCAGGTGACGTAGAGATATTGCACGAACTAGAACCAGACAACCAACTTCAAATGAAAACAATTCACAATATTCTTTCCATTGTCAAAAAAGTCAGAAAAGTGGTTAAGGTATTCCGTCGTTCACCTACCGAAAATCTAATTTTACAAACCAATGTGAAGAAAAAGCATTAAGAACTCTGCAGTTAGAATTCAAAATAAGATGGAATAGCCGTGTTGATATGTTGGAACGTTTCGATTTATTGAAAGATTGTATTTAGAAGAGCTTAATTGATTTGACTAGTTCGCTAAACATAAATGACAGTGGATTTCAAATAATCAAAGCTATACAATGCTTGGAGCCCGTTAAACTAAGAGTAGAAGTTATTTGTTATAAAGTTGCTAATTTATGTACCGCTGATTCGAGTTTTAACTTTTTATTCTGCGAACTTCACAAAAAAAATACGCAACTGAGTAAAGAATTTGAACAAGCACTGAAAAATCGAATAAATTAACGATGGACTATAATGTCCAGAATCATCTCATACCTTTAAAATCCTAGCCCACTTCATGAAGCTAATTTGTTTGAGCAACCCTATTTTGAAGTTATTGCTCAGTTTGCCAAAAATATATCGGATATGTTAGAAAAAAATACTGTAGATTGCGAATCTGAAATAGTAAAGAAATCAACCGAAACTTTAACCTTAAAGCAGAAAATTCACGATTTTCCGTGACTACTTAAGCTATTTTGCCAAGACCAGAAAATCCAAAAAGTCGTCTTAATGTAACAAAAAAGGAAAATGTCACTTTATGAAAATTGTGAATCGAGAGGTTTATATTTTCAACGCTGCCACCAATATCTAATGACAGTCCAGGAGACAAGCGTGGAATCTGAAAGAGCCTTTTCGTCGGCGGTTACATTTGCTACCAAACTTAGATCGCGCTTAAATGATACAACTTTAGAAACTCTAGTGCTTTTAAGATCATATTTTATTAACCCTAAGCAGAGCGTAAATATTTAAAAATTTTGCTTTGTCTATATTTTCTTTATTTTGCTTCAAGAATTAATTTTTTTATGCAACATAGTAACATGAATGCTTAATACGTTTTTTGTTTTTTTTTTGCTTAATAAAACACTTTTTTATTTTGCTTTTGATATAGCTGCATTTTTATTAGATTTCTCACTCTATTAGTTAATACCGGGATTATAGGTTTATATCCCGGGGTTTCGAAACGGGATCCCGATCCCGAAAATTGGAAACGCTAGTTCCGATGTATGTTCAAAACACAAAACCTTGCCATACCTAGTTTTTTCTCAACGGTTTCATGTAGCAAGTGCCAATTTATTTTTATTTAATATACAGAGTATTGAAAAATACGATATATAAAATAGTTATTTTGCATAATAACTATAGAAAAACATTTTTTGTTTTTTGTTAACGCATATTATAGACTAGGACAATGACGTACACTGCTTAAGCTAAAAAAAGGTTATTACAAAACAGTATAAATTAAAAATAATATTATGTAATTTTCAGATATATTTGCAGATAAAAGGGAGTATTTCCCCCTTTATCTCATAAAAAATTATTTAAATGAAATCCGTCCTCTTCTTGCACAAGAAAATATGTAACAACATAAAGTAATATCTATTTCTTCAATATCTTAAGTCAATGTACATTATATAAAAAAATGTTGAAAAAAGTACTGGGTGAACTCTTCAGGGTGGCATAAAAAAATATATTTAAAAAATAAAGAAAATGTTGGTTATATATAAATATCACAAATAACAATGATATCACACCAAACTTTTGAACGTGTTTTCTCATTGCAATTTTTAATAAACTGATTAAACTAAATATAAAGGTATTTATTCTATATATGTCCCAAAGACAAAGTGTTCATTCAGTACCTATACCAGTAAATGCTCCTCAAGATTATTGTACACAGTGAATATAATAAAACGAACATATTTTAGAAACTCCATTTTCTTTGGTAGTAGCAGAATCGTAACACTACAAGTTTCTTGGTAGTAATATAGAGAGCTGCCTAATATTATAGTACGGGTACAATCACAAATTTCAGTCCAAGTTTACAGTATTATGTAAAGCACCAAACGCATAATCTCTACACAACGTAAAACAATATGTAATCGTATGTAATTATCTGATAGTTCAATAGAAAAATTAGGGTTTTAGTAAAAAAAAAAACGATTTATAAGATGTAAAAATTGAAAGTTAAAACATTTTATACATATTATTGTACATTATTATAAAACGAATTAAGGTGTTTGTCTACTGTTAGAATATCAACACTTTTATTTAAAAAATCGAAAGAGAAATAATTCAGCATTCAGCAGAACAAACTTGTTTAAACAAGGCCTGGTAAATATCTTAAAGTGGTATTGAATAAGATACATTATTTAAAAGTTGCTAAGGCTACATCTAACCGAAAATGATAGACCAAATTCTATGAAAACGCAGATAAAAATTCAGTTACTCTACAAATTACACAGGAGTAACAATATTTAATTTTGTTAATTTTTAAGAATAAAATATTAAAAGTTAAGTTACACATAAAATAAAACTTGAATTACTTTTGTAATTTTTCCTAGTACATTGTTTTTAGCATGTTTTTGTTCTACTGAGGCATATAATAATATACAAGGACAAATCGTATAATTTTATAGAAACCTGTGATTTTGAAATCATATTAAGTACAAAATTATTTTCATAAAAATTATGTTCAGTCGGGAATTAAAAAACGCACTAATGGGGTTTCTTATATAAAATCAGTAAGGCAATATCAAGATAAGATGAAAAAATCTTTTATACAGGGCCCCTCATATTATATCCTCTATAAGAAATAAAAAATAAATAAGACAAAAAGATACGCCACTGACATTTTGTATATTAATTCTCTTCAAGTTAATTCAACAATGCTTAATAATCTGGAAATTATTTGACTGTCCTTCATCCGATGCTAATAAAATAAATTATGTTTTAGAGATGTCTCGATAAAACGATTTGGAGCCTTTTAGACAAAATAAGAGTGCAAGGTATTTGATTAGTCACCTAGAGACTGTTGATCACGATATGGTATGGAATATACTTATATGCTCTGTCTCCGATTTCCCAGCTAGGCTGCAATATTGTCAGGGGCTGGGAGAAAAAAATTGAGCACTTGGCCAGAAGAATACTCACACATCATTCATCATACCGTGTGGACAGGGTTTATTGAAAATCATCTAAATGATACTTTTATTTTACTAAGAAGGTTAGATAGTGGTATATTCTACGATTTCATCTGCCTATTCTTTTTGGGAATATACCTCTTAACATTCAACCAAATTTATGATCTATGCATAATGAGGCACCAGCACGCTTCAGTCCCGATTTAGGAGATCAATCAAATAAGACAAATAAGACTTTTCAAGAAACTTGAACTAGTCGGGGCTGGCCGACTTCTTGACCACCACGTTTTCTTGACCTAAATTAGTGTAATTTCTGTTTATGAAATCAGTAAGACTATTCCACACCAGTAAAAAATGAAAACACTTCTTGTTTAACTTTATGTCGTCATATCAAAACATCATTTATTTTTTACCTGGAAAACAAAACATCTGATGAAGAAAAGTTCAAATATTTTTTTTGCAAAGAATGTTTGAATATAAAAAAAAATGTTAAATATAACTTTTCTACCTCCTTTTCTGTCGTAATATTTTATATCAATATGATGAATACAAAAAATACAGTCATTACTTATAAAATACTTGTTTTAGACAGTCCAAAATAAGCTTATTTATTTTCTTAGGACATTTCAATTTAAACATCGCTTTGGATACTAACAGAATAAAATTACCCTTTTAAAAATGGTCCCATGCAAGCCTTTATTTTCAAGATGGCGATATTTTAGCCATTTTTTGACAAATCAGGACAAATAATTTGATTTAAGATAAATGGCCATTTTATATTCATTTTGAAAATAAAAGTTAGCACTGCGAAATAACGGTTAAAAAGATCTTTTATTAAGAAATCATGGTTCTTGGGATTAGACCGTGTCAAAATGGAAACACTGAATTCAGTGTTCCGATCTCGTGAAGTGAAGATCCCTGAAGATGCCTCGTGCAATCGAAGGCGAAACGTCAGAAAGTTATTCCATTTTGACACGGTCTAATCCCAAGAACCATGATTTCTTAATTGGCCACAGCCGTGAAAGCTTTCGTTCTAAGATCTTTTATTACCAAAGCCGATTTTTAAATTGAAGTGTTCTGAAAAAATAAAAAAGGTTTAAAACAAGGATTTTGTAAAAAGTTACTTTTTTTTCATAAAAGGGCAATATTGAATTTTCAAAAAATGACTGTCCAGCTATTTTCCTCCCTTGGTACTTAAATAGCTATTTCCATCTTTAATTATGATTTATTAAAAATATTTTGAGGTATAAATCACCCCTAACTTTTAATTATCTTTTCGAAATACCCTGTATATACAACTGGTATTTTTTGACAAGTATAGTCATAGCAAATAATTCTTAGGACAATTTTGATTTTTATTTCATTCACATCGTGATTTTATTCATCATTTTACTAGGAATATGTTTTATGATAGGTATAAAATTAATATTTAGTTTATAAGATTTTTTTTTATATTTTTGACCTAAAGCAGAGCTGTTTCTCTGTTGCAATTTCAAAACTTATTTTATCCTAGTGATAGGTGATAAGTATTCTTTATTTCTAAGTAAAATAAAGAATATAAACTGTTTTTTTAAAGAGGGTATATTTTCAAAACTCATTTTGTTTAGGGTGGAGTTCCAAATTACTCTTACGGCTATTTTTCCATAAACAACAATAATTTTAACAAAAAAGTTAGAAGACAACTCTTGAGAATTTTAAACACAAAAAAAATATTTTTCTAGGAAACAAGTTCATTTATCATTAACTTAAATTGTTCTGCATAATATAATTATTGTACTGTTTTTATTTATATTTTTTTGAAAAAAAAAAACGAATTTTTATTGCAAGAATTAATATGGTGAGCCGCACTGTGAGTCACTTATTCAATAATACAATAATTGCCTTAAAGATATAATAAGTAAAGATACTATATATATTTTTTGAGATTAATGAAATGAAAAATGCACATACCCTCATTTATGTTAAAACTATAAATCGGTAATATTTTGCTTATACTTGCAACAAATATGGTTATTATAAGTTGAATCTACAAAAAATATTCGTGCCTCTTAGTTTTTCGATAATTATAATACACTTCAAGAAAACTCCTATTTGACGAGAAGAAATGAAAAAAAAATACACCAGTAATACAAAAATCTACTTGAACAAACCAATTATGGAAATAAATATTAAGGATTTTTTTCAGGTTTCTTACTACACAAAATTTTTATAAAGTATTGAATATCTTCTATATATAATCTGTATCTACTGATGAACAAGTAATTTCCGAAAAATATTTATAAGCACTGTTATTAATTAAGGCATATAATTCGATATAATTTTGCCATAAAAAGAGATGCAACCAAAACGGATGTTAAAACGATGCCAGCGGTAATGCATTAATTGTAAATTCCGAAACGAATCAACTATAAGATTTGTTTTGGTCAGTCTTAGGTACTTAAAATTCCTAAGCAAAAGTTTGTTTCGGCATACAGAAGGAGTCCTTACTGGGAAAAAATGAGATCCTCGGAGAATATACAGGGTGTCAATAAAGTCTCGAATAATAGAAAATGTTAAGAATCCAACGGCTGTTGGAAAAATTGCCCGGACCCGTCAATCTTTGTTTTTAAGAGTCGTGTAGTATGTACGGCGTCTATGAATTTGTTTAAGGGAATCCCATCTATATTGTTACATTTAGATTTTTACAATATACAATCTACAAAAAAACTTAAGTATATTTAATGGAACATGTCAAGTTACATCAAATATGTTTATGTTGTTCACTTATTTTTGAGAAATTGCCATTTGAAATTGGTTACGTTGGCAGGCTATAAAATTAAATTGGATGAAATTAGACAAAAAGGAGTTGCGCATTCATGTCTTATTTTTTAGGCCTTTTCTTTCAGTTAAACATGACATTTTTTTTTTGAAAAGCAGTTGTTTAGACAATATGTAAGGTAACATAAGAAATACCATATAAAACTAAGATAGTCAGTACAACTGTTTTGATTTTACAAATTGTTTAATTATATTAATAATTATAAAAATTACCCAAAGTTCAAATGTCAATATTTCTAAAACAACTGAACTTAGACATACGATATTTTACGTCAAACATGTTTTATTTTTGAAGAACCTAAAAACGTGAGAATATACTTACATTGGGGTTCCATTTAAAAAAGCCATGGACATCATCGTACCTACTACTTGACTACTCCTGTATACTTCAATTTTAAATAAAACTATGAGCAACTAAAAAAAGAAATTGACGGTTCCGAGCGACTTTCCGAAAGTCGTTGAATTTCGAATTATATATATTACTCCAGACTTTATCTTTACATCTTGTATAACATAGTAGTAAGTACGTGTATAAATATTGCCAATCTTATCATAAAAAATAGCTAATATCTTTGTGTGGTAAAAAACCAAAAAAAAACTAAAGATTGAAACCACCACAGTCTTAATAAAAATCTCGAAAATTTACACATCACTATCTGGATCAGTCTCGCTTCGCGGCTGTCCAAAGTTTCTAGTGATACTTTCGCTCATCGACCGAATATTCGCTAGATGCACATCACTTACAGGCACTGAAAAATAATTAAGTCTGTCTAAATCAGGAATGGCATTGAGGTCGTCGTCCGTTCGGTAACAGTTATCGTACTCCGAATCGTAAAGGGCGCTGAGGGAATCAAGGGACATCATGGCATCGGAGTCGAATATTCGCGATGACGCCCTAGAAGACATGCTGGTATTGTCGTCCATGTCACCATCGTGGTTGTGGTCATTGTAGGCTGAATTTACGTCGCTTAGTGCACCTGTGAAAAATAAAAATTAGTCTAAAATATTTTTAACTTATTATTAGTAGTATGTATGAGAACGGGTTTTCCGGGACCAAACCCCAGCTGACCTCAGCTAAAACAGTTGTACAGTCTGGCTTGCATATTCATAACCATACTGACTAAGTTCCAATATTACATCCCGGATTTGAGTGTTGAGAGGAAATAATTAAATCAGGTGATTGTAAATATTTGTAAAAATAGAACGCGCTAGAGCTGTCAGACCTTCTCGATGATGTTATAGATCATATACAAGCAATATCAATAAGAAATAAATAATAATTTTGAGTTTATTTTGATATTTCATAATTTTAGTTGTTATAAACAATTGTCGAGAATTAAGGATACAACTTAAAGTAGTTTTTGATGAAAAGAAGTAATTGGCTGTAAAATGGGAAATTGAGTCATCATTCAAGTTCAAAAAGCTTGATATATTGAATCCATAAATATTGTGGACTTTAAATAACGTACAAGTTGACCTAAAGTTTGAAAGCTTAAGTAATTAAGTGAAATAATTTCGAATAGCGTAAAACAGCTAGAAGTGTGTTTTACAATTGTCAACTATTATGTCATCTCAATTATGTTTTATCTCAACCTATCGGAGAAGAGAAACCCTTCGGCTGTTATACTTCTGGGACCGAAATAATTTAGAGAAACATTCTAAAATATAGGTAATTAGAGTTAATCTATATTATTTTCTTAATTCTTGTAGAAAAACACTTGAAGAGAGAACATGAAATCAAATAGTAGAGGTATGCCACTTGCTGTTGTTAGTTGTGAAATTTTAATAATTTAAATTTGGTTTCAATCTTTTTTTTATGCTTTTACTGACAGAGAGACTTTATATAACCTAATAAACCTATATTTTAGATTGTTTCTCTAAATTATTTCGGTCCCGGAAGTATAACAAGCGAAGAGTTTCTCTTCTCCGATAGGTTGACATAAAACAAAATTGATGACATAATAGTTGACAATTCAGGCTACACAAATTCGTAATCATTGTAAAACACACTTCTAGCTGTTTTACGCCATTCGAAATTATTTTACTTAATTACTTAAGCTTTCAAACTTTAGGTCAACTTGTACATTATTTAAAGTCCACAATATTTATGGATTCAATATATCAATATTATTACAAATTTATTTATTAGGACTTCTATATCGTAAGAAAATAATTTTTTGAATATTTCCTTTTTGTGGGTGTATTGTTATAAAGGTGTTTCCTGCGACCCAATTTCTATTGGTACCTTTACATTATGACCTTTTATTTCCTTAAATTTAAGAAGATTAAGTTAATGTGTATTGTACGTATATTCTACTTTGTAAATAATAAATGTATTAATACTATTATTTAAAAAAATTAAAGGGCTAGAAATAATGATTTAGATTACTTAATGAAAGCATTTCTTCCTGCCCCTGAAAACTCTGATAAGTCCATGTTGTTATATGGTCATCTGATTGTAGCCTTAAAAACAACATAAAAATACGTTTATTTTTCTAGCAAAAATGTAACAACAAAAAAGGGTAGATTTTTTTTATAATTCATTTTTCAAGCACTTCAGCTGTCATCCGATGGATTATTGATTTTATTTATTAATATTACTATTATCTTAGCAGAAAAAAATATTTTATATGAAAAATTTTGCTTGCTCCAAAATTATGATTGGCGTAAAAAAATTGTGAATATCTTATACAGGGTGCGTAAAAAATAATGCTACAAACTACCAAATAAAACGTAAAAATCTTTTTAAAAAGAAGCTTTTATTTATAAACTATTGAGAAAAAATATTTAATGTATGGAGTTAAATAGTAAAGCTACAGACCTCACCTTCACTAGGAACTTTTAAAAGTATGAAGGCTTGAGGTGTGAGACATCATTATGCTTGAAATAAAGCCTCAAGCTTTTAACAAAATATTCAAATTCTATAAAGTTCTCAGTGAGAGTGGGGTTTTTTTGTAGCTTTATTATCTAACTTTAACAAGTATTATTTTAACTCCTTTCTTCACTTTGTTATTCCATTTATAATTGTAGCACTAGTTATTGTTCACTTATTGTTTTTACATCAACTATGATCTAATAAACCATTAGGCCTAAACGTCATACATTTAATATTATTTTTTACTTTTTATTTCAATAGGTTTTAAAAAGATTTTTTACTTTTAACAAGTTTTAACATTTTAATCATCTAGTATCATGATAAAGAACAAACTAGATTTAAGTAAGTTTGTATTACTACTGTACTTTGTATTTGGTGTTGTCGGTCCTATTTTGTAAATATTTTAAAAAATATCTCCCCTAATTATTTTTATTAATCAATCATTTATTCCTGAAAAAAACCAACATTGTTTATAGTAGGGGATTAATTAACAATTATTATCAAAGATATAAATATTATTATAAATTACAAATAAAATAAAAACTGCAAAAAATGTTTCTTTGATTGTTTTTAAAAGAATCAATTTTGTTAATATTTTTTAATCGATTTGGTATATTATTGTAATAATTAACCCCATTGTGTAATATACATTGTTTGCCAAAATAATTTTTATAGTCAATGGTTGAAAAACAATCAGTTTGTCTTTTATTATGATCATAAATGTTATTTCTAATAAAATTTAAATTTGTGCGTTTTATATGGTTAGGAATGAATAAAAATACACAATTTAGTTTTATACATCATAAAAACGTTTAAAATATTTTTAGGCTTATATAGGTTATTGCTGGGTTCCAGATGGTAAACGATAAATACATTTAAAAAAATAAACATTTTACTTGCTAATTCCTGGTTAATTTTTACTTTGAATTTATTTTTTAGGGTAGCTGAATGAAGTTTTCGTTGGGGGATGGGAGGGGGTCTCAAACCTTTTATGTACGCCACTGTTACAATCTGCTGTATTTGATGTACTACACCATGAGTCTAAATGTAGATGAACGACATAACACGATTATTATGTATAGTAAAGTTGTATGGGGTACATTATCCAGTGGGTCCAGTTGGATCGCAGTAAGACAATCCCCATTCGACAAGGAGCATGAACGCGTGTAGTAATGTATACTACTGCTCTGACTACAAACTCAACGATTCCGATAAAATAATTAATGTATTTTCTAGGTAACTTGGAGTTCAACAAGTAGCACGACATAGAGCAATGAGGACTTAAAGCATATCTAATTGTTATGGCAACTAACACTTCTATATTTCAGTTATGATTTTGTGATGTCAACTTAACCTATAACTGTCAGGTTAAACTTAGCCTAAAGTTAAAGCTATTTAATGAATATGGTTATGCATGATTTTAGATATTTTTAACCTGACAACGCAGAATTTATTTTAGTTTTAACCCCCTTGGATTGGAATATTTTGATATACAAGAGGACGTAACCTTACAGATGAAACGAGAAAAACCTTTTCTGATATTTACACAAAAGTGAAGAGGTTTTACCCAAAACAAATAATCAATGGCACTGTTAAATAGTTGAACAATAATACGGAGTTAATACATTTACTTTCAAAATTTAATATCTAAAAGATAAATGTATGCAAATGAATGACTGGAACCTGCTTACCTTCTGCGTCAGTTAATCCAGCTTCATTAATCATACTAATATTTTCTAATGCTGGATCATCGGTTGTATACCCTGTACTCTCTCTATCATTTAACAATGGTTCTGAAGCTCCCCCATCTTCATCCTCTGACCATTCCGATACACTAAAAATACATATATAAACTATAAATCAAAATGACATTTCAACAAGACGCATTATTACAATATACAAATAGAATTTTACAAGATTGATTTATAAATAGAAATACCGAAATATTTGGTTGTTCTTCCAAAGAGTTCTTAATAGAAAGATATGGACTAAAATAATTAGGATATAACAGAAACGTAATCTCGTCGCCACAACTTGACATCAGGCAAACGGCAAAAATATTTAAATGCCAAAATTTGAAAAGTATGCGACTATAATCTATGTATATAAACTGAACAATAATAATTCTTAAAATTAACTTTTTTATCGACCTAAAAATGAATCGGTAATACAAATTTTGCTAACCTTCCTTCTGCTCTTCCCGTGGTGGCTGAAGACACTTGATTATCTGGCGTTCCTCCGCTATCGAGGTTTTTCAGTTTCTCTTGAATTTTTTCTTCTAGCAGTTTTTTAACTTCAGCTTCCTAAATAAGAAATAATGAATAAATATGTCTCTTATAAAAGCATTTTTAAATTTACCAGTTCTCTATTCAGTCGCTGCGTGAAAAAGAAAACGACAGAATTAAAAAATGTTTTATGAAACTCATTTTCCTATGAAAATATGTACTTGCTACTTGTACTAATGTTGTCTTCAACGACCCGTGTGCAAAATTTCATCTATTTTAAATCTAGATTTCGATATAAATTGGGGGTAGTCAATTTCTCTTATACCTCAGTTGTATAACGACGTACAGAGATGCGAAAAAACTATGATTTCAATCACAAATTGATAGACAAGAAAAAGGGCGGCAATCCAAAATTGAGACGACTGATTATTTTTAAAATGCCATAATTATTAAGTTGATTCAAACGCTCTTTATCTTAAATTAAAGCTTCAGCTTGCACTTGTTTTTGGGGTATTTTTGATATGTACTTGCAGCCGTTATTTATTAAATCAACAATTAATGAACAATTGTATATATATATATATATATATATATATATATATATATATATATATATATATATATATATATGTGGTAACACAGAACATACGAAACTTTCCAGATATCGCTTTAAAACTTAGGTACATTTAGTAACTTATTAATATGCATATTTTCAGAGATAATTGAAATTATACATCACTTCCGGTTTAACCGGAAGTGAGGTCACACACCTTAATATATTAAATGGAAAAAATATTTTTTTTCAATGATGTATCAGAAGTTATATTTTTCTTCCAAAATGGCAGGCCTAAAATCGGTTTTTTAAAAAACGTTATATTCACCATATAACATAAAACAAAAGGCAGTATCAAACTTCTGAGGTGACCTGATTAAAATAAAACTGTTTAAATTAGAAAAGCATGAAAGCATTTTATTATGTTTTATTTTCAAAATATTGCGTCTTTTCGAAAAAAAAATAAAAATGTCTACTTTTAATGTAAATTTACTGCCAAAATTTAAATTGGACCTTGTATATTTTATTTATTTGTTTAGTTTCATGTTAAATTACGTTTCCAATAATGTTCCACAAGTTAATCCTTTTGTCGTTAAATTACAACAGTATTTCGATTTTTCCTCCGAGCTACATAATTTTTTATCGAGGAAACTACTAAAACAAAATTTACCATTGTGTTAGATTTATTTGTCCATCATTTTTAGTAGACAATAACTAAATATTCTATTTAGTCACAACATGTGTCAGATTTGTTTATAACATTTAAACTAGGTTGGCTTTTAGAAACAATTAGAGTTAAAATTAATATAAGCGAAAATTATTTTAAAATGCCTATATTAATCAACTGTCAAGTTTTTATAAAAATAAAATTGCCAGTTTCCCTATTTCTGTAAACTGGAATATTGAGATTAGAGTATTAGAACCGCTAACACTGCTTATACAGGTATGGGTATAAAATGGCCAACCTAGGCCTGGTCATTTAAGTTTAAATATTATAAATAAATCTGCCACATGTTGAGACTAAATAAAATACTTACTTATTGTCTAAGAATGATGGGTAAATAGATCTAACATAGTTTAACTAATAAAAATGGTAAATTTTGATTTAGTAGTTTCCCCGATAAAAATTATATATATACATATATATATATATATATATATATATATATATATATATATATATATATATATATATATATATATATATATATATATATATATATATATATATATATATATATATATATATATATATATATATATATATATATATATATATATATATATATATATATATATATATATATATATATATATATATATATATATATATATATATATATATATATATATATATATATATATATATATATATATATATATATATATATATATATATATATATATATATATATATATATATATATATATATATATATATAACGAAAATTTATATAGACATATATATATATAAATATATATTGTTTATATATATATAGATTGTACATATAAATATATATAACATATATATAAGGAGTTAAAAAAAATAAATTTGGATACCTTGAACATAAAGCTAAAGAAAAGGTACTCTTGTTCATTGTCGCTAAAATGAACCGTTTTCGATAAAAAAAAAATAAAAGTATTAATGTTTTATTATTGTTTATTTATCAGTATTAAAGAATGCATTTTTTACAAACGTTGCTGTATAAATAATCTATTGATATATCTTCTACACGTTGATCTTTTTGTATAATACCTTGGTAAATTTAATTCGATAATATACACATTTAGTGATATATATGCATCTTATGTATTGCATCTTGCAATGCTTATAAGCAAGAAGGTTGTATGGAGAAAGATATCCTAATCGCAATATTCCAAATGAGAAAACAGTTCAGCGAATAGACCAACGTCTAAGAGAAACTGGTGGGCAATTCTCAATTAATAAGGTAACATTATTGACGTTCATTAATTTTTTTTAGGAAGTTTTGGGAAAAGGAGTATGATGCTGGTGTGAGGATACGTACGGTGCAATTGGATAAGATATTTTGGATATGTAGCTGATACTCCCTCAATAAGCACTCGAATATTAGCCGCGCAGCTTCATGTGTCAAAAAGTACAATTGCTGAAGTACTTAAAGAACATTGTTATACCCTATCATCTGCAAAAAGTGCATCAACTACTTCCTGAAGATTTTCCTCGAAGAATCCAGTTCGCAAACTGGTTGTTAGATCAACAACGAACAAACCCAAACTTCATTAGCATTATTCTTTTTTCAAGCAGGATTTCCCAAAGATGGTATTGTAAATTTACATAACTCGCATGTATGGGCTGATGAAAACCCTCATGCCACTGTCGTTCATCATCATCAACATCAGTTTCAATCCATTAATGTTTGGGCAGGAATAATCGGCAATTTTTTCCTTGGACCATGCGTATTACCGGCACGATTGAATGGTGAACTTTATTTAGAGTTCCTTCAGAACGCTTTTCTAGATTCAATAGAGCATTTGCCACTTGAAACCCGCCAAAGGATGCATTTTATGCATGATGGAGCCCCACCCCATTTTAGCGTTGCTGTACGGGACCACCTAAATAACGTCTATGGAAACCGTTGGATAGGCAGAGGAGGTCCCATTGCCTGGCCTCCACGGTCTCCCGATCTAACGCCAATGGATTTCTACCTGTGGGGTCATCTCAAAACCTTGGTGTATTCCTCTCCGGTTGCTACTAGGGAGGAACTTTTACAGAGAATCACGTTTCATTGCGATATGATAAGGAACAATGCTGGGTTGTTGTGGCGAGTACAGCAGTCCTCTATAAAAGTGCATCACAAATCACGGAAAAACCCACTTATGAAGTTTTTAATTGACTTTTTTCTATTTAGCGTATTAGGTTGTTCAGGATCAAAACATATTTAATACTCCCAAAGTTGTATTCTTTTATTATTT
Source organism: Kuschelorhynchus macadamiae (assembly GCA_030620095.1). Taxonomy (NCBI): domain Eukaryota; kingdom Metazoa; phylum Arthropoda; class Insecta; order Coleoptera; family Curculionidae; genus Kuschelorhynchus; species Kuschelorhynchus macadamiae. The sequence goes on along the minus strand of JAUTXW010002849.1, from coordinate 851,853 downwards.
TTTTCTCGAAAACGGTTCATTTTATCGACAATGAACAAGAGCACCTTTTCTTTAGCTTAATGTTCAAGGTATCCAAATTTATTTTTTTTAACTCCTTATCATACAGGGTGTTAAAAATTTGAGCGTTAAAATGTACAATCTAGTCCGTCCCTGGTAAACTAAACAAGCTAATTATGTTTTAAGGGAAGCATTTTGAGAGGTCCTTACTACTGTTTATCATATTAAATTTTCGTTAAATTATATTGAGTCGTTTAAAAGTTATTCTAGAAAAACCGATTTCCAGTGGGGTCCTTGAAGAAGCTTTTTTTTCAGTAGGGGGCCGTATCTCCGTAGGGAGGGCCGCTAGGAAAAAAATTTATGGGAACTTGTCATCTTATTTTTTAATGTTCTATCTGAGTCCGAGAGATCTCCCACATTTTCCCGGACACCCTGTATATATATATATATATATATATATATATATATATATATATATATATATATATATATATATATATATATATATATATATATATATATATATATATATATATATATATATTTTGCAAAAATACCCAACATGAGATAACATTTTCATAACAGTAACCTGCAACAAAATCTGCGTCAGGTTTGTTTAAGGCGTTTTGTCATATTTCCAATAATAAGGGTGGGGGAGGGTGATAAATAAATCAACTTTCAAACTCTCCTACATCTTTTATTTAATGTTATCTAAGTTACTTGTTTGAAAGTGCATTTAAAGTTCTTTTAACTACTGTCATTTTTGGCTCTCGATAGTTCTGATACACTAACTAGAGGGAGGGCGTTGTTTAAACAAAAGTCAATTTTTGGAGATTTTCTCGAAAAAATCAAATGGAACGGTATGCTTTTAATAGTGTGATTTTAAAGAGGAAAAAATTGTCTAAATTCTGGAGAAAACCGCGTTTTGATATTTTTATTCATTTTTTAGTTATTTCGAAATAACCTGTTTTCCGCTGATCAAAAAAAAAATAGCTTTTAATCATAATTAAATGTTATTCTGTGACAAAGTATTCTTTACTTTACATTTTATTCAGGCTTGGTACTGGTCCAAATTTATTTATTATCAAAAATTTGAAGCATTTAAAGTCCAACGTGCTATGACCATAACAAAACGGTAAAACTGAAGTCCTAAAAAATTACCATTACAAAATGTCTTTACAAATGTTCAAAATTGTTGTCATTTCTGTAAACCCAGTGATTTTAAGGAGGGAAAAATTAAGTAAACCCTATTTTGATATCTTTTTTTAGTTATTTAATATGAAGCATTCATAAAAGTGGTAAATCCTAAAACCTAATTCCTAATTTTAAAAGTAGCTTATTCTGTATTAAAGTAAATCATTATCTGTATTAAAGTTAATGTTCACAGACATAACGTTAATAACTAATATTATTAGTTACGCGTCATCGTTAAAATATTGCAAGCAGGCTGGGTAAAAACAAAAAAGGCAAATTAAACGTGGTTGGCTGGTACGTTACTCAATTTAAAAATGGCCTTATATATATAAATAAGCAACAATATATATATATATATATATATATATAAATATATTATAATATATAAACTATATATATAAATATATATATATATATTTATATATATATATATATATTATAAATAGGATAACATTATCAACATTCTATAAATATATATATATATATATATATATATATATATAATCGATATATCGAATTTATATATATATATATATATATATATATATATATAAATCTATAGATATATATATTATATATATATATATATATATATATAGCTATATATATTATATATATATATAAATATATATATATATATATATATATATATATAAGATATATATATATATATATATATTTTAATTGTAATTTTTTAAGATTTGTGTGTTATCGTTATTGTTCTTTTATGTGGTTAGTGATTTACTTAATGGGTTTTCGGTTTTGTTATTGTTATAGCACGTTGACTTTTAAACACGCTTCAAATTTTTGATAATAAATAAATGTGGACCAGTACCAAGCCTGGATAAAGTGTGAGGTAAAGCCAACACTATTGTTATAAGGATTATTTGCTTTCAAGTTGTAATATATATATATATATATATATATATATATATATATATATATATATATATATAATATATATATATAAATATATATATATATATATTTATATATATATATATATATATATATATATATAAATATATAATATATATATATATATATATATATATATATATATATATATATATATATATATATATATATATATATATATATATATATATATATATATATATATATATATATATATATATATATATATATATATATATATATATATATATATATATATATATATATATATATATATATATATATATATATATATATATATATATATAACGAAAACCGATACCCCCCAAGGAAACTGCCTGATGAGCCTTGCCGGGGCAGATACCACGGTAGCAGATGGCACCTTGGCCCTGGAAACAAACATAGCGTCATGTTTATATAAATCGATATATATATATATATATATATATATATATATATATATATATATATATATATATGGTATAAATATATATATATATATATATATATATATATATATATATATATATATATATATATATATATATATATATATATATATATATATATATATATATATATATATATATATATATATATATATATATATATATATATATATATATATATATATAACTTTTTACGACCAAGAACCACACAGAAATTGAAATTTCTGTTTCTCTTTTATTGTTGCACAGATGTGTCGTCTTGTGCTCCAAAGTAGGTCGCATCTCAAGCGATTTAGTTGCACCATAGTACCTACAGATGGCGCCGCTGGTTGCCTATTTCCCTCGTCGACTTTCAAAGTCGAATGACATGACACCTTGTTTGTTTCAGGGTTTGGATATTTCGGTTTTAATACCGATACCCCCCAAGGAAACTGCCTGATGAGCCTTGCCAGGGCAGATACCACGGTAGCAGATGGCATCTTGGCCCTGGAAACAAACACAGCGTCATGTCTTGGTCGATTCTCGACAAAATGGTGAAGGAGTAATCCTTACCGTTACTGGTTTCGTTTTGTATAACTTTTTACGACCAAGAACCGCACAGAAATTGAAATTTCTGTTTCTCTTCTTTCTGTTATATATATATATATATATATATATATATATATATATATATATATATATATATATATATTTCTATATATATATATATATATATATATATATATATATATATATAGAGCAGACAGACAGAGAGAGAGAGAGTGTGGAATACTTAACTGAAATAAATTCAATAATTTGGTAACAGAGATTTTTTTATTACGTCATCCGTGTAAGAATTATGTTTTAGTTTTTATTTATTTTTATGAGTGCACGAATTGTCAATGCGCTTCACTATATTTGATGCTTGCTATTTTGTTTGCAAACAAACTCATTTACCGCCCTATCTCTCAGACGTGAATTTCGGTTATGAACGATGGTACATACGACTGATGACTAGTTCTATGGGTTGTATTAATAGTGGCATAGCAATGGCGAGAACCGCACGTTATTTCATTGCTTCGAATTTGAAGTCTTTTTGTGAGTCGTTCAGGCCAATTCTGTAAGGTTCAATTTTGTGAGCTGTACTGCTAAGCCTTTGTGGGCCGTCGATTCAATTTTATGAGCTTTTTGTGTCAATTTGGTGGACCGGGCTGACAGAATTATTAAACAGTCTATGGTTCCTGTGATTTTACAGGTAAGTATACTGTCTGGACTGGCCTTTCTTGAATCACTGATAGAATGAAAAAGAAATTGACCCTCAAATCCTCAATAAAATTAGGATTGCTTTTCCCACTACTGGTGTAGCTCGTGCTTCTTCTCCCCAGTGTTTTTCTCTACCGGAAAAGCCTGCAGAGTTATTAAAGTTAAAATACTGAATTGGCTTTTTTGCGCAGGACTGATTATTGGTCCTTCATTCTTGGCTTCCCTTGTAAGGAGCTACACAGTCAAAAACGAGTTGATTCAGGCTATATTGATCTAAAATCACTTTTGAAAAATAGATAAGAGGCTTCAAAGGAAATCGCCAAAGAATATGAAGAGCAAGAACAAACTCATACAGCCTTATCAAGGTCAAAAAGGCAAAGCTGTTCAGGGGGATATGAAATATATGTTGGAGTCATTTATGAAATAAATGATAACACAGACAAAGATTCCAGGACTATTTTTAGAAGAAGACCCATCATCTGGCGAAGAGTAGTGTCCTTCACCAATACCTTCGACGTCAGAGCCACCACCCACATTTCCTTCGATGCAGTGGATTGCTTCTGAAATTCCATTGGATGAATTAAAGAATGCCCTGTCAAAGCATTCATCCTTTTCCACATTACCCTACGATTTCCTGCAGTACGCTTGAAGACGATGGCTCACAGGTTATTGAACAAAGAATAAGGAGTAGCCTGCTTCCTAAAAGAGAGTATCAAGCTATCCTTCTCAATGCAATTCCACTCCTACTATCCATCTTTTAGCGAGAAAGAGCTTGCGAAGCTAATGAAACAATCAGCAGCAGAATTTGTTTTTCGTATCTTTAATAGGAACTCGTTTCGCCTTTGACAATACAAAACCCCATCCACATCCTCAGGAAGAGTATCGAAAGTGCAGAAAGCATAATTTAAGTTACTATGTAAGCCGCTTTCCGGCAAAGCACTCGAAGGGGGAAGGCGATCATGAGAGGGCGGTGCAACCGTCACAGACGAGTTCTTACTGGAATAGATGGCAGGCATCCCGAAGGTCCAAATCTCCTGAAGTAATGGGCGGCTTGTAGAATCTTCGAGCCGCTTGAAAGTGGGGGGGGTACCAGCACGAATTCTAAAGATACTCGAATCCTTTTGCCTGAAAACCACCTCTCTCTGGCAAGAATTTGTCACAATACAATACAACAGGATGTACTCAGATCCCAAGAAACAATTTAATCCTTATGAAGGTCTTCAGAATACTGATAAAACTTTTTAAGTTTAAAGATTTTTCAGGAATTAAGTACGTCTTAAAGCTAAAAAGTCCCTATCTTAAGAGATCTTTAAATACATTTTTTAAATAAGTCACAAAGCCAATTGCTCTTAAGAAATTTTACTTTAAGGTATTCAGAAAACCATTCTTAATTATATTTATTCTTTCTTTAATTTACCTGATCACTTTTACACCAAAAGTTTTAATGTATGTAAGAGTTATCTAGCTGCACACAAAAACCCTTAAGGATGATATGTGAATTCTAATATTGCGGAAACGAAGAGGTAACTTTTATAAACAAAAGAAAAATGGTAGATACATTTTAATATAAAAATGCTTTTAATGACATGTTATCTGAATATCTTCAACTTTAATTGCGTTAAAGATCATTTGTATCACAATTTTTTTCTAAGCAACGAAATGTACCGTAAATAACTAATTCTATATTCCTAAAATAATATTTTAGGAATATAGAATACACGCGCCTCCAAAATTAGTGCTGAAATGTTGAAAGTTTTGGTCTTACCGCAACCATTTCTTTTATCAAAACGAATATTTGCTTTAGCTAAAAGAAGTTAAAAAGACATTTGCGAAACTTTTTAAACAATATTTGCATGAACTTTTCCATTTTTTCTAAAATTCTAAATTTAATTCAAAATGGACGTTTGCGAACAAATAAAATGGGGATACTATTTTTTAGACTATTAGGTCCTAACTTCTGCTATGACCAGACTATAGTTGGTCATTAAGTATAAATATACTTTATCTATCCCACAATAAACCTGTCTTAAAGCTTATTACTCTCATTTGAGACGTAAAATGTTGACGGAACACTTAACATTTTACTTTGCCAAGTCGATATAAGATGTCGCAGTTGCTGTTGTATTATTTATAGTATGTATGTATAGTATATATGGACGTACTTTTTACTTTTCTTTTGAAATTGTTTACTTTTAAATACAATAAGAAAATTAATTTTATAGGAAAAAACGGTGGCATGCCTGAAACCTAGATCGCGTTATAAAACCGTGAACTTAAATTAATTAAATAGACGGCTAACAAGTTTTATGAATAAGAGTCTGAATCCTGAATCCACGCAAACCTATTATTAATAAAATATTTATGAAGTGTATTCAGAAGGTGTTTATTTTCTGAAAGGAATGTTTGTTTGGACGTCTTAAAACCAATAGCAACAATAAATTTATGAAATAATCACCTTATTTCTTAAGATGTATTTTTATCAAGAAATTTTAAAACCAATATTTAATAATAAACTTATAAAGTTCGTTTACAGGGCATTTATATCCTAAGGCTTGATATACTTATAAGAATATTTATGAATTCTCTCTACTATAGGCATAAATACAAGATAAATCCTAAAGGTGTTGGTATAAGAAGTCTTAAAACCCATTAGATTGAATAGAATTATTCTCAATAAACGAAGCTCACACAATGAGATTGGAATCAAAGAACTTATGAGTTAAGAAGATTTATGATAGATCTCTTGAAGACAATTTCTTAAGTAAATATTGATTTTTAGTATAACTTCTTTTCTAGAATATTGATAAAACCATAGTGTTTCTTGGGATATACAACTCCAGAATGTTTCCGGTGCCAAAGTCGGACGGTAGTGTTCGCCCTCTAGTCAACCGTCGTGGTCTGAACCAATAGGTTCTTCCAAGAGAGTTCAGGTTGCTAAACCATTTCAAATCCCCGAGTTCCTGCAACAGGGAGATTCACTTTTAACAACTGTCGTATCACAGCCTTAATTCCACATATCAGTAAAACCCTAACATCGAATGTATCTATCGCCCATCAAGGCACAATCCAATTTACATGCCTACCATTCGGTTCCTAGACAGTACCTCTTACTTCCACCAGTGTGTCAAAATGATTAGCGACGCAACTCAGAAAACTAAACTTCTAGTTCTTTAATTCTGGAAGATTAGATTTTGTTTAAATTATAATATCCCACCCTTACCAAAAACACCAAATCGATACTTATAATCCTACAAAAGTTTTAGTAGAGAAAAACATTGAAAAATTCACAGCTGCGAAAACAAATTTTCTCCAGTTTATTACTCAAAACTCCTAAATCGATATCTTATACTTCACAATAGTGCATCCAAAAACATCATGCCTGTATGCACTTGAGTAGTATAGGAAATATAATTATAGTTTTCACTTAAAATCCGTTGGAGATTATAGTGAAGCGAAACATTGTGAATTAATAATAAAGAGAATGAAAGTACGACAAATTTCTTTTAATCACATTTCTACATTGTCTATCACCTTCAAAAAAGCGTTTTACACTGTTACAATGTTATATACAAACCTAAAGTTTTAGTAAGAGTGATTTCTTCTTTCATGTTGTTATCTTTTTCGTCACATTTGAACATTTATAGAGGCAGCATTGGCTCAGTAGTGAGATTTACGGCCCCGAATACCGAGGTCGTAGGATCCCCACCTAAGTTCATGAGTTAGTGAGTTGGATGGGGAAGTTGGTGCCGATACAAACTTGTTAGTCGCTAGGTCATTTGATAAGAAAAAGGGAACGAGGATCGTGATTCAGAGTGTACGTTAAGCCCTAGATCTCATCCAGTTAGTCCTCGTTGCAGAAAAGAAGCGTTGCTAGTTAATTATAGAAAATTCAAAATCCACCATTGAACCAAGACAGGAAATTTTTCGGCGTTCATGAATTCTTCGCATTAAATCTATATAGTTTGTGCTTTAATATATTTTTTTCTAGTTTTCTCATCAATTTCAGCTATTTTGGTGCCTGATTTCAAACTTTATCTTGTTGATTTATTAAAACAATTTTCTAGTAACAAAACATTATGTTTTGCGCAAAATTAACTTCGACCAAAATTATATACCGTTACCTTAACGCCAAAACGGCTTATTCGCCAAACTTACATTCTTTATATTGAAGTATTTATTCAATTAAATTGTCACCAAAAATCCTACAGTTATTAATAATATTTATTCGTTACCTGTGCAGCTTCTTCTTCCATTCTTTTCTCATCCCTTTCAAAACTTTCTATATCTGTATCATCATCGCGAGTTTGCACTTCAGGCATATCACAGTCTACGTCAGGCTCTTCAGTACTTTTTGGCGTCCTGAAAATTACATTATTTTAAAGGCATTTATCTAAAGCTATTTTTATTGGTGTAGTCGTGTTTAAGATATGATGCATAGAAACTATACAATATGCAGTGACAACACATTTCGAGATAATATTCTGAATAAATCAAATCAAAATAGGTTCGTTTTATTTGTTAATGAGCGTTATATGAAGAGAAAATACTTTTCGGGTGCTTCGCATTTGCGCCCCTTCCAGAAAGTAATGGAAAATTAGATCTACCAAACCAAGCACCTCCATCAATTCGACGTCAGTACTTACAATTGTCTCAGTAAGAAGTTGCACATAAAATATATTAAAATATTCATTTATAAAATTTGGAAAAATCTGTAGCAATGTAAAATACCAAAAAAAAACTAAAAATAATGAACATGGAAATATGTTTAACATATGTCTTTGTGATGAAAAATGTTTTGATGATATACACCTTTTTTTCTTTATTTGTTATTAACTTTTGTAAGCAATGATGTCCTGTATCCAGCAAGCACGAAAATATAAAAATTTATTCTTATAACCTTTCTTTTAAATTACAAATCTTTCTTACTATATTCCAAAAACTATCAATAAATCTCGGTAGATGGTGTCAACAATGCTAGTTAAATATTTAAGATACTTTAACTATTAAATTAAACATTTATTCCTTGGTAGGGAAAAAAACACAAACTTATACAAAACAATTACGATATTTTGAAAAAATATTTTTTAAAGAAAAAGGAGAAAATGAAATTTCCAAGGTTATTTAAAAGATGTTTTTTTTGGGCAGATATGTTTTATTTAAATAATATTCTTGTCGATATCAAAATAATTCATATCCAAGATGTGTTTTGCCAAAAAGGATTCTTCTAACTTATTTCTTATATACCTTAGATGTTTTTTTTGTTTTAAAATTCCTGTAAGTACTACCCACATATGTTGCCTGGTAGTCGCAAACAATTTTATTTTATTATAAATACCAGATTTTAGTAAAATATCTTTATTATTTGTTAAAGCATTACCTATGGTATTGGTAATGTTAAAGGCTACTGTAAAATTAGGCGTACGAACTGAAGGCGTATGCTATAATTCTCAGAGTAAAAAAGTCACTTAATGCAATAGTTACATACAATAATTTTTCTTAAGTCGTTAAATATGCCTCAATCTTGACAACAACAGTTCTGAAAAACGCTTTTTTACAACTACCTTTTGTTTCCTAACTTTTGTGATACCAATTTTATACTTTCATTACAACTGAAATATGACAATAGGATTCCCAGGAATATCTAATGCACTGTAGAATTTCTTAATGAAAAATGTTCTAATGTAGGCAAATGTGATAGAAGCGTGTATTAGTGAGCAAGCAGCATGGACGGGTGTATAGAAGCTATTCTTCTATAATTCTGGTTAGCAACATACAGAATTTAGTTAGGCATTCAAAGTAATCAGTATTATAAGAAGTGAAAAGGAAAAACTGAGAGAATAACAAAAAGAAACAAAGAAAAACTTAATAGAAATTGGGTCAGTAAGGCCATTTATTCAGTTTCGTCAAAGAAGGATAATTCTTGTTTTCATTGATCATTGGGTTGTTGTAGGATGCAAAGAAAGTAAAGATAATAAAGAAATGTACAGGGACTTTCTATAAATGTACCTCTTTAACTTTTTATCTGACATTATAATAAAAAAAAAAATTGGTTAAGTCGCTACACCCGAAACTTTCCTCTTAACGGGTTCTACCACACCAGAACTTACCTTTTAATAAAACTCTCATATTTTTACGATTTATTCAATGTCTATAAAGTTATTCCCAAATAAATGTATATATATATATATATATATATATATATATATATATATATATATATATATATATATATATATATATATAATGTGTTTTCATTCCGGGTGTACATCCGTTCACTACTGTCGTTCTGAAAAGAACAGTTTTGCTGACGTTTCGCCAAAATCACATTTCTCAAGTCTCTATTTCGGACGCGAGAAAGAAAGCTTCGAAAATGCCAAATGTGATTTTGGCGAAACGTCAGCAATACTGTTCTTATATATATATATATATATATATATATATATATATATATATATATATATATATATATATATATATATATATATATATATATATATATATATATATATATATATATATATATATATATATATATATATATATATATATATATATATATATATATATATATATATATATATATATATATATATATATATATATATATATATATATATATATATATATATATATATATATATATATATATATATATATATATATATATATATATATATATATATATATATATATATATATATATATATATATATATATATATATATATATATATATATATATATATATATATATATATATATATATATATATATATATATATATATATATATATATATATATATATATATATATATATATATATATATATATATATATATATATATATATATATATATATATATATATATATATATATATATATATATATATATATATATATATATATATATATATATATATATATATATATATATATATAAATAAATAAATTGAAAAAGCATGACGTCTTTGTATACAGATGAATATGGGTCAATTCCAGTATCTCAAGGAATTTCAATAATAAATATGAATTTTGTTTTATTTTCGTTGTTCAAGTTGTTATTGCCAACTATTTAAAAAAAAAAGATCCTCAAAAAGGAAGAAATTTGCAATAAAAAAGTCCTGACTCCCGGCGTTAAGCGTTAAGATTATAACCTTGCGATGTTTTTAATTTTTATAATCTATTAATTATTATTTATTGGAGCTAACAAAAAACTTTAATTGTTTATAATAATAAATAACTCAAAGTCAAAATTGTTTTTCATGGAGATATTGTTCCCAACTGTCTAGTAGTCAAGTCATAATTTTTTAAATCTTTTATTTGTAATTTAATTAAAATTTAACTGTCTAATTTTTGTACTTCTTACGGCTGGCTTTGGGGCAACCTAACGGCTTTTCGCTCGTTGCGCGGAGTTCTATTTTCAATATTAAATTTAAATGATTAATAATATAGAGTTCCGGGAGTCGGGATTTTTTTATTGCAAATTTCTTCGTCTTTAAGAATCTGTTCTTTTTCTGTTTATCTTTTAAAACTAGAAGTCAGTCCGAATCCAATAAGCCCTCAAAAATTATTACTACCAGTAGTAAGAATTAACAATATTTTGAGTTTGTGACGTAAAGTAAAGAAGAAAAGTGTTAGATAACAAACTATACATATATATTATATATAACACTATAACTTGTATAATGTACCTGTGTTCTATTAAAAATGTTGTGTTTTTCTTCAATTCTCTGCATTTGAAAATTTCATATAAACCTTTGTAGGGTATCCTATAACTGCAGTTTGATTTTTGTTTCTAAAACGTCAGATAAAAACGATAGAGGGTAGGTCCATTTATAGTAGATCACCCTGTACTCAACCATATAAGTGAGGTTAGTAAGACAACAGAAAAAGTAAATAAAAATTAGGCAATCCAATTCATTACAAAAACAGGTGGTCTTAGTTGACAGTTACAAAACATAATTTGCAACGCGAAAGTATAAGGATTCGCTTTAACATTTTTTACATGTATTTTCAATTAGTAAATATCAAATATGGATGGCAATTTTTTTAATATATTGTTGGAGTGCCTAATAGAATATAAATAACAGCTCTAAAACATAACTCTGTATGTTACTACTAGTACTAAAGTAACCCACAACCATTATTGTTAGTGTTTCCCTGAAAATTTCTAAGTAAAATACCTGTCAAGAGGCGACACTTTAGGTTGCTTATTTGATTCGGAAGGTCCGGGCGACGCCCCTCTTTTAAGAGATCCCTCTTTGCTGCTTGCTCGTGAGGGAGACATGCACTGGAGGGTAACACTGCCAGTGGGATTCACCCGTAAACCTAGAGCTAGAGCTTGAATGGCCGCTAGCCCCACTTGGTGGTTATTATTGTTGGGGGCGTACCTTACGAGTGGCTCCAATGCTAAATCTTTGTTTTGCTGGTTTTCTAGTTTTGGAGGGATGTTTTGAAGCAAATTTTGTTCGTCCAGAAGTTTCTGAATTTCCCGCTCAAATGGTCCTACAGTATTATCACAGTGTTCTAAATTGGTAACTTTCATGTTTGGAGATATTTTATCTCTGAAGGTCAATGGAGATGATCGTAGCTTTCGTAAATCTTTTTTGTCTGTTTGACAACTTCCATCTTTCTTAAAGCCCTTATCACTATTTGTAGTGGTTTTGTTATCCTCTTCTCCTCTAAGAAGTTCCCGAATTTCCTCAGCCTCCTTAAAACTGGGCGACCTCTTACAGTTAGCGGACAACTTATTGCACTCAAGAATCGAATCGCTGTCATTTCGCACCCGGTTGGTGTCCAAGCTTTTCTGTTTGAATATCTGTTTATTTTGTGCGCCACCTCCTCCATTTGCACTTGTAGCCCTCAAAATGGAAGGAGGCTTTTGCTTATTGGGTCTTCCTACAAACTCGAAACTCGCACAACTCTCTCCTCTGCAACTATCCTCTCCATCTAAACAGGGGGGACTGGTGATAACAGAGGAATCTACAGTGTTACAGGTACCAGCAATAGCAAGCACTGCGCTAGGAGGCAAATTATTTTTCTTAGGATTAGCTCTATCAGTCGAATTGTTTCTCAAAGAACAGTTTGGAGGTATATAGTCCAAGGAAGCTCTGGGTGATACTTCAGGTGACGACAGGGGATTTACCTGAATATCTGAAGGAAATAGGAACTGTTGAGTATCAGTGGGTAATGGAGGGCTTACACAAGGTGAAGCATCTGCATCAGTAGTCCTACTATAGCTTTCATCCGAACTACTTATACTCGGTGAATGGTTAAGTGAACTGATTTCATCAGCTGAAGAATGGATTCTCTGAGGAGCTCCCGCTCCGCAATACAACCCCCCTAAACTTTCATCCGAGTAATGTCGCTGCAAGGGACTATGCCTATGGTGGTGAGGACTTTTTCTAACATGAAGGGGACTATTGTGCCTAGGCTGGACTTTACTTCTAAGTAATTCGGGAGTTCTTTCAGGTGTAGCCCTCTGATGGATTACACTCATTACATTTTGTCTAGGTAAGGGCGGACTAGCATAAATAATTTGATGCGGTGCAGCATTTGGGTTGTGAAGTTTTCTGTGATGCCTGTTAGGCGATTCTTTACCAGGAGGCTTAGGAAGAGGTTTTAAATATGGTTTAATATTATCTACAGAAGCTGGGTTTATGGATACGACAGGTTGTGGTACTCTGGGCCATGGGGGATTATACCTCATGTCGGGAACTTGTTGCTGTCTGGAATTATTTGGTTGGAAAAAACCTTTATGAGGTGGTAATGGAGGCGGAGGCAGACTGTCGTCAAGAGTGCCTCCTTTTTTGCTTCCATTTCTTCCATTCGATTTTACTATGGCACCAGGCAGAAGTGGTTCATTTTCGCAGCCGGCTAAACCATGGTCTCTATGATTTGATTCTCTTAAGGGAGGTAATCGCATAACGTTTCTAAAACTATCTTCTCTTGAACTCTGACGATTCTGCAGCTGCATATGTTTAGGTCTTATATTATCTCCATGAAGCAAAGCTAAGGGTGTAGCTACTCCACCATACAGGTTATTTAAATCTAAAAATAAACATCCTATTTAATACTAAATTAACTATGAAACTAAATATCAGCTTAGAAATAAAAATATAATATACTCACTATTGACATTACTTGGATTTGCTCTAATATTATTCAGTTCTTCAACTCTTAATGTTCCAGGTTGTTTCCTATCAATCAAAAAGTAAGTTGTCATATCTCCCTTGCCTTTCACCTTAACTTTGCCTCTACACTGAAACTCATATGGGTGATTTCTTAAAACTTGGTATACCTCTTCTGTAACCTGGGTGTGATTAGGCAAACCTGTAGAGTCCATACGGCTAGCTACATTAACGGTATTACCCCATATGTCATATTGAGGCTTCCTAGCACCAATAACTCCTGCTACTACCGGACCTATATTTATACCTAAAACATGTAAAAATATTAATACTTAATCTATACCACTAGATAACGTGAAGAAATGACACTTGGAAACAAATATTGTAAAAATGCTGAATTTTTCTTTTTTGTCTAGTATGGTTTGTAACTTATCGGTAGGTATATAAAAGATTCGACTCATGGCCGTAGCGAAGGAGAATCTCATGAAACAAATAAGTACAAGATTTTAAAAAATAAATAATTATTAGTTTGTCAAACTAGTTTTAAATTCTCACATGTTTTTTCGTGTGCCTCATTAAAAAAGTTATTTGTACATAGACAAAATCAAGGAAATAGTTAAATTAAAATAAAAACCTTCCTGAGCATACTTATATATGGGTTTTCTTTTTATATTAGTTGATAAAAATGCGGATGAATTATTATATAACGAATACATAAATGACACTGTTATACGATACGAATGAAAAACACAGAATCTCAACAAAATGTTTTTTTTTATTCGTGTTGGTTAAAGACAAAACAAAAAAATGTTTACTGATTTATTGGATCACTGGAGCAAGAAGTTAAACTCCTTATGCTCAGTGTTTAATTTCCTTAGTTTGGCTTCCGATCTGTCTTGTGCAGTTTAAAGCATAAAGAACCGAACAAGATTAACATAAATCCATTATAAACTTTTTATGTTTTTCTGTAAAATGTACTGCCTTGTTTCAGAAGAGTAGAAATTGTATTCTTAGACAAGTTATTGGCAATGATACACTGTTCTTTAAGAGGTAATCGGAGTAAATTGAAATTCTTGATTCTGCTCGTGTACATAAATCTCATGAATCTAGAAAAATCTGAAAAAAGCTTGAAGAATATTTATCTAAATTTTATAACGGGTTTTGAATAAATAACAAGACACACTTTTTTAAAACGAGAAAAATAAAATACGAATATATACCGACGTTCCGACAAACAAGATACTTTTTACTTGCGACTTTATTAATTTATTTAAAAATAGCTACTCTCCGCAAGTGAAGTACTTCAGAGAAGTATAATTCAGTACTCAAGCTTTCACTTTTGACGTTTTGCTAAACTACGACGTCGAAGTACTTACACGTTGTGCTGTGATTGCCGTAACAACCCCCCAATGTGTAAAATTTGCAATCTAAGTATTGCCAATAAGTGTTAAATTTGCTTGCTGAAAAAGCTCGACGTTTATATATAGTATGCCCTCGGATTGAATGAACAAGAGGAAACACTTTTTTATTCTTAACTTTTCGGCAAAAATATATTTGGCATGAACTGGGTGAAAATGATATTGGACATTAGGTAACAGTACCATAGCTAGAGAAATTTAAAAAATAGAAAAATAGTAATACATTTTCTCTGATTTTTAATTTTAAAAAAAATCGAGGAAATAAAAAATACTTTAAAATAACGAGGAATAAAAAACACTTTTGGAATTAAATAACCAAATGCAACATTTAGGCTCATTATAAATGAAATTTATTATGAAACGTAATATTACCGTTGCACAACTTATTTGGAACACCATATTATGAAGAAAATATTTTAGCTAAAGAAAATTTAATTTTCTAAGTAGTTTCTCCGTCCTTATATCTCTATCTCCTGTTATATAGGCTATATAAGGAATATCTTCCAATAGCAAAAATTGAAGAAACATGAGTTGGATATTTTTGGTCTTTTAGAGTTTCCAGGAAACAAAAAATATATTTTTAGGTAAAAAATTCTGTCTGGACTAGGGTTGGGCATTTTATCGACATCGACAAAAATATCGATATATCGATAATAATCCGATAAATACCGTCAAGCAAGTGATCTTGAAGCGACTAATGAACGACAAGCTTTATATCAAATGCCGAGCTGTAAAGAAATTTACCCAGAGTGTTTCTTCTTAATCCACTGTGAAACTTTACCCCGTCGTCGGGGCTTTCGCGAATTAGTATTGATGAAAAACTTGACATCAAATGAAATGGACGACCTACACCTGAGTTAAATGGCGAATGCTCTTCGAAAAGTCGGGATAAAATGTATATGCGCAAATGTAATGTATTTATTCAAAATACCATTAGGTTTGTCGCTGTGAAGTAAGAAATTGTTTATTTCATTTTCCCTGCCTACTTTTTGAGGGTGATTCAAACTATACCAAATATGGTGTCAGTGATTTAGTATATTTAAGTGAAAAAGCAAAGATTCATGAAAATTCGAAGCAGCATTTAAGTAACCAAATGAAGTTTACTTTGTTGGGAAAAACTAATATCCAGAAATAACTGGACATTGCATATTGGCAGAACATCGCTAATCACAATGAGAAACTAATTAAAAAATTAAATTAAATCCGAAGATCCTGGAATTTCCCAGGACCTGATTAATTACTTAAACTTGATAAGCTGTTAAAAGAACATTTACAAACAGCAACTATTTTTTAAAGAAATTCAAAACGACGTGCTATACACTACATAAATAAATAACAGTAATTTGTTGGGTGTAATAGCAGATGAAACAGCCGACATATCTTTAAAATTACAAAAAGTTATTTTTCGATATATTAAAGAGGGCAAGCGTTTGAACGTTTTTGTGAATTTTTCAAAAAGCCCTTCAACAAACAGCGAATGCTCTTGGCTCACTTCTTTTAAGAGAACTAAAACCACTAGTAGGGAAAAATACAAATAAATTAAATGCATGGTCGTACGACGGCGCAGAGTAATGAGTGGAAGACAAGGACGAGTTCAATCTAAAATAAAGGAGAAATATCCCTTAGCCCATTTTGTGCACTGCTATGTGCAAAAACTGAATATAATTATGGCCCATATTATTTATCTGAAGTTCTAGGACTTTTTCCAAATCCAGTCAACGCGTTGCCTTTCTCGAAAGAAATTTAAAAGTCATATATAGCTCAGAACTAATTGAGTGCATGGAGGAAATCAAGGCAAGTCTTGACATAAACATCACAACAAAGAATCAGCCGTCTCAATAAGACTTTTGCAAGAAAAAACATTTGTATTTTGGCATATACTGTTTCATAAGATAATGCCTCAAGTGGACATCCTTTTTAATGAGCTGCAAAACGAATAATAGTTTCTGTAGATATCAGTAGTTGTTTAAAAACATTTAAAGAAAATATCGGCGTTATTAGAAATCAGAAAATGCATGATATAATCGAGCAGGCAAAGGCAATGGATGTTGAAAATTTCAGTTAGTTAAATTATACATTTTATTTTCGACAACTGTAATCTGCCATACTGTCCCTTTCTAAGGTCTCGTGCCGCTACTGGACCTTTACATGTTTATTCACGGTGAGAGGCCTATTAGAAAATCTCAACAATTATTCAAAATAACATAAATCGATTGGACCCGTAAAGTTAGTTTAATTTTTTACTAATTCCAAGAAATATTTTGAATATACCGAGTGTCTCAAAAAAACAAGGTCCTATTTCTTTTTCGAATTTTATCTTTTTACTTAAACCTAAGTTTAAACTTTTTCGAGATATTCACCTCTTAAATTGAAAATGTTTAGAACGGAAGCTTTACGGCTTTGGTCAATTAAGAAATATTGATTTATCTCCGAAATTATCTTAGTGCAATCGAACGAAAATCAAAAATCAAAAAAAAATTAAGATAAATGCCCGTATAAATTAATTTTCAATTAACTTTAGACTTGAACGTATCATATTTATAACTTTGGATAGTATTAGCAATACACAGGCAGGAGACATTCATAAAGAAGTTATTCAAGCTGAAGGAAGTTTAAATAACTACGAAATAAGAAAATTCCAGTGAAACCTTTGCAGAATACGATGCAATAGCCCCAAGAAGCATCCCTGTAGAAGATGTAGTATCCTCCGATAAAGTAGCAGTCAGCTGATGGAGTCAGATATGAAACAACAAAGATTATTAGGAAATTAAATTTCAGCTGCCAAAAAACCAGCGAACAGGACTTTAAATGAAAATGTATATATTCTCTTTATTCTGGTTAAGTGCCACACGGAACAGTCGTCATGGACAAAACCAAATACGCAGAAAACATAACATATCTTTTGAACCAACAAACGGAATAGAATGACGTATAATCAACCTGATTAACTTATTCAATTTACCATTAGCGGAGAAGAATTTAAAACCAAGCAGCTTCAGAATTTCCGGATTTTTCGATTTTTCTAAGATACATAAAAACAAACTACTTGGACCTATGGTCACTGCGATATACTCGCCCACGTACAAACAGCTAGATATTGTTCTAATTTTCTTAATCCATTTAAAGGAACACAGATTTTTAAATCGATAATTCACACTTCGTGGAAAAACATAAGACAATCCCCAAAACATTTTGATCAGTTTCGATGTAGAATCCCTATATACGAATATTCCTATTAACGATTTACTTTTCCATTATATGAGACACCTTTCAACGTAATAATCTTGAGATTACTGTTGCAGACCTAGTTGAAACTGGTTTTACATCAACGTATTTTCATTTTTTAATAAACCCAGGATTCTGCCATGGGATCTCCTTTATCACCTATGATAGCGAATATCTTTATGTAGGTCTCCTAGAGTATTGCTTTAACATCCTCTTAAATAAAAAAAATGGTTCAAATATGTGGATGTACTTTTGTCATTTGGTCTCATGGACAGGAAAATCTCAGATTATATGAGATCTAGACCACAGCATCAAAATAATATACAATAGAAATTGAATCAAAGGAACGATTCCATTTCTAAATGTACATTAGAACATTCAGTATATAGGAAACTCACACATTCTAATAGATATTTACATGAAAATTACCATTACCACCCAACCCAAAGTAAACGATTAACAAGTCATTGGTATTTAGAGCCCTTTTGACTTCGAGCTTCAACAGTAAATGGCTATGGCACTGAAAATTTTACTCGTCCATTCGGAACACAATAATACAACCCTGCAAGAGGATAGTGATAAAGAGTTACCGTTAGGAACATACATGGCACCACAGACATTGGATAATACTTGCGATTCTCTAAAGATGTTATACCCGTTATAGAAACCAAAGGACTATATAAAATTAATTGTTCCTATGGAGAAGTGTATGTGAGAGAAATAGGATGATCAATATCCATTAAACTTAAGAAACATGAACGATGTATTAAAACAACAAATTGTTTAATCTTCTGTAACGCAACACCAGCATACCATTGGGCATACCATAAATGTAAAACAAACCCAGGTACGAAAGTCAGTTCCACAAGAATCTATTCTAAAAAATATCAATAGACATACAAGTTACGGTCTACATACACCGATCTGTCGGTGAGCACAAATTGTGTACCTATAAAAGCTCGCCTGAAGTTTTCCGAGCATTTTCAGTGTTTAGATCTTCTGAAGTAAATATCTCGGTGGAGGCCCGTACAAACAAAGTCGAAACGTTGGATATTAACTCTGATGTTACACTTTAAAAGGGAAACGATCCAAAATTAGCAAATTTAAACATGCATATCTCGAAAAGAATGGAATTTAGGTATATTCAAAAACTATGGCTTAGATTTTAATGAAAAATTAAATAATGAAAAAATCTTGATTAATTTCTCAGCAATTAATGAAATTCTTACCACTAGCTAAATTTATATTATTAAAAACAATAAAATATTTTTTGTTCTTAAATTCACTATGATATTGAACATGACAGTTTTCTACCTTCATTATAGCTTCTAATTCATATAAGACTACTTGATTGCTTAGTTAATACCAACATCTGCTACTTTTATGTTTATATTTACATTTATGCCGCTTCTAAGTTTGCAGGGAATTTAATTATCTAAACATTTCTGCTAAATTTTATTTTATGTACATATATTTTTTGATGATTGAGTAATTTTTTTATTAGTAATACTGTATTCATTTTCCTAAAGGGAATGACATATTTTTCAGTCTGGCGGATTTAATGGAATTTTCAAATCTATTAATGTTATTAACAGTTTTTTTATAATATTTCCATTGTTTTTGCTGCAAGAACTAATGCTCTCTAATGGTGCTAGAATTCAAATAAATAATAATGCATATTTATAAATCTTAAGAAATAATTATAAAGATTTTATTAAATTATTGTGTACAGTTTATATATTTTTTTATTCCAAGATATGTTAAAAGTATTATTCATCCTTATTTGCTACTATTATTAGTGAAAATAACAGTTTTATGGTTTATTAAAGAACTAATAAATGTCGCTGACATCATTTCAGTCTTGATTGCCAGGTCATAAAGACGTTAAAGATTTCATTGTTATTTTAGACGTTTTGAATCCAATTAAAAAATTTTTAAACTTAATCATTCAGCCTTCTACAGTCTTAGATTTTTTAAACTTATATTACGGAAAAAAAGTAAAAAAATTAACGGTTAGCTTACCTACTCTAAGCATAAAATTATTATATGAGTTTTCATTTATATTCAGTAAACGTTCCCTCATAGCAAAGACAAATTCAACCAGAGTTCCCAGATGTATTCCAGCAGTCGTCTCATCATCATCTAGAATTCTCAAATCTGGCATCAATCCAACAGCTGCCATGTAAGTCGAGCCGACAGTTTTGATCTTGTCAATAGCTTTAAATCGTTCTTCGCTCAGCAAGTCATCAAAATCGGCGATTATTTCGTTTAGAAGTCTAAGGCACTCGACTCCTTGATTATTACCATCCAGTTCTGTGTAAAATTCGTGGTAGTTCGTTATGGAAGCAAAAACTACACCAACTCTTGAATAACTCTGATGATACAATTCCTGTGATAGAGTATTCTGTAAGAGAATGTGCATAATTTTATATTTTACGCTGTGGTGCAGCCAACATCTAAAACATCTAGTACTTACGGCAAAATTAAACTGACTGAACATCAACATAATAAAACAAAAACACATCTAGAAAAAAACCATAAATGTTGCCCGCACATAAATTAAAAGTAAAAAATAAGAAAATAAAGAACCAGAGTATATGTTCAAAAAATATATCATTCTTAAAAGACAACGGCAAAATTTTTTTGTTACTTTTTACTCCCAAAAAGAATTTGAAAACAAATATTTTTGACAATTCTAGAGCTGCATAATTATTTAATATTTATGAGTTTAGTTTACAACGAATTTATTACTTCTCATTGCTAGAAGCTTGTAATGTAGTATGAAAACCTAGACAATAAAAAAATAAAACTGCTCAACCATTCGTTGATTTTAACAAGGCTTTTGACTCAGTGGAAAAGTAGGCATTGAGAAACAGGATCATGTTAGGACAAATTCTCCCTTCTTCATGAAATGTATGAAAGCTTTTGGAAAAGGCTACATCTCTCAAATTTTCCTTGCTCGCACTAAATGGTATAATGAAAGTAAAATTTTCACCGAGAAATAAAAGATTCAAAGTATATGAAAGATATCTGAGTCATGTGATAATTTCAACTGACATAATTTTAGTCATCAGACGAACTAAAAGATGTACATAATAATGAAAATTATAGAGGAAGCAAGGTGGAGATAAGAACAAAAGAGACAACAAAACATGGCTACATGAAATTTATAGACAGACTAGGGTAGACTATAATACCTCCCAGGGAAAGCTATAGAATACAGAATAGGTTAAATGACGTATTACCATAGACAAACTGGCAGGAAAAGGAACGATACTGAAACAATGGGAACTAAATTATTAAAGAGAATATATCGGAGTGGAATTGATGCATAAGAAAGAAATTGGATATTCTAAATGCAAATACACATGTCTTTTACTCTTAGTGCTCCTTAAATATGTCTTAGTCTTGTGAGATCCCTTCCGACAATATTTAAGATTTGTTAGACCATATAATATTTACTAAAGCCTAATTACATATAATAACTATTATAAATATCTTAAAAATTATCGATCCGGCATATTATTATTTTAGATAGTAATTAAGATAGTAAACAAAAATATGTCTTAATTAAAATAAATCACAGTCACTGTCAAACTCTTTAGTTTTTAGTTCAGTAACATACTAATCCAATTAGCTCACGTATACTCTGGCTATTTAATTTCTCTAAACACCTAAAATCGTACCATATTATTACGGAACTGATTATCCAAAAAATGAGTAGCAACATGTGCCGGTAACAAATTAAATAATATCCTCTTGTTTGAGTGCTGCAGTGCATCCATTTCACGTTTTTCCTCGTTGGCTTGCACTTGCCAAAGAAAATCTAGTCTTGCAGTCCATTCCACTTGTCTTCCATGTAAAAGGACTGCTAATACGAACATGAGTACCTCAACTACGCTGAGTACATGAACTGGAATTACAGATCTAAAAACATTTAAAAGTACCCCATATTACTTGAAATGTGCATGTAACATTAGGATCATATGAAGTATCTCCATATATATTCAACAAACCCTTCAGATTTTAGCGATATTACATACAATTCAAAGATTGACAGATAGAGCTAAATCTACCTGAAAACCTTTTAATCTCTTAAGGATTTGCTATATATTATAGATGAACATATATTTGAAATAATTTCCGATATAAAGAGTGGAACACAATTCAAATTACGTCAATCGTCTATTTACATCAAACTTTATTTTTCTTTATGTGTTTTTTGATGTTTTCTTAGATACTTTTTTGAAATATAGGTTATAAACAGTTATATTTAGTACCAACGTCAAAATTCTTTCCAATTTTGTACCACAAATGTGTACTTCCTTTTTAAGTTTGGGTTTTGTTGGTTAGTTTTTACGTTAAACGTTTCGGAAGTTCCATTGTGTTTCAAGCGTTACTGGAAGTACTACCAACTTTCTTATTTTCAACGGAATCGTCAATTTCTAAATTCTGCATGAAATTTCCTTTCCATACTTTCCAACGTTATACACGATTTTTTGTTTCAAAATGACGGCCACAGCCTACTGCTTCTCTAAACCAATGGGAGCCATGATTGACCTACCAAATGAACTTTTTTGTTCAGTAGGCCATGGAATCAAACAAATTATGTATTATTTTAATTCTGCGCGGCCAGCGCCAGCTTCCATTTTAAAAATAACCTAATTTAAATGTTTAATGTAATTAATAAATAAAAATCAAATATATGTATACTAAAAATTTTAAATGGAGGTCCCATGTTTCTTTCAATATCTAAATTCTGGGTAACTACCACTTTCCAATGACGTATAACAAGTGGATATGTGAACTAGCTAAAGCGAATTATAAAGGAATTAAAAATTATAAAAACAATTTATGAACCTACCTACTAATATGTATTAATAAATAAGCTAACAATTCAACAATATTTAGACTATTAACTAATATTAAATCAGGAAGTTTTCAAAATGCCGCCTTTGTAGTTTAACATTTATTTATACAAGTAATCGGTTTTTGCATAAAACTCTATTAGTTAATACCTATTAGGTGTGCGACACTAATTAATTGTACCCTCGATCTGCGTTATTTTGCATATAGATTTCTAATAAATTTGAGATATGTAACATTTGTACTTATTTTTTTTATATTCGTCGTAGCGTTTCCTTACTAAGTCCCAATACAAAATCTCCATTCAATTATATTAAAATACTAGCTGTAGGGATTGTCCATACATTAGTAGCATATCTACTTTTTCTATTTTGCAATCATCAGGACGTCTTGTCGATATATAAAGTAGTGGCGTCCTGGACCTTTTTTCAACACTACTTTTTTTTTCTATACAGAGTTGGCAATGCTATGTCACGCCACCTTGAAAATATTCAACAGTAAATATTTTTAACCAATTATTTAATCACAATCAGACGAGAAAACTTTTTTTCGTTTATGAACACCTATGTCATAATTTTCTTTCACCCGATTTTTACACGATATTTTTTAACGATTTGACCCTGAAGTAAAACGATTTTTATTTTTAAGCGAAAACTTACTGATACCTAATGCTTTTTAAAATTTAGTGTACAAAATAGTATAAAATACTCGTTTCGTAAGACATTTAAACTCCCTCGCCCATTACAAAACTCGCCTGCGACTCGTGTTCTAACCTAGAGCTCGTGCTATAAAATCATGACTTATGAAATTAGTGTTTTAATATACTATTTGACTTCAAAAATACATGATATTCGGTAAATAGCAAGTTGTTATACGTCATGAAAAAGCGATAGTTTCCTAACATTTAGACAGTGAAACAAAATTAATTTTTTCTTATTAATTACGTTAAACATTAAGATTGGATTATTTTTTCATTTTTTTTTAAGAGATGAAACTGTAAGCATGCTTAAAATATACCATTTACTCGATTCCATTGCCTAATGAGCAAAAATATGTATTTGGTAGTATTTATGGCTCCCACTGATTTAGAGAAAAATTAGGCTGTGACCGTTATTTTAAAAGCAAAAGTCATGACGTGATATGTCATTGGAAAGGAAATTCATGTAGAATTAAGGAATTGTAATATTTATTGACATTTACGTTGCAAATAAGAAAGTTGACGGTACCTCCAGTTATACCAAAATTTCAAATTGGGTTTTTATTTAAAAATGGTAATTTATACCCGTATTACATTATAAGATTTTTCAAAAAGTTTCCAAAAAAAAAATGGGGAGGGGGAAGTAAACAACATTCTGTGCCCCCGGTATAAATATATCAATTTTGAATTTCCAACAAATACATAACGGTCAAAATCTCAACGGGAGATTGCTTGGGCTAGTTGGGAATAAAAATGAAAATCTTTTTGTTAAAGTACACGTCATAATATAGTCAAATTTTTGGCCCATGTTCATGATATAATTAATCATATTGATCTCCCCTATAACCTATAAAAAACTAATAAGGCCAATTTTCATATGTTTTAATTAAAAACATCAAATTAGTAACCATCTTGCTTATTATAAAAACTATTATTTGACACGTTATGTTTCGATTAATAACACAAATTAAAAATAAACCTGTTAAAACTATTACCAAATATAAAACAAAAGCAGTTGTCCTCTTTTTGAACACCTTTTTTATACCAGTTCAGTACTCTTTACTCATCTCAATGATTTAATGTTTTTTTTTGAATTTCCATTTTTCGTACTTCTAAATACCCCTTAGAAATACTAAATACAATTTAATACTTTAAATACTCTTAATTATCTTTAAATATTTTTTTATTTTTTAAAATTCTATTTTGATACTTACCCAACTCTTCTGTCGTAGCAGTTGAATAGATCAATATGAGATAGTTCAATAAGGAGTATATAAACCGTAGACATAATCACCAAAAGAGTTGCTTTGAGTAAAATGGGAAGTCGCAAAAAGATTGCAACCGCCAAATATCCTAGGGCACAAGAGAGAACAATGTATTGTGGTAAAGGACAGGCTCTATGATCCCTCTCTGTTGTCAATCCTGTGTCTAATGTAATATTTTGAGTACTGTGGGATATACATGGTTCTTCCGACCTGCAGGTAAACTGAAATGGTGGCAACATGATTAGCTTAGATGAAGCCACACCGAGAAGTTAGAACTAGATCGTTGATTACCCCGATATATTCGTTTAATAGGCAATCTCTTTTTTGATAAACTTTTTGAAACAAATAGGGGATTTTAATTTGTTAGTCTGTTTTACAAAATAATCTATGTTTTCCCTGAGCATAATTTCAAAATACTTAACTATAGTCTAAAGAATTTATTTTTCATTGTCTATATTATTAGCTTTATGTGATTGCGAATTAACCTTTATACACTTTTTTGCAAACTTTAAACAGACAACGCGGTATACGATTTAATATCACAAATACATTTTATTAAAATTTTCTATGTAATATTAAGACCCCGAGAAATGGCTCAAGTATGCCTCTGAAATCAGAGAAATGGTAGTTTAAAATAATTTATATACGAGTTTGTTGTAAAAACTGAATGTAATTATATATGCATATTATTTAATTAAAGAAAAGCTTTTCTGCCATATAATTCTCTAATCTCATTTCTCTTGTACTTAATATACTCTAAGCAAGAAGAAAATTCAAAATCAAATACCCAGCTTAATCTTGGCATAATTATATTTCATAAAATTTGTCATTGTGAGAAGAAAAAATGAAAATTTGGAAGAAAAAACTTTTTTCGATCCAAAAGAATTTGGTGTGCCAAATCATCCGTTACGTATTATAAATTATTTACTTACCACATTAACTTGGGCCACAGTATAAATTAACACAATAGTAAACACAGTGATTGCCAGTCTTAATACAAAACTATGAGATATATCCCATAAAATCCATCTCAGTCTTACTGCCAGCAATAATATCAGTATTGCTGAAATCCAAACAAAGGCCACGAGGAACAGCAAATATAGTATTACGGTCCTTGGAAGTACTGTCGCCTGAAGAGTACCAAGCAGAAGCAGGAGCACCAGAGCACAGGCAAGTGTCGAGCTATATCCAACATCCAAGTCGTCGTGATACTGAAATAAAAACCATTCGCTATATAGGAACCATGTAATTGATATTAAAAGAAACAACACAATAATACATATACAAACAAGTTGAATCACATATCAAGTGTCAAATACTGCTTGATCATTTGACGTGCAATATATATAATTTTTAAAAATCAAACGGGTTATTTTTTGTATTTATTTATTACCTGTGGAAGTACAATTCACAATACTACCATTGTGTTAACAAACATGAAAATTAAGAAACTCTTAAAATATTATTGCTCTAATATACACTAGTTCACAAAATTAGCGGCGCACTTTTTAAAACTGCCGACATTTTGGCAGGGGTGAAGCTAGAGGGTTGCCATTTGGCCATAAAATGCAACCAACTGGAGTTTGCGATGCTTTGAATGTGTGAAAACGAAAAACCCATAAAAAAGTAGATTCATTTTTGATTTTTCGTTATCCGAAAGAGCTGATTTTTGGTGAACTGTTCTAGAATGATCCCCTGACATGCTTGAACCACTGTTTGATCCCCTCTGCGAATCCAACCTCTCCCACGTTCATCCCCACTCCAACAAGGGAGAGAGTTTACAAAAACATTTAACCATTCAGAGGGTTGCTTTTGTACTCAAAGAACAAAGCCGAAACGAATTGCAGTGGCCACTTGCTCGTTGGGTTCCAAGGAGATAAAGGATGTGCCCTCAGGAGTGCAAAGCCGATTTCGTGCCAATCTGCAGGTTCATCCCAAACCAGGTCGTTAACGTAGTGGTGATCCGCGAGTGTTGGCGTATGAATGCGCTTAGGATTCCACCTTGGGTGCACAGCGTCAATGTCCCTACCAGCCCCTGGAAGGGATGTAAATTGACAAGGAATGGCAAGGAAGATAGTGGATTTTGTGGGCTGAGTACGATTTAAAGTGACACCTGCAATATTTATACGTTTTTTTCTAACATCAAATACAAAGTCAAAAATGGAATAACACTTGAGGGGGTAGTTTTTCGAGAAGTGTTGATGCCATGGTTATCAAACTTGGCACGAGAGTTCCTTGGATACAAAAGTACCCAGTGTAAACCCTTCCTCTTGTCGGAGTGGAGGTGAACGTGACAAAAGGTGGATTCGCAGGGGATTCAACGTTGCCTCAGGCATGTCAAGAGAGTCATTCTGGAACAGTTCACCAAAAATCAGCTCTTTTGGATAACGAAAAGTCTAAAATTAAACCACTGGTTTTTTCGTTTTGACACAATCTAACCGTTAAAAACTCAGGTAGGGGTAAACCCGCTTGGTCAGCGTCATCTAGGACCTTGGGTGAATCCCTACGCTAAATAGCATCACTCTAGCTTCACTCTTGCAAAAAGTGCGCCGCTAATTTTGTCAACTAGTGAATTATCGATATGGATAACTACTGATAGGTAAAGTCACTATCGCACATACCTAGTACTAAACGCCATTTCCAACTAGGATCTTAACAGTTTTATAAATTTGAATTAAGAAAATTGATGACGGTCTCTCGAATCCGAAACTTTAGATTGGAAAATAAACCTTGCCGTTTTGTAGAGGAGAAAAAGTGACAACTAAAAAGATAGAACTCGGTTTAATCTTTTTGCCCAAAACGAGTCCTGCCCTGCCTCGCCCTAGCTTTAGCTATTTTATTGCGAAACTTATGTGATTATGAGACTGAGTTTTAGTGTTTTTTGTTTTATTCCTTTGTTAAGTTTTGTTCTTTACAGTTATGCAAGATTACTAAAGTTTCTATTGGAGCCTTGTTTTCCTTCCAGTTTTTTGGTTTGCCTAAAATTTTGGGATTAATTAAAATAAGGGATGAAAATAATTTCCACTTTTTCTCCTCTATAAAACGAAATTTTAAATGCGGACCTGGATTTTTTATTTCACTATTCAACGCCCCTCAGAACTACCCAATAATTAAGATATAAAAGTCGTAGCGTACCCTTTGATTTTTTTGAGAAAATCAGCATTATTTGCAGAATTCCGAAACAACGCCATCCTGTGATTACTAACAAAGTCAATACGGCACAGTTATGGCTCCACGAGTAGAGCAAAAAAAACAATTTTTTTCGACACCAGGTTGAATAAAATTGGTTCATCTAAAACTAGCGGGCAAGCTCGCTTGAACGATTTCTCTTGGCCGATTTACCTACAAATATTTTTTTCCTTAAGTTCTGTCATTAACGGTTCCCGAGCTACAGTTGAGTTCCTCTATTAATGGACCACCCCGTACAAGTGATAAATTAGCACTAGATACATATTTGTTCTGTACGGTAGTTTGAATAAAATTTTATTTGCAAATGGTTGTTAATAGAAATCTTTTCTAAATACGTACGTAATAATAAACTCTGCTTTTTCTACTCTTAGGCTTACCTGACTCTCCTTATTTTTATCCTTAAAGCACAGAGTAAACAAGCTAACATGAGTGGATTTTTCCCGGTCCACGCTTCTAGCCTCTATCGCTTGGGCCAAATATTTGTTCACTCTATTCGATGGCTGGTGATATACGCTGGAATGTCTCTTCTTAAATGGTCTTTTGAACTTCTCTGTTACCTTATTCTAAAAATGTAGGTATTGAAAAATAGATTAGAGAAAGCCAATTAAGAATCGATAGCAGAAAGACGAAAATAGTTTGTCTTTGAGCCAGCTAAAAATAATGAAAAAGTTATAGGGCGATCATTGATAATAATTCAGAAAAAAAAACAATCACTCCGCAAGGGAACATCTATGTTCTTTAGCTCCTTCTGATTAAAATTCTAAAAAACCCCAACTCCAACACTAAAAGTTGTGTTCAAGCCGTCCGACTTGAGAAAGTCGGCACGATTTCGTTTTTTTTTTCAATTTTTTTGGTATTTCAAGCTCTCATTTTCTACAAAGGGCCACGCACAAACCTTATTGAAAATCGTCTTAAGCAAAATTCCAAGAATTTTTTATAAATGTAATCCACAATATAAGAAAAATTTAAACTTGTGCAGGTGGTGAAAGGAAACTAGTATCTGAAAGTTCTTACTTTACTTAAATTTCTTTTTACGCTGCTTATTTCTAACGCTAGTGGTGAGTGGTAACCGTTCAGGATAAATATTACTTAAGAGCCAGAAATAGCCAACCAACGTTGTATATAGGTTCTGTTATCGAAAAGTTGGGATGTAATTCAATTATTTTGCATTATATTATAAAACGCCCTGTATAGCCGGTACTGAAGAATTATTCTCTGGTTTAAGTAGATAATGACTTATCTAAAGCCAAAAACCGCATTCGATTTGCTTTATCTAGAGATATATGACTACAAATTGTAGCAAAATTTCAATTAATCAGTAGTTTATATATTTTGTTCTACGACTCTTGTGAAAATACATATACTACGCCTAGCACCCTTGCACTGTAAATTCTTCATTTCTCACAATGTGACGTCACACTATGCGAAATAATATTTCTCACAGTCTATCGTAGCGCCGCAGTGTAGCCATCAGCTAAACTGGTCAGAAATCATAAGTAGTGTTGCGCCACGATAGACTTTGAGAAAGATTATTTCGCACAGTGTGACGTCACATCGTGAGGTATGATTCATTTTCAACTCAAGGTGCTATGCGGATTATATGCATCATAATTGTATTATTCATTTATTTTTCAAAACGTTTCCTATGAAATCGTAGAAAAAGAATAGTGTGAAACACATGCAAAAAGCGCATTTCGTGTTATTGCTGCACTCGACTTCAGCTCATAATACCAAACTTCCACATTCGTATATTTTGATACTTGTTGTACAATATACTATTTTTGCTAATGCAAGTTTCTTTTCTGACTACAAACCTGAAAAAAATTCTACACATGGTATACATAGAGCCAATCAAAATTCCCCCTTAGGGCCCGTGAAATTTTAAAACTGGTCCTGGATAAAATATTAGTCATAAGTTCGCCAATATTTGATGGAGATTACTTTGTTTTAACCCTTTCAAGATAGGTATAACGTATTTCGATGGATCTCGATCTGAAATATACATCCGTCAAATGAATGCACTAAAAATTTAATTTTCAAACAAAACTAATTCTTGTTAAAAATTCACGTCGAGAAATCTTCATTTTTGTACATTTTGGTTGGTGAAGCTCACTTTATTTGACATTTAAAAAAAAAATGGTAAATAAAAAAATGGTTTCAAATACAGATCCACTTAGTGTGTAGTTCTTAAATAACTCATTAGCTATTACAGATAGAGAAAAACATTAAATAGGAAAGATACTTGGTTAGAGCATTTCGTAAATATATGTTTTTTTTGTACAGGATGTCCTAAAGACACAGTATATAAGGTACATCTTTAGGTTTTTTTATATATAGAACACCCTATAAATTATGATATATTTAGATTTAATGATTGATTCTAAGCGTTTTTATATATCATATCATTTACAAAAATTTAATTGTTTTCGCCTGAGAAAATTTTAGACATTGACAGACTGTAAAATCTAAATGGCTTGACTGAGGACTTGAGGAAAATGAAATGCACACATTTTTTATGGTCTCGTGGCAATAATTTTCCATCTTATAAAAGAATATAAAATTTGGTTTGCATGTGTGTTAACTTTCTTTTTGGCTAAAAGTTGATCCCATAGAAAAACTACAATAACTCTGATGGAAATATACAATTCGTATTCCTTTAAGTCAAGCCGTTTCGATTTTAGTCTTCTAAATATTAATATCTTGAAAATAGCTAAATAATAATAAGTTCTGTTATAAAAAAAGCTTAGAATGAATCGTCAAATTTAAATGTATTATAATATATAGTGTTCAATTTCAATAAATCTTAAGTTGAACTTTATTCCGCGTTTCTGGAACATCCTGTGTAAATAAAAATATCCTTCCAAAACGGATTTTTACTCTGTATCTTTCGTACAAGAGTCTGAGGAACAGATTTGCAGGAGCTCCGAGTTTGCACTACAACGCATGTAACGCTCTTGTGTTGTTCGACAGTGTAGAGTACAGAGAATACTTATATTTTAGTGTTTTAGTTTAAATCTGTTGTCAATTTGATCTTAGATCTAAGTACTAAATTAAATTAGATTTGCTTTTATAAAATAGTTTTGGCGGAAGTGATTAACCATTCAGAGGTGCGTATTATTATTATACCTAAAACGCTTTCAGTTTTCCGTTACAAACACTTAGGAACAATTAACATTATTTCTAGGAGAAACAAGATCAACCGGAGGAAAGGTTTCATCGCACAATATTTTTTTCATTGTACAATAATTAAAGGCATAGTTTAACCATAGAGGTGAGTTAAAAAATCTAAACTATGGACGATCATCATGATTTAATTTAAAAAACGAAATAAAGAAGGGATCCTTGTGTTACGTATTAAGGGGGTGGCTCAAATTATAATTTAATTTTCTAATAACCTATTTTATAATTTCTAAAAAGTTAAACAAAAAAAAACAACTGCGGAGCTTGTTGAGGAAATTATAGTCTAGCTAGGGTGACAAGATATGTATTCTTTTGAAGAGTAAAGTTCTCTTTTTCAGGTCCATGAACTCTGTATTGTAACTATTACTATATGTACAACAAATATACTCTATTTTGAGAAATATGGTCGTGTTTTCTAAGTTACTATAGACGTTAATGAAGTTCAGTTGCCGGTAACTTAATACAAAGGGTACGATTTTTTTTAGTTTTCAGTTGGTCAGTTAAATTTAATAAAGTATATTGTTTTAATTAAAGAAAAGAAAAAAGCTATATTTTTGTAGCTTAAAATTTTTAGAGTGTTTATACAGGTTGTGTAAAAACATTTACAGGATGTATACCTCGATGTATACAGGAAATATCAAGAAGAAAAACATATTATCGTGCGAAAATTGAAACAGTAAAAAAATTCAAACTAATTTATAAAACGATGGTTACAAATGTACAAGTTAGGAAAAATAAAAGCTAATATATTCACCCCGAACTCTCAAGAATTTCTGGTAGCGGCCAGACATACTAGAGATAATAAATTTATATGAAACACTTTTTCATTTTCTCTGCACGTATTAGATCTGGGATGATT
This sequence comes from Kuschelorhynchus macadamiae, assembly GCA_030620095.1. Taxonomy (NCBI): domain Eukaryota; kingdom Metazoa; phylum Arthropoda; class Insecta; order Coleoptera; family Curculionidae; genus Kuschelorhynchus; species Kuschelorhynchus macadamiae. The sequence continues at coordinate 819,223 of JAUTXW010002849.1, read as the reverse complement.
TGTGGTTGATTTTTAATTGCTTACTCCTAACGTTTTTAATAATATTTTCACCCGGAGATCGTGCCTGGATCGCCTACCAATCGGGTTTATTCCATTATGTTGATAATATTCGTTAATTATGGCTGCTTCAAGAGGTTTTGCAACACCATCAATAAGTGTAAACGTGCAGTATTTACCGGTTCCTTTCCTCCGTCGATGGCCTTTATTTTTTTTGTCTTTATATTTACATCTACATATGTTTCCTATTGTTTCACCTGTTTACTGTTACCTGAAGTTTTTCGAGACCCTGTTTGATACAGTGACTATTCGTGTGTGGTATTTTGAAGTAATACGAATAAATGGATTATCCAAAACGCTCTTTTGATCAGTAAGTAAAAATATCGCAGCAAATTCTTACTTTGCAGACACACATTTTGCCCTGATTCGGGGACGATGCTGTATCTAGTTAATAATGAACGAAGTTAAAATCTGTGTCTCTGCTTCACTCTTAACTTATCAAATTTTTATAAAAAAATTCCAAACTATTTTTCCGATATCGCCTTGTAACACTTTAAAATCCTCACTTGTTATTATTATTAAAATTAATTATAAATACACATTATTCTACTACTTTGAAATTTGTGTCCTTTCATATCGTATTTTTTTTATTACGTTACTTGTTAAAACTATTAATAAATTACATTATTCTACTACTTTTAAATTTAATTATGTCCATTCATTTCGTGTTTTTATTATTTTTTTATTATACTACTTGTTAAAAGTATTAATAGATACACTTATTTAACTCTTTCTTTGCAAAAAGTAGTTTAAACGTCTATTTCCCTCGCATATACATATCATATCAGCAAAATCTACCACTGCCTGGCACCCTGACTACAAAAGTATGATCGACCTTTTTCGGAGCTCTCACAAATCTGTTCCCCAGACTCTTGTATCTTTCGTATTTTATATTTTTAGTAGCTAACGGTATATTCAAGAACTACACACTAAAGTATTACTATTATTATTATTATTATTAATATTATTATCGGAATTGACAATCAATTTCTCAACAAATGTTGGGTTCCAAGCCCATCCCGGATGCATGCATCAAAAGGAGTGCGCTGGTTTAGTTCTGTGTTGTCCTGTAAGAATTTTCTATGTGACAAGTACTGAGCAGGACTGCCTTCTGGATGTCGATGAAGGTATTAGTATGCAATCCTATGACTTCTAGATTCTGTTCTACTGTTTTTGGAACTAGTCCAGTTGATACGATGATCAGTATCACATGAACCTTATTCAGTCGCTACATCTGCTGTATCTTGATGGCAGGCTCCGCATATTTGGACTTTTTCTCTTGATATGTATCGAACACGTTGTTATTGTTGGGTACAGCGACATCTACCTAATAAGCTGTCTTTGTTTTGTTATTTAACAGTACTACACATCAGGCCGATTATTCGTCACCCGTCTGTCGGTGATAATTGCCCGGTCGTAGTACAGTTTGAAGGCATCATTTTCAAACACTGAACTTGGTTGGTATTTATAATAGGGCACAAAGATGCTCAGGAGCCGGTATTTATTGGCTATTGATATTACACACCTGGTTATGTCGCTGGAGGTAGTCCGTGTTTGCTAGGTAAGCGCAGCCAGATGTTATATGCTGTATAGTCTCTGATCTCTCGCTACATTTTCGACACTTATCGGATTCAACGGACCGGTCTTTGATGATGCATTGTGTGTGTTAATAACTTGGTCCTGTATTACCATCACAAATCCTTCTGTCTCTGAGAATAGTTCAGCCCACCTGTTGGATGCTTCCTTATCTATGTGTGGCTGATTGAAGTCATTGTGATGTCGGCACTGCATGGCCGACATCACAATTGAGCCCACTGTTCTTGTTTGTCGGGGTCTGAAAGTGACTTTAGGATGATGTTGTCACTTGCGCCATTGAGTGGAGAGTACAAGTGGTCACTTAAGGTCACTATGCGGTGGAGGTTTGTTATTATTATTATTATTATTATTTTAAATTAATTTTTATTTGAAACAACTTTTCTATGTTTTTTTTTTCTAAAATGAAAAATAAATAAAGCAACTAAAACAAAAAAAAGGAGTACAAAAATTAAGATTTCTCAACGCGGAAATTATATTTTTTTGATAAGACATATTTTGACGTCCCCATCTTTTGGACGAAAGGTCAAGAATTACAACACATAAAAATTTAGCGAATTTCACTGAAGGCGATTTTCCATAAGGTTTGTGTGTGGCACTTTGTCACTATCTTTTTTTCACTTTACTTGCCATAAAATTGCGTTAAAAGTTAACGACAAATGGATATGCATTGATTATTATTATTATTATAAATGAACTTTTATTTGTTAACACAACTCTTCTATGTAACTTTTTTTCTCTAAAATGAAAAATAAAATAAATTTACCTGACTAAAATAAAAAAAGAGTACACAAATTAAGATTTCTCAACGTGGAAATTGTATTTTTTTGATAAGAAACATTCTGACATCCCCATGGTATCTTTTTTGAACGGAACGTCAAGAATTACAACACATAAAAAATTTAGCAATTTCACTCACGGTTTTCCATAAGGCTGTGGGCAAGTGGACCTTTGTCACTATCTTTCTTTTTTTACTTTTTACTTTAGTTGCCATAAAATTGCGTCAAAAGTCTCGCGATATATGGATATGCATCGGTACTTTGACTATGAGATCTTTATACTGATCGACCTTATGCAATGTATATAAATATTTTTTTGTTTTAGTTTATCCGCTTATTTTGAAACACTGCAGCATCTGTTTTAAAAGCGCCTCGGCGTAATTTTGATTCCCTTGTAGCCCAGTACTGCATACTGCTACACATGTCTTATTAGATTTTCTAGCTGTAGTTTTCGAGACTAAAATACTCCTAAACATCAAAAAAAGAAAAATTCTCTCAAAACAAATTTAAATTGAAAATGTTTAGTTCGTATGCACTACGGAAAAAAATAGCCAGACAATTTTAAAATATCCAAAAATGACTTATACTTGTTTGTTTGTAGTAGAAATACTATTATTACTGGTGTTTAAAAAAAGGCTATCTATCTTGATTTTGTAGAGGGGTATGTTCAGAACGAGAAGCAAAATTAAGGCAAAAAAACACAGTTGCAAGGGATTCATTGTTTTTACGTTTAACCCTGTATCAAATCCCAGTCTTCTAGTACCGTTAAACGTCCTTAAATTATTGTGTATGAACTAAATCACGAAAAGACGAGTGTCTTCGAATCTTCCATACGTAATGGAAGATAAAAGTGAACATTTTTCTAACCTACAAAACTTCTACCAGAAAAAGTAGTACGCAAAATTGATCTACGTGGGGTATCAAAACAGCATTGAGACCCTTAAAAAAAGGTGCTGAAGTATTGCAAAGTAGGTGGCTAACCTAGATTTCAAATTAAGTAACCACACAAACTTCTTTCTAGGCAACTTGGTTTCAAGATATGAAAAGACTCCGAGCACATAATAACGATGCGCATATTATCCAGAAACCTTTTTACAACATTTTATTACTCCACAGTTATACAAATAAAAAAAACAGGCAATGGTACAAAATATGATACTAAACCATATTTGTTCAGTCTTCATTAAAAAGTACAGATCACCATGCAAAATTGTGTCTTGAAGAAAACTTTTATTCTTAAAAAGTTTAAATATATTCTAACAGGAGACACTTGAACATGCATATTCCCACGCTTAAGAGATTTTTTTTTTCAAAATATATATTTTGATTTAACTATAGTATAAATAATATGTAGATAAGCAAAAGTCATAGAGACAAGTTTCACTTCGTTAGCAAGCTGCTACAGCCAAAGAGCGATTATAAAAATGTAACCAACTGGCTCAAAGATTTAAAAGATTACGCTTGAAAGCACTTGTGTATGAAATTATGATGTAGATTTAAATTTGTTAAAACTCAATAAAAAAAGCAAACACAAACGAAGCGGTAAGCAGTTATTTGCATACATATTAGTTCCCTTTAATTAGAAAATCATATAGCAAGGACTAAAGTACTAAAGGAAAAATATTCTTATGTAATGTTACATATGGTTATCGAACTTATACAAAATGCAGCTTCTTTTTGATTAGGGATTCATCAATGAAGGAAAACAACATAAGTCCCTTTAGGCAGTATATCCGATTTTCCACCGAAAAACTGACCGAGGTGTTTTATACCATTTCGTTTTGAAAGTTCTAACGAACTATATCTATTTCCTGCTAATGAGGAACAGCGCGAGACGCGGGCAGACGGGGCAAAACACACCGGCCAGCGCCCTCGAGTTTAAACTCGCTAAACTTAATTATGGATTAAAATATTACAAGACATAATTACATAAATTTCTAATTTTTTTAAGTTAGGGGTTTATTATACTTTATTGTCATCACAGAAGCACAAAAATAAATATTTAAAACAAAAACCTGGTACCGGCTCTGCTCGTAATGTGATCTCAAGCTTAAGCTTAGAACGTGTTTCTTGTTATAATGCAAGTGGCTCAATTTTTCTATTTATAGTGAAGCCAAAAGGCTAGAAATTTTATTAAAAAGGGAACTGCTCCTTTCTTCGGATTTTTGGTTTAAATATGTTGGTGGCAACACAGAGGAAGGGAATTCTAGTTTTTTTCAATGCTCGTAGATCAAATCATATTTTTTTGACTTTTGTAGAAAAAAGCAACAACAACAACCGCATGACCTAAAAAATTTTCGAATGTTCTTCATTATGATAAATTTATGTATAATGAATTTAATAAAAAGTTGTGAAAGGATGCTTTTAGTGGTCACTAAGCATAAGAAATTTGTAGTCTTGGTTTCTAAGAGAACGGCTAAAAGCTGGAAATTTATTTCAATTTAAACGCCTACAGTTTTTGTGCAAATCAAAATGTATTGACAAATTTTGTTTTAAATATTTTTTTTTAAATAAAATATATTTTTTTTAATAAGCTTTCGTAATTGTTTTTAAGTTTTTACTTTTGAGTATAATCGCTTTTTTCTATACACTGAGTTACAAAAATAAATATTTAAAACAAAAAAAACCAAATTTTCTCTATTTTTTTCTGGTCTTCGTGCAATGCAAAAACTCGCGATTCTTCCTCTTTTGATGCCAACAAAAAGAAGGGGAAAAAAGCAGTTCCTTTCATATGAAAATTTCATTTAGATTAGCTCTATTATTAGTTCCATAAACGTATTCTATTTAACTAAATAAACAGAAAAATAGCTGATTTTTGTATAAGCTTAGCAGACATACTGGTTAAAATATGCCTTAAGCAGGAACTAGGGCTGGGTAAATATACCGATCTGAAAAAGCTGCTATTGAGAATAAGTTTTGTTTTAGTTTCCTTTAACATGTTCATACCTGAAAGACAAATTGTATAATTATGGTAGTGGTTACAGAACACATTCATATCTTGGCAAGTGACAGGATACTGAAATATTGCAGTGTTTGAAACCATTTTACTTTTTATTGACTGATTATTTATATGTCTGATATAATACCATTTAATTAATTGAGATATTTAATTATGTGACATCAAACATAACAATAATAATAAATAACTCTTGTCACACTTGGATTTTGTGCAAAATTTCAAGTCAATTGGATAAAAAACCTAACCTAACCTAACCTAACCTAACCAGGGCTTGCCAAAACGCAATCCGATTTTTAAAACAGAACTACATACAAAAGTATGTTTGTTAAAAAAAAACCTTTCAGTGCTAATCGGGTACTCTACCACTGAGCTAACAAACCTCATACCAAAAATAAGATTATCCTTTTTTATATGCACTACGATTTTACTCACAGTAAATGATAAATGTATGCCAAATTGTTAGGCAAGACCAACCGCATACGCGGGTAGTAAAAGAGCAAAGCTGCACTGGACTCTATAGGCACGTGTCTCTCGTAATTTGCCAACTAATAGCTAACTCAACCACAATTTAGCCAATTGCTCAAGATAGTTTTCTAAAAAGCGAGTGAGTATTAAGGTCTTATGAAACGAGTATTTTATACGTTTTTGTATGTAGAGGCTGTCGTTGTTCATGACAATCGGCCAAATCAAGAATTGGATGGACCTTCTTCGTCCACTTCAGTAGTGGTAAGACAAGAATGCATCAACAGCAGGTTTTCAAGCAGTGACAACTGATAAGAAAGAAGATCTCGAAAAAATGGCTGCGTCGGTGTTAACTCTTCAAAACGCAACAAATTATACATTTAATTTCATGTAATTCGTTAGTAAATATAGGTTTATCTTTTGTATTATTGTTAACTCGAAATAAAAAAAATTAAAATATGAACATGCACAAATTTAGTTTTCTTTAGAGCCTGCTGAAAAAAAACTTCCTGCTCGCAAATGAGTGCGTAAAAGACGCAAGTAGGAAAACATTTAGTTAACATACCCTTGTCACTACCAATTAAGCTGCATTCTATACTGTTTTATTAACCTATTATCGATTATTCTTTAAAAAATTAGTGTAAAATCTAGTTTAAATAAAAAATTAATCAACAACACCCGGTCGCTTACTAGTTAATCTGTATTATGTACTTACAGGGTGAAACAACTTCAGCTGCTAGTATTGGACTCTAAGAAATACAGCAAACGTTAATAAGGGGGACAAACTGGCACATTTTTTTGCCTATTGATTCCGAATTCCCCAGATTTAAAAACATCCAAATTTGCAATTTTCGTTTTCAATATTTTATGACGTTATTTTTGAAGACAAGAAAAAAAAACAATTTCTGGTGACACGTTTTAATGTTCTGATGAATGACAGAATATTAAAAAATGTTGTCGGTATGGCTGTATGCCCAAGCTATAAGTTCAAAGTTTTTGGCTAAAATTAATGTTTACAATTAATTTCATACTTTACATTTAATATTTGCACTTTCTTCTGGTATTTATTACCCAGAATATTTTTCTCTGTATTCACATTCCGTACTAAAAAGTCGATTATTTCAAAAGATACAGGAGTTATCAAAAAATATAAATTTTTTATAAAAGTTGTGAAGCTTTTTAAAATCTACATATCTGTAATAAATTGGAATATACAGGTTCGCCCACAAAGTTGAGGACAATTAAAGTTATATTTTTTAAACACCCCATAGATTATTACTTATTTTGATCGACCAGTCAGTTTAAAACTTTTTTTATTTACCATACTTTATGCCTAAATTCATTAGTTTCTTAGATATCGGGGTTTCAAATAATAATGGATAACAATGCGCGATATTCGAACGTAGTCGTGTTTACCTGAGCAACAAATTAGGTATGGCCTTTGATAATAATAATTTGGCATCTGAAAGTCAAGTTCTGTCAGAATTAAGTAAAGAAGGAAATAGCATTGCGTTTTTACTGAAACAGCTTATGGCGATCAATTTCTACTTTGAGAGCAAATATACAATTTTGACTCTTCCTGTAGAAATTCATTTTAGCAGATAGATAACTAAAAATTAAGACAGGAGAATTCAATCCGTTTTGTTGCAAGTTAAGTCGTTTAGGAGTTACAGAGCTTCAAAAGGTCTAAAAATTGTCAATTTTCAAGCCCCATTTTCTCGAAAACCGTTGAATTTAGGTATAGGAAACATAACATAAAAAGTTTTTAGAATCTACCGCACAATAAAAAAATGCAACAATATACAGGGCATTTCATTTAGAAAACGGATATTGCCATCGGTTTAAGGTAGAAGCGGCAACACCGCACCATTTTAGATACTTTAAAAAGAGAGTTTATGTTCATCTACGGCCAGAACCAGATTTCCAAATTAATCTATTTATTGGTTTTCTAGATAATTCTATTAGACCATTCACCGTGAATAACCCTGTATAAACTGTGTTCTATATACCTAGTGAAATTCTGTACGAAGAAAGTTGTAGGTAAAGCAAATTTACTGATTTTTTTTTGTGACGTGCATTATACAAGGCATCGAGGCGTTTTTAAGTTAAAATGTAATGTTTAAATTACTTTCTACTTTCTAATAGCGTTTGCTGATCTCGTTGACCATGATAATAAAAAACTAACAAAATGTTTTAATATTGCAGTATTTTAAACAAACAGGTCCTGCTTAAGCTAAAATTTAAATCTTGAACAAGAACATTTTTACTTCGCCACCAAGTATTTGAATAAAAGTAAAACCCAATAGCGTTCTATTTGGTTTTAACCCAGTGTTCAAAAAAAATATACAAAAAATACAGGTCTGTATTTAAAAAAATAATTCTGAGAAAAAACTTTCGATTGAAAAAAAACTGTTCTTACCATAAGTTAGACAATTAGTCCTTAAAAAGGGTAGTTCTTTTTAACTATTTCCAAGAATAACGTCAAATTCAAATTAATACTAAAATTTTCGGAGAACGCCGAAATAGTTCGTAATACCTGCGATTAAATAAGACATTGAAAATGTGCAACTTCCCCTCTTTCACCTCCGCATATCCTACCTTTTATGAGATTCCAATAGTGAGTAGCGAAGTTGTTTCACCCTGTATATAAAATTAGTATTTCAAACTGTGGATTAGGAACATTATTCATGTTTAATATTTTGTTAAAACATAGATATAAAGAATTGAAGTATCGAATTAAAATAACCCTACAGCCCACACTAGGAGAAAAAAATTAAATTTAGAGATCAAGTTGTTCGAAACGTATACTTTATCATTTATAAACTACGAGATAGACATCAACAGGTTTTTGTCGTGATTTTTCTGATCGACTGTCTGTTCATATTATACACACGATTTTTTTTAAACATTTAGCATGGTTTTGATTCATTTTATCTAATAAAATTTTATTTTTGATATACTGAGAATATATTATTAAATAACAAGCAAAGACCTTTAGCATATTTTATGCAGTACAAATAGGCTACGGAAAAGAATTAGCTTAAAATCTAAAATCAAACTTACGTATTATCGAACGAACAAAGACTATGGAAGTTGAAAAACGTAAATCAACAGGATGTTTTCACATATTTGCTCCACCCTTGTAGAAATTTGAGAAGATAATATTTGCAATTTATGTGCAAGTAATTTAAGGATCCTTTAAGGGTCCCCAGACCAATGTGAATTCATCGCTGCGGCTGCGCGGTGAATTTATTTCGCCTTCTAGTGCATTTTTCATCTATAACGGCCTATGATTGTGTGTTTTGGTTCATGGCCTATTCAAATGCGTGAAGCCAAAGATTTCTTTAGCCTAGTCGATATCATTTTCAGAAAGATCTTCGTTAGCATTTACATCAACTCGATTGCCACAGCAGCCGGGAAGAAATTGGGTATTCTTTTCCGAGCTCAAAAATACTTTTCTTCTGCCAACTTGTTTACACTTTACGCAAATCAGACCCCGCCTTGAGTATGGCTCGTACATATGCGACAAAATTATTAGTTTTTGCATAAAATAAAATATTTTTAGTTTTTGAGTTACTTCTTTTATCACGCCATATAATAAGTAAACATGTAAAATAAATTAAAACAGTTTACTGACCCTGAAGGCCCAAAAGAAAAAACTTCTAAATATTGAAATCTCATATAAATCGGCTAACTTGATTTTGGAATAGAGACATGATTGAAGTATTTATTTAGTGAAAAAAATATAAATCTTTATGTTTCAGTATATTTACCAATGACATTATCGAAATAAATTGTAGCATCATTCTAGAAGAATTGCGTTGGCAAACTGCTAAAGCGATTTTAACCCGTTGTTGTCCGAAACGAGTTTAAAAATTCTCGTTCTCCTCATAACTGAAAAATATCTTTGACAATTTGCGGAGCTGTTTGAAAAGGTTTACACAAAATTTGTCCTTTGTAATGCTGATGTTAAAAATTTAAAACTGTATTGTTCCCGTCCTTCAATAACGTTTTTATAATGTTTTCTAGTTTCAGTCAACTTTTAACATAAACTTTTAAATAACTTGTTTATTTACTATTGTACGCTAATAATTAAAAGTTTCCGAACACTAATTAGAACAAACGAATATTACAAAATCTTCAAAAATACTTGCCTATAGGTAGCTCAAATATATGAAAGTTCCTGAATTTATAACGTAATACACTTACATAGAGAAGAGAAGTTATATATTAGGTGGGAAATATTAAGAGACTCAACACAAGATATACACTCCAAAGACAAGAAAAACAAATCAAGTACAAAGGCCGAAAAAAATGCAAAGCTAGTGAGTTACACTCACATTGCGGCCCGAGGTCTGAGGGGTAGTTCGATTTTGCTCTTGAGCGGGTGAAATATCGGCGTGGAGCACCTTTTGCAGTTCTAGCACCTACAAGCCACATTAGACCAACTATACACCAAGCTACTTGTTGTTAGACACAACATTTACACCTGTTTCTACTAACATTTTCAGCCAGTGTTTCTCAACTATAATGCAAATAAAAACCAAACGGTTTAAAGTTGTTCAAATGGATTTTGAGAAGATGATATTCGTTTACGTCCTTTGGAACGATTTTATAATAGTACCGCAATAACGATATACCCAAAATCCATTTGAAACAAAAAACCTTTTCAAAACAAAAATGTGACAAAAATTTATTAAGATTTTTTAAGAATAGTGCGAAGCGGAATGGTTAAAAAGAAAAGAGATAAAAAATTATCAATAATCATTTTACATATTTTTTTCGTTTACATTTAAAAAGAAGCTACTTTAAATTTACGAATTGTTTAACATATTTTGCATACTGAGACATTCTGTCAGTTTTAAAATTAATTGGATGATAGATCGTTAACAACGTCTCGTGGCTAGGATGTTAGAGAAAATATCCTGGCCTAAAAAGTCAAATGTTACTACTATAATTTTGACATTTCCTGATAGAACCAGTTATAGAGATTTTCTAACTGACAAAGATTTTATAACGTAAAGAATAATAATGTTACTAGTTACTTTAAATTGTTATTATGAAAAGGCGGTCCAAGTTCTATCTTTTAAAATAGTACTTCGAATCCCAAAAAAACTTAACTAATAGCTACCGAAAAACTGGTTAATTTTTTTATAAATAAATTGAAGGTAACAATTGAGGTCTATTGACATTTTGTGTCAATATTTGAACTAATATATAAAACAAGAACGATTTATACGATCTGCAAATGCTTTGGTATTGTAAGTACGTGTACGTTTCTGCTTTTCTTTTTTGTAAATAAAGTTATTCCAAAAATGATCGTGGGTATTATACAGGGTAAATTAAAATGTAAAGATTTTTCTTGCTTCTTCAAAGGCGTCGTGGTGTACGTCAAAACATTTTTGGCTGACCTTTACGTGGGGTTACGTTAGTTTTAGGAAATCTTGTATTTAAGAAAGTATTTTTGAACCCTATATAATGATATGTTGGCAAAAAGTCTCTATAAATCTAGTTTTAGTAGTTTTCTTATTGGATGCAATAAAAGCCAAAAATAAATTATTAACGACTCATTGCACTATCCATACAAGGGTAGAGGTTAACGAAAAAGCTTTTGACGCACACCACTGCCACTTTGAAAAAGCAAGGAGAATCTTCACATTTTAATTTACCCTGTACAATGCCCACGATAATTTTGAGAATAACTTCATTTTTCAGAGAACGAAAGTAAAAACATACATCTACTTAAAATACCAAAGTATTTAAAGATCGGATAAATCATTCTTGTTTTATCCAACTTCAAATCTGTATTTGTGTACATAAAATATAATTATATTGTATTGTCTGTACATAAAATATAATTATTTCCTTGAGTTTATTTAAAAACAATTACTCATTGTCACATTAATTTAAAATAATATAATACATACGGATTTTACATTTAAAACCAGACCACTTGAGTGGAGTTTAAAGAAAAAGCTCAGTTTAAACTTGTAAAATTCGCCCAAATCACATAAAAATAACATAAGAGAAAAGCTGAAAATCCAATGAGGAAGAATAGCATCAACTTCTTTTCAGAAGTATGAAAGCTGTGACACTCGAAACGGGAATGTTAGACTAAGACCCGACTGCATGATTACTGCACCCATCTGTTTTTTAATCAAAACGTAATTTTTAAAGATAATTATTAATAGACAGGGAGGACATATGGGGGGAGCGCCCCCCCACCCTATAATTTATTCTGTTGGCAAAATCTTATTTTATGTTGGCATTATTTTAATTTTTCAATAAATTAAAAGAAAATTAAATTAAAATAATTTTGTCGAAGGGTCCAGACTTAGAAAAGAAAATATGATTGAATGATACTAGGTAGCTACACAAAAGTGCAGACCTTTTTTTTAGTTCTCAGTTGGGTTTTTCTTATTTAATTTCTATTTTATAATATGATATTTTATAATAGTGTTAATAAATTAATTATATATCAAATTAAAGCTATTTTTTCTCTCTAAACGATGGGATGGGATAAAGTCATCTATGTAAAAGTGCCCGCAAATAGGGGTTGCTATGTATGCAACGAAAAAAATAATTAAAAATTAATGAAAAAAGTGAAAGGCTTCAACTTAACCCATACTCCACAGAGCTGGAGATCATTACAACAAAAATTGTTGCGGACGATCTTTTTTAATTCGATGTGGTAAAAATGCCACTAAGCCGGATTGTGTTAATTTTAGGGCTGGTTTTGTAAAACCAACATGGTTCGTTGGAGAGTCAACGCCAGTGCAAGTCAAAGATGTGATCGAATTAGAAAACGAAAAAGCTGGCACACTGCGACCTCGTCTGATGAACGGTGTGGTGTGCTAACTCTATCTCACTCTTATGTTTATCTAACAGTTAGTAACCCCTATTTGCTGTCATATGTACAGGGTGGTCCAATAATAGAGGACGTCGGCTGTAGCTTCGGAACAGTTAATGACAGAATTTAAGAAAAAAAATATTTATAGGTAAATCAGCTAAGAGAAATCGCTGTGATTATTTCGTTCGAAGTTCGAAATTTTGCTGCTAGGGGAAGTAACAGAAACACAAAAGTGTAAATACCAATGTTCTCTTAAATTTCCATAATTGAGGTATGTTCAAAATATAAGCATTGTATTACTCAACCAATTAGACTCTTTTTTGATCAGATCATGTTTGTCTATTTTCAAAAATAAAGTGGTGGGGGCAGGTTAAACATTTTTAATTTACTGTCAACTTGGTGCTCTAATCGCAATAAAATAGCTAAAGATAGGGCGAGGCAGGGCAGGGCTCGGTTTGGGCAAAAAGATTAAACCTAGTTTTACCTTGCTTCAGTGAAACAACAAAAAAAAACTCGAAATGAACTAATAACTAACGATAAATGACCAACAAATATATTTAAAATTACTAAAAAAGTAAAAAGATTTAGTATATGCTACTCGAAACGATATGGTGGGCCGTATTAAAAATGCCATCCAAGGTATCTCTATAGCAGAAGTGGAGGCTGCAGTATTTTAACCATTTGCAAAAATAGTTTTCAGTAGTTTTAAATATATTTATTGTTAGTTAAGCTTTAGCTATTTTATTGCGAAGCTTATGTGATTATGGGACTGAGTTTTAGTATTTTTTGTTTTGTTACTTTGTTAAGTTCTGTTCTTTACAGTTATGCCAGATTACTAAAGTTTGTATTGGAGCTTAGTTTTTTCCATTTTTCTGGTTTTCCTAAAATTTTAGGATCAATTGAAATGAGAGATGAAAATAATTTCCACTTTGCCATGGTCACTTTTCCTCCTCTACAAAATGGCAAGGTTAGTTTCGGATTCGAGAGACCATCATCAATTTTCTTAATTTAAATGCGGATCTGGATTTTTTTATTTCACTATTTAAAGCAATTCATAGCTGTCAAATAAATTGTGATATAAAAGTCATCGCATCGGAAAAACAGTGGCTTAGGCAGGTCAACTTAGGGACATCAGGCAGGAAGTTGGAAACTTAGATTCTGGTTGGACTTGTGCTGTTTTGGGGCCTCCGTTGCAGTCTGCTCGTCTAGAGGACCACCTCCTTTTGGTTGAGCTTATAGGCTGACCGCTGCTGTGAAGCGTTGAGGAAAGTCTTCATTTAGGGAACCAACCCAACACCGAGTCTAAAGATAAGTACCTTTCCTTGTTTTAGCTTATAAAAGGTAGCTTTACTACTGGTGTTCTACTTACCCTGAGCGTACATTAGAAATTTGATCTTTCGTTGCTAATTTTTCAATTATTCAGCCTTCTCGCACTATAATTACCTTTATAAAGTCACTTTAAGTCATTAACCAATTTAATTCTAATAAATAGTTTCTCATGAATTCATTTGCAAATCAGTAACTATAAACTTTTATTCTAATTTCGGTACCTATAACTCTCTAAAGTATTACTTTGTTGTATTTTATTTAATTAGTTGATTTTGAGTAAAGAATTCATTGCCCCTTCTGGCTTATTTTATTAAATTTGAGTTTTGTAAAACACTCTTATTGTTTTTTTCAAATAATTGATTTGTAAGTGCTCATAGCTTATAGGTAGTAAGAGACTTTATGTTTTTGTAGTATTAAGTTATATTAGGTATGTTGAGTGTATATTGGGTACCCATGTCTTAGTGTCATAAGTGTTAAGTTTTTTTGTAATGGGCAGTACTTCCTAAAATTACCTGTGATTTTCAGCCACCTGTTATAGTTTTATGATTGTTTGAATATATTTTGCATTATAGCCCATCTTCATATTATCGGTGATTTTCAGCCAATATCAGTATATGATACTAATATTTGCATCTCTCATATGAGGTTTTTATAAAATAATATTTATTAAATCTGGTTTTTGCAACATTCATGCTATGCTCTTTCAACAATATTTGGTAACAAATATAAAACTTAATTAAGAAAATAAAATTTAATTCAAGGTTGTATCCTTGCCCTCTCGCTTTCTTTTCAATTATCCATCTAATCATTTTACTTAATTTAAAATTTTAATACTTTAAATATTTACTCCAATCTTTCCACCTAATCAGTTTTCATAATTTAAATTTTAATAATCAAAAAAATATTTAATTACTGGTAGTTCATTTAACTTTTATGGTAAATTTATGTATCAAAATTTTTCAGTACTTTCAAGATATTAAAGTTAAGGATATAAATATTATTTCATTTGGCACATTTAATTTCATGAATAGTGTAGTTATTGTTTTACCTCATATGTGGTGATTTGATTGTTACTGTTGATTGTGTTGAACAACATTTAATACCACTGTGATATTTATACTTATATTTTATATACAATTTACAATAAATTTCCTTGCATTAGTATTTCATTCTTTTATTTATAATCTGTCCATTGCAGGAATTAGAAGGTTTTGGGAAGCTACATTACAAGTTAACTTAAGTATTGTGTCTTAGCGTACATTAGTATCTATCTTGTTTTTTTCTTTTTTGCTCAACCTCTTTGGCCACTCTAGGCCTGGCGCCCACAATATTGTTTAAATTATTTGAACTCACGCCCTAACGCCTCCGAAATAAAAGAATCTGAGCACCGAGTAAAACAACGGTAAAAAAAAAATAAATAAAAAAAAAAAAACAATAATAAAATAAAAAAGGAGGTTGTAAAAATTGGCACCCAACGTAGTGGGGCATCAACAAAAGTAATAATATTTTACATATTTTGGAGGCTTGAGCTAGTGTAACACATATTAAAATTTTTCCATCATTTAGACAATAAATCTTATTTTTCTTTACTTCATTTTTCCGGCAGGTATTTTATTAGTTTTTTGTTTTGCTAATTTTTGTTTCTTCCTAGGTAAAAATAAATATGAACCCTACTTATTTGAAGAGTGATGAGGTCGACTGGGAACTCAGAATCAGAGGAGTTTGTGTCCAGGGAAAGGGAGTCACTGCGGAAGTAAAACGGTCTATGCTCAGAGGTCATCTCAAGTATGAGAAAGAATTGAAAACATCCTTCCCAGCTGTACCAATGGATTTCGCATCAGAGAGGGAGATCTGTTCAGACAAGCTCGCACAATTCACGGATTTGGTAAACAATTTTAATTCTGATAAGCGTCATCCAGATTACAAGCATTAAGACCAAATTATTTCATCTTACTAATAGAATAAACTATTTGTCCTCTTGTAATCAGCAATCTGCTGATATTAAAGCACAACTTTTATGTAAAAACATGCTCCTTGTTGACAAACTTGAACAAAGCTCAGAAAGGGAAGAGGTAAATTTAGTTGATCTTACTGAAAAGAACAGTGATTCTTTGATTTTAGATTATCCTTCAAATGCAGAACCAGCAATTAAAAAATTAACTTTTGCTAAGGAGGCAGATAATACATCTAACAAAAAAATAACGGTTCATTCTAACGTTTTACTTAATCCTCAAGACGATTTTAACATAAGCAGTAGTTTGTTTCAAGATTTAAACAATGAGCCTAACAGCCATCGGTTCCATCAGGATGATGACTCAACCATTTCAGATTTAATTGTTGAGAATAGTAATTTTAAAAATTCTTCAATTATTGAACATCAAAATATTTGCAAAACTTCTCAAACCACAAATATTTTAAACTCACCTGAAAATATCCAAGTTTCACAACAAAATATAAATCTACAGGCACAGCCTAGTGTTCAGTTCACACCTGATCACAATTTTTTCCTCATCGGGTGACTAACACCAATAATACAATGCCAGAAACCCTTATCCAAGGTACTGACAGCAGGGATCAAGTTGAGAGACTAGAGCAAAATTATCAATACATGCCAAATGTTGGTCAAACAAATTGTAACCTGGGTGATCAAATAACCAATATTCCATTTAATGATACAAATATTCGCAATATATCAAATAATTGCCAGTATAACGGTATTCCATATCAGTTTTTTGATCGTTCAAATCAGCCTCGAGTGTTCGTTGGTAAGATTTTAACAGGCTACCCTTAGGTAATGATATTAATCAATGTGGGCCAGATAATCATAATGATATCCGAAATCTAGATAGACTAGCCTCATATCAAACAGATAGGCCAAGTTTCAATCCACATCAAAATTTATATCTCTCAGGTCCAACACAAAGTAATAATAACTATCAAAATATTTCACAAAATTTAAACAGTAAAGGTTTTCAAAATAACTCAATGCCAGGTTATAATGTTAATAATCAACATCAGGGTAACCATTTCATTCCCCAATTTGCATATAATATGGGAAATCACAATAAAAATGTCCAAAATCCGGTTCATAACAATATGCCATCTATTGTTGGTGATAGTTTTCGCATCCCTCAAATTAACCGCTTTAACTTGAGGTTTAATGGGCGAAATCAGAGCCTACACGGTTTTCTGGAAAGAGTTGAGGAATTTTCATTGTCTCAGAGGGTAAATAAAAATAACTTATTATCTTTAGCACATGAATTCTTTGAGGGTGGCGCGCTAATCTGGTACAGGGCAGTCCGCTGTTCTATTACTTCTTGGGAAGAGTTAGTACAGAAGTTACAGTGGAATTTTCTTCCGGTAGATTATGAAGCCGCATTATGGGATGAAATTAGGGCAAGAACTCAGGGAGCTACTGAAAGACCACTTATTTATATAGCTATTATGGAAAATCTTTTTAAACGTTTTATTCAACCTGTAGATGAGTCAGTTCAATTGAAGTTAATTTTGAGAAACTTATTACCTTACTACCAACAACAGTTAGCATTGAGACAACCATTTTCGTTATCAGAACTAAAATGTTCTTGTAGAATTTTAGAGGATACTAAAACCAGAACTGAAAAATTTCAGGGTCCTCCATCATGCAATCCAACTACATTAGAGCCAGAGCTGGCTTATCAAAAAAGTGTTTCTTCTAGATCCCTTAACAGACTTTCAAATGTTAATGAAATTGTTTCTAGCTTTTCTGCTATTAATACTGTAAGTGCTCAACAGTCCAATTCTGCTGAGAATGGACTATTAGAAGCTCAATTAACTTCTGAAATAAATGTCCTTAAAACGACCAAATGCTGGAACTGCCTAAAGCACGGCCATCTGTTTACTAAGTGTAATGAAAATAAAACTGTATTTTGCTATGAGTGTGGTAAACGAAACATCACAAAACCTAACTGTCCATCTTGTAAGTCAAAAAAACGTGCTAGGCGCGACTTTGCCAGCAGGCGAAGTTGCGAAAAACTAAAACATAGCTCTAGGGACTATTATGCACAAAATAAATGGTCTAACTGGCTTAATACTGTTAAACATTTCTTTGAATTCGATGAACTAGCATCTTTGTTTATAAAAAAATCAATTTATGATCCTAGACCTTATATAGAAATTAATATAAAAAATAAAAATGTAGTTGCATTGGTTGATACCGGAGCCCCGTAGAGAGTGTATTTGGTAGGCGTGGCTTACAATATGTCTTAGATATGAATTTTGAAATTATTCCAGAAACGGGTGATAAGGTTGTCACAACAGCTAATGGTGAACCAGTTCGGGTAGTTGGCTCGGTAAATCTGCCAATAAAAGTTCATGATAAAATCTAGGAATATTAAAGTTTTGGTGGTGCCTAAAATTCGTCAAACTTTTATATTGGGAACTGACTTTTGTGATGCATTTGGTTTAAGTATTGATTTTTGTAATAAATCTTACAATATTTCTGATAGGGACACAGTTGACCAGGATCTGTTATCAGCACGGTTTGCTCAAACCTGTAATAACTCATTAAATCCACCTTCACATAACAATAATAACTCAATTTTAATATTACCAGATCAAAACATATGTGACAGTGTTAACGAAATAAAAGTAAAAGAACATTTTGAGAAAATTTCAATTTCCACTGCTTGCGAATTAAGTTCAGAACAGGAAAGCAAACTTAATGAGGTTGTCTCTTTGTTTAATAAATTGGCATCAGTTTCTGATTCTCTTGGGGCTACAGGTTTAATAGAACATAAAATCGAAGTTACATCTAACGAACCATTTAGGAAAAGACCTTTTCTGCTATCACCATACATGCAACAACACCTAAATTCCGAAATTGATAGAATGCTAAAATTAGGGGTTATTAGACCATCGACTAGTCCATATTCGGCAAATGTACTTTTGGTTAAAAAATCTTCAGGGGAGTTTAGGCTTTGTTATGATGGATGCCCTTTGAACAACGTAACAGTAAAAGATCCATACGGATTGCCTTATCTCTCGCGAATACTAGATAAAGATCTAAGATGCTAAGTTTTTATCATCTATAGACCTTAAACATGCTTTTTTGGAAATTAAATTGGCAGAGGATGCGTGCCCAAAGACTGCTTTTAGTGTTGTAGGTAGGGGTCAATTTGAATTTGTTAGAATGCCTTTTGGTTTGTGCAACGCGGCTCAAACACTGCAAAGACTGATGGATAGGTTATTTAATCCATCGCTGGAGAATAATATTTTCGTATATTTGGACGATCTGGTTATAGTCAACAGTTCTTTTGAGGATCATATGCGCACATTAACTAAAGTTTATAAAACGCTTGATTCGGCAGGATTAACAGTCAATGTAAAGAAATGTCAATTTTGTAGGCCCAGTTTAGCATTTTTGGGGTATGTCGTAGATAAGCATGGCCTGCACGCTAATCCGGATAAGGTAGAGACAATTTTAAAATATCCGCAACCAAAAAATGTAACAGAAATCAAAAGATTTGTTGGCATGGCCTCGTGGTATCGACGTTTTATACAGAATTTTTCAGAACTCATTGTGCCATTAAATAATTTAATTAAAGGTCGTGAAAAAGGGCAAGCCGTCATCTGGAATGAACAGGCCGAATCAGCTTTTGAAAATATTAAAAAGAGGTTAATGTCAACACCGGTTTTACAAAATCCGGATTTCTCTAAAGCTTTTTCAATCCAGACTGATGCGAGTAATTATGCCATAGGTGCTGTACTAACTCAGGGGGAGGGAGATGAAGAACATGTAATCTCCTATGCTTCGAGAAGCCTTACGAAAGCGGAAATAAATTATACATGTACGGAAAGAGAATGTTTAGCCATCGTATTCGCCGTGACAAAGTTTCGCGCTTACATTGAAGGGGCCCCTGAACCTTTTAAAATAATTACAGATCATTATTCTCTATTATGGTTGAATCGCCTTGAAAATCCAATAGGAAGACTCTGTAGATGGGCCATTCTTTTATCACAAATTAATTATGTATTAATTCACAGACCAGGTAAACAAAATGTCGTACCTGATGCATTAAGTAGGGCTCCTCTTCAGAATGAAACAGCCAATATCTGCATAACTGATATAAATCATGGATTTAATGACAAGTGGTATAATAAACTTTTGGCAAGTGTTCAGAATAGTCCCGAGAAATACCCATGTTTTCACATAAATGAAGGGCGGTTGTACAAGCATTTTGATTTGGGCCATAAGGTCAATATAAATCAAAAATCGTGGAAAGTAGTCGTACCGAAGGAAGACCGTTTAGGTATCATTCGTGAATCTCACGATAATTCAGCTCATTTCGGTGTGAGAAAGACCGTGGATAGGATTCAAAATGAATATTGGTGGCCTGGGGTGCGTTATGACACAAGAAAATACATAACCAAGTGCCAAGTGTGCAATGAGCAAAAAAGTTCCCAGTTAAAACAGTCAGGGTTAATGGGAGCACCTAAAAATATTTCAGTACCCTTTCAGCTTATTTCTCTCGACATTTTGGGTCCATTTCCTAAATCAAAATCTGGTTATTCTTTCTTGTTGGTTGCAGTAGACTGGTTCACAAAGTTTACATTTATCCATAAAATGAAAAGAGCATTGGCTAAGGAAGTCTGTAACTTTGTAGAAACCATTGTTTTTAATTATTTTGGGGTACCACAGATCATAGTTTGTGACAATGGCAGTCAGTTTATATCAAAAGGCCTAAAAGAACATAAGGTCAATAATATTTGGTACAATGCTAGGTACCATCCACAAACAAACAATGCTGAGCGCTCTAATCGTGTAATTGGTACTGCTATTAGATCATATATCAAAAATCGGAACCACCGCGATTGGGACCGAAATATTCACAAGATTTGCAATGCAATAAACACTTCTACACATGAAGTTACAGGGTTTTCACCTGCTTTCCTGACCTTTGGAAGAAACCTACCTTTACAGGGCGACTATTATGGCATCATATCTAAAAAACAAATTTCACCATATTCATTTCAGGATAGGCGCGAACTTATTGATCAATTATCTGGTTTACCTGAGATATATGAGGTCGTGGATAAACACATTAAAAAGTCTTATGAAAGAAATAGAAAATATTATAACCTCCGCAAACGCCACCTTGAACTCGAGGTTGGTGATACCGTTTATAAACGAAACTTTGTACTTTCAAATGCTGGCAATTATTTTTCAAAGAAGCTCGCGAAAAGATTTATAAAATGTAAAGTAATTAAAAAGATTTCCCCTCTGATATATAAACTCCTGGACGAAAATGATCAAAATGTAGGTCGATATCATATGAAAGATCTTAAACCCGACCCTGACACAGATTCTGATGATGAAGAGATCATAGCTGACTAAGTTACTCATAATTAGCTTGTAAATAGGTTTAAGTATTGTAATCATTATATTGTAAAGTAAGTTTTGATAGAAAGATGATTCATATTTATACTGGTTTGCAGTGATATTTAATACATTTATTTCTTTAAAAGAAAATATTAAGGTGGGGAGTATTTGTAACAATCATTTTGAAAATGATTGTTACAACGGTCAAGTTCTTAATTATCACCTATTTATTCACAAAATATCTGATATTTTGTTTCTTTTAAGACAGTCAAATATATAAAATACAAACCAATAATTATCGTAAATAATAAAGCAACGACGCGACAAGTCCCTAATGTTAATAAGATCCGAGATCGTTGTTTGGCGACACCTTACTGCAGGCAACCCGTTATACCCTATGTTTTATTTCCAAATTATGTCAGGGGTTTCAAAGTCTGAGGTTATATCAGCTGATTTTGTTTCGTTAGTGGTGATCGGTGGTGGTGTTCCGTAGCAAAGGGAGATGTTTTGAGACTAAAGTGATTTTTTTAATGTCTGTCGAGGGTTTCTGTCATCGAGAGTACTAGGTTGGTACCATGTACCGGAACAGGATACATAATTTTTTTGCTATGTTAGGACTATAAAACCTTTGGACCGAACAAAGAGATCCTCTCTTACTACCTCTCTGCAGAATAATAATGAAGTGTTAGTTCTGATAGTTTTTTTGTGCCGCCATTTTACACGACGTGTAAGAAGTTCTACTGATCGGCGAATTCTATGAAGCCTTAATTGGGATTGGAAAGCACTTCAAGACTACTCAAAGCCGTAACATCAGGTAATTTTGTGTTTTGTTTTCGCTGTGTATTTTTGTTTCGAATTTTTCATTTTCTAAATATGGCTGAATACAAGTGTGACAATTGCCGTAAAGAGTTTTCAGAGAAAGACAAATACAATAAACTTCGTTGTAGTGGCGAGTGTAAACGATTTTTTTGCATAAATTGCACGGGCCTTGATAAGGCTACCACAAAAATCTTGATATTACAAAAATCAACCCACCTCCGATTTTTCTGCGCCCTGTGCGACTCCCCTAGTTTGAAATATCTCAACGATAAAATCACAAAGGTATCTCAAAATTTGATTCCACATGAACTTTTTGATTCAGTCGCAAACCGTGTATCCCAATTGTCAAGTAGTGTACCGACAATTTCTGAAATGTATGACATTTTAGTGAAGAGTGAATCCAGGTGGGATCTCATGGAGAAAAAAATTGACGATATCCATAATCTCTCGAGGGAGTTTTCCGCTTACAAACCAGATATGTTATTAAAGTCTCTAAGGGATATGGAACAGAATATTTTCAATATTTCCCAAATCCTCTTCAACAATGCCGAAGAAGTGATAAAAATCCAAGTACAGGACTCCTCTTCAATTGAATTAAAAGCAGGTATTGCTAACATTAAGAGCAACCTAACTTGTGTAACTGACTTGGTAAAGGAGTTATACTCCAAATATGAAAGCCAACATAAGTGTAAGCATATCAAAAATACATACCCTACCACCATACCCTTGCCTACACCAACTATGGAAACTACCTGCTCCACCGCCTCTACACAAACTGAGGTAACACCTACGGATATTCCCAGTACTACTGAAGGCTCCAGCAAGCTGGCTTGTAATAATACACAACAGTGGCACTATGTAGTCGTAAGAAATCTTCCTGCAGGGTTTACGCCTAACAACATAGTTCACTACGTTAAGGAAAAGCTTGGGACTACAGAGTTTATTCGATGCTACCACCTAATCAATCATATCTCAAATATTGATTTTAAAATTGGAACTCAGTCAAAAAAGTCAGCTGAAAAGCTTTTAGACAGCAATCTATGGCCACATGGCGTAGTAATAAAACGGTCAGCTGTATCCGAACTTACAGAAAAATCTACACCGAACCTCCCACCTCCCTCCACACCGAAAAAACTGCCCACCAACTCGAGCTCCGTCAGTTCACTGGTTGTCTCCTCTCCAATTTCTCAAAAGGGCACTATAATATCTTCTGACAAAGAGGCCATTGCTGCCTGCAAAGCAAATGTCTTGTTGAGCGACAACTGCTACAGTCTTTCCAAGAAAGCTCCTACTGACCAAGAACCTATTTTTGATCCAATGTCTCCCCCAACAGTGAAGCTTACGCGAACCGAAAAAAGTTCTGATAACCGTTTCCTCATGTCTAGACTAAGAGAACCAGCCATTTTAAAGGCCTTCAAGTTATATCTCGCCTTCCTGCACGACCAACCTGCGCCAATTCACTTTGAAGGGTTTACAAATACAAGCACCAGGCTGTTTTTGGCTTCTGAAGGCATTCCTATAGATTATAGAACCCTACATAAGATATATTTCGATTTTCATGCTGCTTACGGATTTAACGCAGCAGAAGTGGAAGCGGATCTTGCAGCCTATGGATCCTACATATCTTCGGAGAGATCGATCCATCTTCAGAGGACCAGAGAATGCCATAAAAACTATTTTACCAGCAATTCTCCCAAAAAAAATTTTTAGAAAACACGACGTGTCCTGAGGAACTAGATTCCTCAAAACTTCCTGTTGTTACTAGTCTTAATATGGTTCTAATTAATATTGCTTCTCTAAGAAATAAAACTGACGAGTTGTACCTATTTCTGGAAGAATTGGAGTTCCCCCAACTTGTTGCAATTACTGAGCACTGGCTGAATCTAAACGAACCCTTTTATATTGAGAGGTATACCACAATAGCTAGATATGACAGAAAAAACTCAGCTCATGGGGGAACACTGATTCTATCCCTAAATGGAGATTTCATGTCGGTATCTAAATATGATCATTTGTTAGCGGATAGCTCTTTTGAATTCTCTATGGTATATAATCAAAACCTTGATCTTTATGTAATTTGTATTTATAGATCACCAAACTCTGATGTACAATCATTTTTAAATAGCCTGGTAAGTTTGCTAGACAGTCTACCGATTAAAGGTAAAAAAATTCTATGCGGGGACTTTAATATTGACTATGCTACTGTTTGTGCCATCCAGAAATATCTAATTTCTATATTCGACTCTTTCGGTCTTTCAATGCATGTATCCTCGCCAACTAGAATTTCAAAAAACTCTTCTTCTATCATCGATTACATGACGTCTGATTTTTCTCCATCAGAGGTGCAATCACAGGTCTATAACTCAGGTCTTTCCGATCACGAGGCGGTAATTTCCAGGTTTAGTTTACCTGTTAGGCCCTTACCAAGATCTCGCCATCGGGGCAGAATTTTCTCGGCCGCAAATTTCTCAGTATTTCATAATATTTGCTTTAACACCAATTGGAATTTTGAATCTGATAATGTCAACACAAACTTTAAATAAAACTTTAAGTGCTTTTAACAAGGCCTTCCCGCTTAAGAATATCAAACCTAAGCGGCATAAACCGTGGACCACGAAAGGAATACGAACTTCTGCTAAAAATATGCGCTCGCTCTCATATATAAAAAAATTCACCGACTCCTTTCTTATTCTCGACTATATCTCTAATTATAGGAGGATCTACACTACTCTTATTAAGTCAGCAAAAAAATTACACTACCGAAAACGTCTAACAAACTCTAATAACGTTTCAAAAGAAACCTGGTCCATCATCAATAACCTCAGAAACAAATCAAACCCTGTGACTCAGATCTTGCCAGGGGCTAATGATCTAAATGATTATTTTATTAATGTAAGCAAAAATGTTACCTCTAGTATCTCGCCAAGTTTGGACCCTCTTTCGTTTCTCCCTCCTTCAAAAAATTTAGCTGATAGCTTTTTCTTAAGTCCCGCTAGCAACAATGAACTATTGAAGGTAATAAATAATATCAAAAGTAAATCTTCGTGTAGCACTGATGGCCTATCAATTAGAATATTCCTGAACTTGCCACTCCCAGTCATAGAGGCCCTTACAACATTAATAAATGAGTCCTTTATAAAAGGTGTATTCCCTGATTGCCTTAAAACAGCTATAATTATTCCACTTCATAAAGGCGGCGAAAAAACTAACTCTTGCAATTATTGCCCAATTGCACTACTACCAGTGCTATCAAAAATCATCGAAAGGCTACTGAAGAATCGTCTTATGCCATTTCTCCTGAAACATCAGATAATATCCCCGGAGCAGTTCGGATTTCTACCCAACAAGTGCACCAGTGACGCCATGTTCACGTTGCTTAGAGGCGTCTACTTATCTCTCAATAACAACCACCCAACTGCCTCAGTTTTTTGTGACTATGCTAAAGCCTTTGATTGTGTTAGTCATGAAATTCTGATAAACAAAATTTTTAAATTTTTATGGAATTCGTAAGGTAATGGTTCTTTAAATTGGTTCAAATCTTATCTTTTTTTGTTATACATTAATGAAAACACACAAACATAACATGGAGTGATTTTGATACAACGTCTTTACACTCTAGTATCTCCAAAGACTTGGTTATAATTAAGGCTTGGTCCGATTCCAATATGCTTTGTTTTAACGTCGATAAAACGGTGGCGTTATCTTATAAGGGAACTTTACAACCACTTCAGGTACATAACAGCAATATTGAATACGTAGAGTCGGTTAAATTCCTGGGTTTAAATATAAATAACAACCTAAAATGGTCTAATCATATTGACACCTTAACTAAAAAACTTTCTACCGCCTGCTTCGCCATTCGATCAGTTTCAAAAGAACTAGACGTTCCTTCTGCCAGACTTACTTATTTCTCTTTATTTGAATCCCACCTCCGCTATGGCCTTCCCTTTTGGGGCTGCTGTACCACCGAGCAATTTCGTAGTATTTTTATGCTTCAAAAGAGAGCCATTCGTTATTTGTTTGGTCTAAATAATAGAGCTCACTGCCAATACTATTTCAAAAAACATGAAATATTAACACTTCCTGCATTATTTATTTTGGAAACGGTATGTTTGCTGAGAAAACATATAAACACCCTCCCAGAAAGGCCACAACATGTATACCCTACCAGAAACTCTAGGCATGATATTTATCTTCCCATTTTTTCCACAGAATTAATAAAAAAATCAATTATTTACAACGCCATAAAACTTTACAACAATCTGCCAGTACATTTAAAATCTATCCCTATGCTTGCACAATTTCGAAAAAACACCAAAGCATACCTCATTGAGAGACCATTTTACAGCGTTAATGATTTTTTTTTTCAGTGAGTAAGTCTCTTTAAATTGCCACTAAACTCGCTTGTTTACTTAAATCTTTTGTGAGTCATGTCCTAACTCGTAGCATAGAATTTTGAAAATCATTATATAGGGAAAAGAACTGTCGAACATTCACTTAAAACTTAATTATTTTTGTTAGGTATTGGATTAAAAACAATTTAATTCTTTTTGTATACTACATTCTACACTAGTTCAATATACCTTCTGTTTAACATCACAATTATTTGTATAACTATAATAACATAGAGTTTAAGGTCGCATAGTTGCAATTTTGATTTCAATGTCATCGAAATTATTCACCTCACACATGTGTGTTTGTTTACTTTTATAAGGTTATCATGATTCATTTACTGTTTGCAATGTTATGTTATATTCTAACGTGTGTTTTACGATTTGGTAAATTGATAATTTACATTTTAAAAAAAAAAGCACTGACCTGTCGAAATTATTTTCGATTAATGTTTTGATATGTCTTATTTTTAGGTATATTTTGCTTTGTCCATAAAATTGTAAAATTTTTCTGCGGCAATAAAGCATACTTTTGTTTGTTTGTTTGAATTAGTCATTCAAAATTATTAAAAAATCTTGCTAGGGAGATGGTTCATGGAATAGTCGCCACGTGGGTTGGTACTCAGCACATTTCTCTATCTTTTCAGGCTTTTAACGTACTGCAAGAAGCTTTTATCCTACTACAAGGACCTTTTAACCTACAGCAGGAGCATATTTTAATTAATACCGCAATCACAATAAAATCAACATCACTCTTTAATTGTGGGAAGAAGAGTGGCTTAGGCAGGTCAACTTAGGGACATCAGGCAGGAAGTTGGAAACTTAGATTCTGGTTGAACTACCGTGGCGTAGCTGGAACGGGGCATTTGAGGTTTTCCTTGTTGGCTTGTGCTGTTTTGGGGCCTCCGTTGCAGTCTGCTCGTCTAGAGGACCACCTCCTTTTGGTTGAGCTTATAGACTGACCGCTGCTGTGAAGTGTTGAGGAAAGTCTTCATTTAGGGAACCAACCCAACACCGAGTCTAAAGATAAGTACCTTTCCTTGTTTTAGCTTATAAAAGGTAGCTTTACTACTGGTGTTCTACTTACCCTGAACGTACATTAGAAATTTGATCTTTCGTTGCTAATTTTTCAATTATTCAGCCTTCTCGCACTATAATTACCTTTATAAAGTCACTTTAAGTCATTAACCAATTTAATTCTAAATAGTTTCTCATGAATTCATTTGCAAATCAGTAACTATAAACTTTTATTCTAATTTCGGTACCTATAACTCTCTAAAGTATTACTTTGTTGTATTTTATTTAATTAGTTGATTTTGAGTAAAGAATTCATTGCCTCTTCTGGCTTATTTTATTAAATTTGAGTTTTGTAAAACACTCTTATTGTTTTTTTCAAATAATTGCTTTGTAAGTGCTCATAGCTTATAGGTAGTAAGAGACTTTATGTTTTTTGTAGTATAAGTTATATTAGGTATGTTGAGTGTATATTGGGTACCCATGTCTTAGTGTCATAAGTGTTAAGTTTTTTTGTAATGGGCAGTACTGCTTAAAATTACCTGTGATTTTCAGCCACCTGTTATAGTTTTATGATTGTTTGAATATATTTTGCATTACAGCCCATCTTCATATTATCGGTGATTTTCAGCCAATATCAGTATATGATACTAATATTTGCATCTCTCATATGAGGTTTTTATAAAATAATATTTATTAAATCTGGTTTTTGCAACATTCATGCTATGCTCTTTCAACAATATTTGGTAACAAATATAAAACTTAATTAAGAAAATAAAATTTAATTCAAGGTTGTATCCTTGCCCTCTCTCTTTCTTTTCAATTATCCATCTAATCATTTTACTTAATTTAAAATTTTAATACTTTAAGTATTTACTCCAATCTTTCCACCTAATCAGTTTTGCATAATTTAAATTTTAATAATCAAAAAAATATTTAATTACTGGTAGTTCATTTAACTTTTATGGTAAATTTATGTATCAAAATTTTTCAGTACTTTCAAGATATTAAACTTAAAGATATAAATATTATTTCATTTGGCACATTTAATTTCATGAATAGTGTAGTTATTGTTTTACCTCATATGTGGTGATTTGATTGTTACTGTTGATTGTGTTGAACAACATTTAATACCACTGTGATATTTATACTTATATTTTATATACAATTTACAATAAATTTCCTTGCATTAGTATTTCATTCTTTTATTTATAATCTGTCCATTGCAGGAATTAGAAGGTTTTGGGAAGCTACATTACAAGTTAACTTAAGTATTGTGTCTTGTAACAGTTTAATTTTGTTATAAGTGCATTTCATTTAACAGTTTAATTTTCTTATAAGTGCATTTCATTGTATGATTAATTTAATATTATAATCTACTACTTTAGTATTAAGTTTAGTGATTAATATGTACGCCTTGTTGGTTTGATACCTTAGATTTTAGTAGTTTTCTTATTAGAAGCGGTTACATTGTTCATATTTAAGCGAAATATAAATTCAACACCTTTTGCAGCAAATTTCGGTACACACAGTGTCACCTCTCGATAAGTAGTTAATTTTGTACCTATATCTGAACTCAAGTTATAAAGGAATAATTTTCAGTAAATGGTATAAGTTTAGCGTTCGTTCATAGCTGTCGCCAAAAAAAAATCAGTTCAAATATAATTGTTCGATTTATTTAATTTTGCCGAATTTAATAATTATATACTGTATAAGAAAAACTTCAAATTGCACTTTAGACGAACTATTTATATCCCATATATTTTACAGAGTAGTTATAAATTAAACTTTATTAATTTTGAAATCCTGTTTTCGAGTCCTTTATACAAGTCTTGGGATTTTCGTTTTCCTTGGCTAGATCTAAAACTGCAGCATTTTTTAGATTCAAGCGTATATTTTTTATAACTCTTCTGTCGCTGTAAAAGAAAAAACCAAATCATTAGTACCCCAATAAATTCTTTGATATAAAGTCCATATTATGTATTAATAATATTGAACTGTAAATACTTGTATTAAAAAAAAAAGGTTGCCTTGATAAATATTTCTTTTCAGATATACATAGGATTATTTTTAGACTATAGATACTATATATACACCACTTCATACTTTCTCTTAAAATCTACATTTTATTATTCGTGTTCCCTTTTGCTGTGAATATGTAACATATAAAGGTATTTTCATTTAAGTTACTAAATTTAAAATTAAAAAAAAACGTAAATTTCCTGCATATTTTTGCACTGAAACTATTAATTGTATTGACATAAATAAACCAAAGGTATTTCTCGATTCAATATTAATATTCTTACCTTTTTTTTCCTGAGACTATATAAACTACAGCCTTCTTATAATTTCTATCATTGTTTGATGTTCCGAAATTCAGATCGACTTTTGTTTTGTCCATAGTTGCATAATTACTTGGAGCCTAATATAAACTGAAATTTCGTTACGTCTGCGTCTGATGCATTTCCTAAAATAGTTAATAATTGTGTGAATAAATTCCTATTTTATGGTTAAATAATGAGTTTATACAGTTGGGAAAATTCTATTAAATTAAACTTAACTTACGTTTCATTTTTATGACATTTAACTACTCCTGCATTAGCACATCTTTTTTTTTTTGACTCTTTGGTACTCTACTCCGGACTAATATTTGACTTTTCTGAGTGGTCCTTTTCCATTAGTACTAGAGTAATTAATTAAAGATTATTTGTTTATTTACATTTCCATTTCGCATTGGCGTTGCTTTTAAATTTCAGGTTAGTTGTTTCTGTCAATGTTATTATTGCGACGTCTCGGAACTTTTCGGATCTATTCGGCTAAGACTTCCATATTAACTTATTCTCGGAACCCTCCATCCGGTACTTCCTCATATCCAGAGCGCAGGCTTCTTTTTCGCTGTTGCCAAGTGTATTCCTGCATTATTTCCTGTATCTTTCTCAACCAATGGAGAGTCGTTTTTCTTGTCTAACATGTTAATCATATCCTTGTTTTATTCCGTCTATGTGCTCTTTTGGCAAGGTTGTTAGCACCTGACATACTCTAGCCAATGGTATTCCGCCACCTTAGTTAACCAAAGTTCTAGATGGAAAGGAAGCTGGGGGAACACATTTTTCACTTTTCTGGTCACCTGCAGATAAACCACAGGTCTTCAGCGCGGGTCTGAGGAAATAATCTAGGAAAATCTTGGAAATCCGTTAGCGGGATTTTTCCTCAACACCGCATTAGTTTTTCGGGCACATTATAGTTTGCACTGTGAGTGTTATTTTTCGTGCTAGAAAATCTCTCTAAGAGAGGATTTGACCTGAAGATTGGACCAGACCGCCATTTTCCATGCCCTTGTACTTGGCACGTGAAACCACTTTTTGACTAGAACTGAGTGACCCTATTGGATAGGGTTCAAGTCAGGGGCCAACTGTTAGTCACGGTCCTAATTTCAAGTCAGGGGCCAACTGTAAGTCACAGTCCTAATTTCAACTCAGGGGCTAATTACAACTGCAAGTCACAGACAATTTCAAGTCACGGGCTTAACTTCAAGACTCGGGACTAATCCCATGTCACGGGCCTAGTTTGAAGTTAGGAGCGTCTCAGAACTTCCAGGTGCTGCTGGATTTGGTGACACCTATTGTTTACATTTTATTCTTTTTTCTTCTTTTATACCGTATTTGATAATAGATTTTTTTTTTTACTATATTTGTGTTTTATTTAGCTCACTCTTTTTCTTTTAAAGTATCAAGAGGAAGCAAGTGCCGCAAAGATCAAGGGGCTTTCCAATTTAAGCCGTTATAAATTGGTGGCGCTCATTTCTTTTTTTTCTCTCTCTTTTTTTTAAGATTTCTTAAGTTTTCCCACGCCCTACTCTCCGGGTTAATTGAGCTAGGGCATCTACATTGCACGCTCTGTTGACCACGAGCTGTAATCTTGATACCTTTTTGTGAATTTATAATAAAACAGTAATAATAATTATTAAATAAGAGCGTAGCAATCTTGTACCTTGGTTTTAAGAAAATCCAGGGTTACAATTTGGCGCCCAAACGTGTAGGGCCCTTTTGAAATTCTTTTACTTTCTTTTACTGATTTGCTTTTGCTGCTCTTTTTGCTTTTAATTTTTTTTTTTTTTTTTGAGCTTTTGAACTTAATGATTTTTTTTCTGTAAATTGCATTGTTTTTCCCTGTGAGCTAAATAGACACCTTTTTGTTTACTAACCCTATTAATTTAATTTTTTTTTGCTTTATCGCTGATATTTGGTATTTGATTATTTATTTGCCTTTATGCATATTTGATTATTTGAGTGATATTTGTGATATTTGCGTATTTGATTTAGTTTTTATATTTGAATGGTTATTTGCCTTTAGTAAGTGTTTATGATTATTGACTTAGATTACAATTTTTTTGGCTTACTGCTCTATTTTTTTTGCTTTGATATATTTGTTATCTCTTTTGCTTTTCGTGATATTTATTGTTTTGATCTTGCGTTTCTTTTGTTAATATTGTCACGATGGATTATAATATGCAAATCGGCTACCTAAAAAAAGACATGTTAATCTATGAACTGTCGGTTCGTGGAATTCCAGCCGATGATAGTAAAACTGTGGACGAGTTACGTTCTGCCTTACGACCTGTTTTCAATCTTGAGAAAAAGGGCAAATTATTGACTTATCCTGCTTATAAACTAGATTTTAATGAAGAACGCGAATATATAACAAAAACCTTAAAAGAATTACAAGATTCAATCACCACAATCTCTGGTGAAAATGCTAAAAATACTTTTGATAGGATTCAAACGCGGTTAGTTCATCTTTTAAACCGTGTAGATCGCATCCCTGTAGGAAAATTAAATGAGGAATCGATAAAAGATCGAGCGTCTTTAATGGGCGAAATCCTCAGTACTCTAGACAAACTAGAGCAAACATCAAAAAGCGATCCTACCTTAAGTAAAATCTTTAGTAAATTTCAAATATCTGACTCTGATTCGGATTCGTCTGAGTCCTCTGGTACAAGTGCCACTTCTAATAAAAATAAAGCGTCAGTATCATCGCGTAAGCAGTCTACGCCAAAGCATAAGCCTTCAGCTGTTTTCACTCACCCCTCTAGTACAAAAACTCAAAGAGTTGAAAAGTGGGGTCTTAAATTTACAGGTGACACTAAACATCTATCTGTTTATAATTTTTTGGAACGTGTCTCTGAATTGCGTATTGCTCGTGGTATTTCAGAAAAGGAATTGTTTGAGTCAGCTATTGATTTATTTTCGGGTCGCGCATTAAACTGGTTCCGCGCTAATTGCTCACGTTTTACTGATTGGAAAAGTTTATCAGATTTACTTTGCAGGCATTTTGAACCCCCCGATTATCGTTCTCGGTTGTTTAAAGAAATTTTAGATAGAACTCAGGATCCGTCTGAAAGCATAGTAGATTATTTATCAAGTATGAGTGCTTTGTTTAGGCGTTATGGTGGTATGTCGGAAGACGTTCAATTAGATATTATCTCTCGAAATTTATCTCCTTTTTATACTACTCAACTTAATGTGGTTAACTCTTTAGAGGAACTCGAGACAGAGTGTCTTAAACTGGAAGCTAAGAAATATCGTGCTGATCATTATGTTCCACCTTCTAGAAAACGCCATAATCTGGTTGAACCAGATTTTGCTTTCATAGCTTCTGGCGATTATTCTCCATATAATCCTGTAGCATATGTTGCTTCTGATTCATCCACCTCAACAGCAACTCCACTTCCCTATACAAATAGTACCCCTGTTGTCGAGGTTATTCAACAGCCTCCAATTGTTCCCCCAGCCAATCGACCTTCTATTACTTGTTGGAATTGTAAGGCAACTGGCCATGTGAGTCGCCAGTGCCCCCAAGATCGTAAAGTTTATTGTTATCGCTGTGGTAAAGCTGACGTTACAGTCAGATCTTGTCCCAAATGTTCAGTTTCGGGAAACGGTTTCCGGGAGAGTCGATAGGTCGTAAGATGTCTCCCACTTCAAATATTCTATCGACCAACGACACTTTTCTCAATCAGCACATTTTAGATTTTATTATTTCTCACGCTCATGGTGATGAACGCCCTTATTTAGAAATTTTTGTCTTAGGTCGTCCTATTTTAGGTTTATTGGATTCAGGCGCTTCACGCACTATTGTTGGACAGTCTGGCTATAAAGTCTTACAGAATTTGGGTCTAAAAATCGTTAAACAGGAAACTAGATGCACCGTAGCTAATGGCAGCAGTTGCGTCAGTAGTGGGTTTGTTCAAACTCCTGTAACCTTGTTAGATAAAACTCGTATGGTTGATATTTTGGTCATTCCTGAGCTTTCGCACCAACTCATTTTGGGTATTGATTTTTGGAAGGCCATGAAGATCGTTCCAGATTTAAGGAAAGATGTTTGGCACTTCGCCAGTGATATAGGTTCTTCAGAGATTTGCTCCGTCGTGGATGGCACTACACTGTC
This sequence comes from Kuschelorhynchus macadamiae, assembly GCA_030620095.1. Taxonomy (NCBI): domain Eukaryota; kingdom Metazoa; phylum Arthropoda; class Insecta; order Coleoptera; family Curculionidae; genus Kuschelorhynchus; species Kuschelorhynchus macadamiae. The sequence continues at coordinate 785,163 of JAUTXW010002849.1, read as the reverse complement.
CCCAGATGATAAAACTGCTCTGGATGCATTGGTCAAGGAGAAAATCTCATTGATGGGTTCCGATCTTGGCTGTTGTAAAGTAGCTGAGCATATCATTGAACTTGAGCCCGGTACTAGGCCTATTAAACAAAGGTACTATCCTGTTTCTCCTTTTAAGCAGAACATTATTGACCAAGAAGTTGACGAAATGCTAAAACTTGGTGTCATAGAACCTTCGAAAAGTCCGTGGTCCAGCCCCGTGTGTTTAGTCAGGAAAAAGGACGACAGCTACAGATTTTGCATCGACTTCCGCCGTCTTAATGAAAAGACGAAGAAAGATTCCTATCCAATTCCTTATATTTCAGCCATTTTAGATCGGCTCCGAGATGCACGATTTATTAGTTCCATCGACATTAAGTCTGCCTTCTGGCAGGTTCCTCTTAGTGAGTCTTCTCGAGAACTTACCGCCTTCACTGTCCCTGGCAGAAACCTTTATCAGTTTCGCCGCATGCCTTTTGGGCTAACTAATGCGCCAGCTACCTGGCAACGTATTGTGGACCGAGTTCTGGGAGTTGACTTAGAAAATAACGTCATGGTCTATTTGGACGACATAATAATTATTTCGAAGACATTTCAAGAACATTTGAGAATCTTGAGTCTTGTTTTTGACAGATTGAGGGAAGCTGGTCTAGTTGTGTCTCGGGAAAAGTGTAATTTCTGTAAACCTGAACTAAAGTATCTTGGATACATCGTGGATGCTCGAGGACTGAGACCAGATCCAGAAAAGGTACAGGCAATAGTGAATATACCACCCCCTCGTAATATCACCGAAATTCGCAGGTTTGTTGGGACTGCTTCATGGTACAGACGTTTTGTACCCAATTTTTCAACTGTATTAGCCCCTATCAGTCGGCTTACTAAGAAAAATGTTAAATGGGAATGGACAACTGATTGTCAACAGTCTTTTAACGCCATAAAAGAAGCTCTTGTTACAGCTCCAGTTCTTACCTGTCCCGATTTCAATAGAACTTTTACTCTCCAGACAGATGCTTCATTCTTTGGCTTGGGTGCTGTTTTAACTCAGCAGTTTGACGATGGCGAAAAGGTCATTGCTTACTTATCCCGCTCTCTTACCAAACAGGAGATGAAGCTAACCGTTACTGAGAAGGAGTGTCTTGCCGTTATTTGGAGTGTCGGAAAACTTAGGCATTATTTGGAAGGTGTTCATTTTAAAGTCATAACCGATCATCATTCGTTATTGTGGTTGCATATCCTTAAAGATCCACAAGGTCGTCTTGCCCGTTGGGCTCTCCGCCTTCAACCTTATGACTTTCAACTAATACACCGCAAAGGTAAAGAACATATAGTACCTGATTTTCTTTCACGTTCTGTCCCAGTTAGTACTGACACAGTCGCTAGTGTCAATGAGATCGAATCATCTTTAGATTTTTCTAGAACATCAGACAGATGGTACCGTGGAATGTTGGCGAGGTTAGAGGATCACCCTGAAAAATATCCTTGTTGGCGAGTGGAAAACGGCAATTTGTATAAATTTGTCAAGTCAGCTAATCCTAACTTTCCAGATCATTCTAGTTGTTGGAAGATCGTCGTTCCCAAAGATAGGCGAAAGGAAGTGTTCCATCGTTGCCATGATAACCCAGCTGCGGGTCATGTTGGAATTTTTAAGACATTTTGGAAGGTAACCGAAAGGTTTCATTGGCCAAAAATGAGGGCCGATGTGGCTACGTATGTTCGCTCTTGTAGAATTTGTGCTCAGAACAAAATAGAGCAAAAACCTCCGGCAGGTTTAATGGGTAATCGTCCTGAAATCAAAGAGCCTTGGCAGTCTATCAGCCTTGACTACATTGGGCCATTGCCTCGTTCAAAACAAGGCAATACACACATTTTAGTAGTGACAGACTATTTCAGCAAGTTTGTCGAACTTTTTCCTTGCAGATCCGCTACCGCTAAGTCCTTGATTAAATTTGTTGAAGATCGAATTTTCCTCGTCTATGGAGCTCCTCAATTTCTAACTTGCGACAACGGGACTCAAATGAAATCTAAAGAATTCCAATATCTTTGTGACAAATATAAAGTTAAAATATTTTACACCGCATCGTATTACCATAGAGCTGATCACACCGAGCGAGTTAATCGTATTGTAAAAACCATGCTTCGTTCTTATGTACAACAAAATAATCACCGAACTTGGGAAGATAACTTATCTTCAATTGCTTGCGCTATTCGCACGTCTCGTCACGAAACAACAGGTTATACACCTTTTCTAGTTAATTTTGGTAGGGAACATAAACTCTTCGGTCAAGATTTTTCAGACAGCATTAATAGACCCGATACTGAGAACCAGGACTACGTTAGAAAACGAGTTGAATCATTTCAACGGCTGTTTCAAATAATTCGTAAAAAAATTGAAACCTCTCGGCTTAAAAGTAAACATCATTATAATTTGCGTAGACGTCCTGTTAGTTATACTATTGGCCAACAGGTTTGGCGTAAAAATAAAAGTTTATCTGACGCCGCGAATTATTTTAGCGCTAAATTATCTCCCGAATTTATAGGTCCTTTTATTATTAAAAGAAAAACTGGAACTTGTACATATGAGCTCGCAGATGAATTTGGTGTAAGTAAAGGTATTTGGCACGTTCAAGATCTTAAACCGGTGCTAATCCAATCTGAATCCGATTGTCCATCTAACTAATTTAGAAAGATCAAAACAATATATTTTTTTTTTATTCACCATATATTTTATACTGCCTATTATTATAGTTTGTATTTTTTTTCCTTTTCTCTTTATAATTTTAAGTTTAGGGTTAGAAACACTGCAATTTTTTTGATAATGTAAGACTCGATCAGAAATTAATGCTTTTGATTCTTTTAAAATTCACCAATTCTGACTGTTTTCCCAGACTTGATTTATACCCCGATTGTGACTTTTTTAACATGGCGTGTCTGCTTTGTATACCAGGCTATTTCTTGCCATAGCAGTGAGCGGTACTACTGCTATTGTTATTTAGTTTCTGGACAAACTTATTTCTTAGAATAGGATAACATGTTTGTCTTTAGTGGTTTATTGAACAACTTTTCTTTTAATTTGTTTATCTTGTCAGTTTGTCAACCTTTGTTTTTAGGTTGTTTTGGCCTTAAAGGTCATCACCATGATTACATGGATCTCACAGCTTAGAATTTACCTTTTTTCGTCCCTGTATTCTTCTTTGTGCCCTGCGGCCCGGGCCTAAGAATTTGGTCGCGGCGGGAAACTGTCAGTGGTAAAAGCCCACTAAATGTCCACACCGTTAAAAGCTTCGGCTTCCCATCAACCAAGATCATCGATGGGATATTTCTGGAATTTGTGCCTCGCGGCCTGAGCTTTAGAATTCGGTCGCGGCGGGAAACTGTCAGTGGTAAAAGCCCACTAAATGTCCACACCGTTAAAACCTTCGGCTTCCTATCAACCAAGATCATCGATGGGTTATTTTGTTTTGAATCTGGTCGCGACGATGACGAGTTCCACTCCCTGATTTTGACTAATGTTTTGCTTTTATTATTGGCTTATGATTATTATTGGTTTAGCTTTTCTACCTTTTGGCTTTATTTTGGTGTAGCTATATTATCTTAGTTAATTGCCCCTAACTTTAGTTATGTTTTATTTTGCTAAGTTATTGCCGCTAGAATCGGTTTTCTTAGTAAATTTCCATATTATTTGGGATTTTATATATGCATTTTGTTGTTTCAATATTCATTTTGCTAAGTTATTGCCGATAGGTCGGTTTTCTTAGCTAATTACCTTATTATTTGGGATTTAAGATATTGGAACTTATGCAAATTTGCATTTCGTAACTAAATTGTTGGACGCTAACGACTCCAAACTTAGTTTTCTTTATTTTGATTATGGCATATATATTTATGCTAGTTACGTTTATTATTACCCATTTAAGTTTTTTTTGGTTTTGATATTTGATATTTTGGCTTTTGTATATTTTGGTTATACTGGATTTGACTTTTTGTGCTTGCGCAAGTTTGCACATCATGATTATGACTTTTGACCCTATTGTGACTTTTTTATTAAATTTTTTTAGTGCGGCCTTTTTTTTTATAAAAGGCTGAGTGTTGTTGGGTGCTATCAAATTCTGATTTCGACGTTTTCTTGTGTGCTATTCAGTGCAGAAGGAGACAGATCACCTGGAAGGGCTAGTTAGAGGTGGCTGGTGTTTGGCCCCTGGCAGTCTCAATGAGCGGCCATAGAGCCCAGGGAGGATACCACCACGTCGGCTAGAATATGCAAAAAGTATAATGTGGATAGTTAATTGACATCTGGCCGTTATTATCTAACATCTTGTTCACATATTACCCCGTGTATATTTTCCTGAGCTCCAGTTGACCTATTAGAATTCAGCCAGTTGGTGGCAGTGACAACATTCGGAACACCCTAGTAGCTTTTTTGTTTAGTTTTTTTTTGGTCTGCACGGTACATAGTCGCTGCGGCTAGTGTATCTTTCAGCTTGGTCGAGCTATATCGAACTCCCTTTTGTTTGGTGGGAATTTGGGTAACAACACTTTTTTTATTTGTGAATTTAAATTAATATTTACGCTTTTTGTTTTTCCTGCCTCCTGGTTGCCTAGTCAGACAGAGTTGAAGAGTAACCTGAGGGTGTGCTCGATGCAAGCCAGTGAACGAGGTGCCCCACACTTATTTGGGTGTCACGCAACTCTGGCCACACTTCAATCCAACAACTTTATTGGAGTAGAAATTGTTTTGATCGCTCTTCTTGGGGAATTCCGAAACTCTGAAAGGCGAAGTGGCCAGGAATTTCTTATTTGTTTCGTTTCCTTTTGATTAAAATTTCTTAATTTTATTAGCGTTGTTATATCGATATTGGTACTGTTTTTGTACTTGAAATTTGTCTATTACTTTGTGGTTGAATAGGCAATTTGTCGCGATTCCCGTATATTTTTTTTGAGTTATGGTTGTTAGTTAATTATTTTTTTTTATATATTAGAGTGCCATCAGTGGTTATTGGCGTTATGATTTGATTTAAATGGTACCATTTCTAATTGGTTTAAGTGAGTTTCTAAAAGAAGTTTTTTATTTTTCTCTTATACTAGTTTCCCTTCTTAGTCATTTCCTTCGTAGCTTATCTTACTCGACAGTTTTTATAGGAGAGTAGTTGGTTTGAACATCTTTCTCAGTGAGCTTCGAAGCATAGTATGGCAAAAGACTGGGAAAATATATTTTATTTTACTTTACCTTTTATGGATATTATTTTTTAATTTAGCTCTGATCGTCGGTCAACTTTTCTTATAAGTTTCCCTCCTTTCCTTGGAGAGGGGGAGTTGTAACAGTTTAATTTTGTTATAAGTGCATTTCATTTAACAGTTTAATTTTATTATAAGTGCATTTCATTGTATGATTAATTTAATATTATAATCTACTACTTTAGTATTAAGTTTAGTGATTAATATGTACGCCTTGTTGGTTTGATACCTTAGATTTTAGTAGTTTTCTTATTAGAAGCGGTTACATTGTTCATATTTAAGCGAAATATAAATTCAACACCTTTTGCAGCAAATTTCGGTACACACAGTGTCACCTCTCGATAAGTAGTTAATTTTGTACCTATATCTGAACTCAAGATATAAAGGAATACTTTTCAGTAAATGGTATAAATTTAGCGTTCGTTCATAGCTGTCGCCAAAAAAAAATCAGTTCAAATATAATTGTTCGATTTATTTAATTTTGCCGAATTTAATAATTATATACTGTATAAGAAAAACTTCAAATTGCACTTTAGACAAACTATTTATTTCCCATATATTTTACAGAGTAGTTATAAATTAAATTTTATTAATTTTGAAATCCTGTTTTCGAGTCCTTTATACAAGTCTTGGGATTTTCGTTTTCCTTGGCTAGATCTAAAAATGCAGCATTTTTTAGATTCGAGCGTATATTTTTTATAACTCTTCTGTCGCTGTAAAAGAAAAAACCAAATCATTAGTACCCCAATAAATTCTTTGATATAAAGATCATATTATGTATTAATAATATTGAACTGTAAATACTTGTATTAAAAAAAAAAGGTTGCCTTGATAAATATTTCTTTTCAGATATACATAGGATTATTTTTAGACTATAGACACTATATATACACCACTTCATACTTTCTCTTAAAATCTACATTTTATTATTCGTGTTCCCTTTTGCTGTGAATATGTTACATATAAAGGTATTTTCATTTAAGTTACTAAATTTAAAATTAAAAAACGTACATTTCCTGCATATTTTTGCACTGAAACTATTAATTGTATTGACATAAATAAACCAAAGGTATTTCTCGATTCAATATTAATATTCTTACCTTTTTTTTCCTGAGACTATATAAACTACAGCCTTCTTATAATTTCTATCAATGTTTGATGTTCCGAAATTCAGATCGACTTTTGTTTTGTCCATAGTTGCATAATTACTTGGAGCCTAATATAAACTGAAATTTCGTTACGTCTGCGTCTGATGCATTTCCTAAAATAGTTAATAATTGTGTGAATAAATTCCTATTTTATGGTTAAATAATGAGTTTATACAGTTGGGAAAATTCTATTAAATTAAACTCAACTTACGTTTCATTTTTATGACATTTAACTACTCCTGCATTAGCACATCTTTTTTTTTTTTGACTCTTTGGTACTCTACTCCGGACTAATATTTGACTTTTCTGAGTGGTCCTTTTCCATTAGTACTAGAGTAATTAATTAAATATTATTTGTTTATTTACATTTCCATTTCGCATTGGCGTTGCTTTTAAATTTCAGGTTAGTTGTTTCTGTCAATGTTATTATTGCGTCGTCTCGGAACTTTTCGGATCTATTCGGCTAAGACTTCCATATTAACTTATTCTCGGAACCCTCCATCCGGTACTTCCTCATATCCAGAGCGCAGGCTTCTTTTTCGCTGTTGCCAAGTGTATTCCTGCATTATTTCCTGTATCTTTCTCAACCAATGGAGAGTCGTTTTTCTTGTCTAACATGTTAATCATATCCTTGTTTTATTCCGTCTATGAGCTCTTTTGGCAAGGTTGTTAGCACCTGACATACTCTAGCCAATGGTATTCCGCCACCTTAGTTAACCAAAGTTCTAGATGGAAAGGAAGCTGGGGGAACACATTTTTCACTTTTCTGGTCACCTGCAGATAAACCACAGGTCTTCAGCGCGGGTCTGAGGAAATAATCTAGGAAAATCTTGGAAATCCGTTAGCGGGATTTTTCCTCAACACCGCATTAGTTTTTCGGGCACATTATAGTTTGCACTGTGAGTGTTATTTTTCGTGCTAGAAAATCTCTCTAAGAGAGGATTTGACCTGAAGATTGGACCAGACCGCCATTTTCCATGCCCTTGTACTTGGCACGTGAAACCACTTTTTGACTAGAACTGAGTGACCCTATTGGATAGGGTTCAAGTCAGGGGCCAACTGTTAGTCACGGTCCTAATTTCAAGTCAGGGGCCAACTGTAAGTCACAGTCCTAATTTCAACTCAGGGGCTAATTACAACTGCAAGTCACAGACAATTTCAAGTCACGGGCTTAACTTCAAGACTCGGGACTAATCCCATGTCACGGGCCTAGTTTGAAGTTAGGAGCGTCTCAGAACTTCCAGGTGCTGCTGGATTTGGTGACACCTATTGTTTACATTTTATTTTTTTTTCTTCTTTTATACCGTATTTGATAATAGATTTTTTTTTTTACTATATTTGTGTTTTATTTAGCTCACTCTTTTTCTTTTAAAGTATCAAGAGGAAGCAAGTGCCGCAAAGATCAAGGGGCTTTCCAATTTAAGCCGTTATAAATTGGTGGCGCTCATTTCTTTTTTTTTCTCTCTCTTTTTTTAAGATTTCTTAAGTTTTCCCACGCCCTACTCTCCGGGTTAATTGAGCTAGGGCATCTACATTGCACGCTCTGTTGACCACGAGCTGTAATCTTGATACCTTTTGTGAATTTATAATAAAACAGTAATAATAATTATTAAATAAGAGCGTAGCTATCTTGTACCTTGTTTTAAGAAAATCCAGGGTTACAGTCTTAGCGTACATTAGTATCTATCTTGTTTTTTTCTTTTTTGCTCAACCTCTTTGGCCACTCTAGGCCTGGCGCCTACAATATTGTTTAAATTATTTGAACTCACGCCCTAACGCCTCCGAAATAAAAGAATCAGAAGAAAGAGCACCGAGTAAAACAACGTAAAATAAAAAAATAAATAAAAAAAAAAAAAAAACAAGAATAAAATAAAAAAGGAGGTTGTAATGGCTCCACGAGAAAAGCAAAAAAAGCATTTTTTTTCGACACCAAGTTGAGTAAAATCGTTGTATCCAAAACAGAGATATCTACATTAGAGTAAAAATGTTTGACCTTCCCCCACCACTTTATTTTTGAAAATAGACAACAATGATCTCAAACAAAAGAGTGCGTAATTGGTTAAAAAATACAATGTTTATATTTTCAACATACCTCAGTTAAGGAAATTTAAGAGACAACTGGCATTTGCACTTTTGTGTTGCTGTTAGGCCCATTAGCGGACAACTTTCGAACTTGAAAATAATTTACAGCAATTTCTCTTTGCCGATTTATCTATAAATATTTTTATCCTTAAGTTCTGTCATTAACAGTTCCCGAGCTACAGCCGACGTTCTTTATTATTGGACCACCCTGTACATCATCGTGTAGAGAAAAAAAATAGCACTAATTTGATATATAAATTATTAAGATACGTTATGAATGTAAAAATTTAACGGACTAATACCTGTTTACATCTGGTTGCGACCAAGTGAGAAACGACAACTCAACCTTTCCAAGTTCTTTACATATCTATCTTTGAAATGAATTATAACCTATCTTACAGCCAAATGAACGAAATTGTTTAAAAAAATAATTAACTAAATTTTAATTAAAAGTAATTGCGGTCATATTTTGATAATCAACCGGCAGATACGTATTCCTCTATAAATATGTATCTCTAAAAATCACATTTTTATTAAAAAACAGACGAGCGTAGTAATCATGCAGTCGGTTCTCATACTATTCGTCATGTGGTTTCAAATTCGAAATTAACAAAAATTTGGTTTTAATAAATACAAATATTAAACAGTTAAGTGTATTTTGCAAAATTAGTTTGTTTTAACTATAAAAATGTGTCTTGTTAAATTGCTCGTCCTTTTTTGTGAAATTAAATATTACTAAAATTAATATACGAGCAATTTTAAATTTCGTCCCAGTCATAATACATAGATTAATAGGTACTTTTTTGTCCATAGAGACATTTACCTCCGTATTCACTAAAAAAGACCAGATCTAATCGCCATGACCATTAAAGCTGTTAGTTCACCAATTACCTTTTCCTTGGGTCACTGACAGTTTGTAATAGTAACATTTAGAAAAGTACCCTAAATTAAAAGAAGTTCTGTCTTCGAAATCTCGAAAAATCATTTTTGGAATACCCTGCATTTTATTGCACATTTGAATTCATCTACTCCTAACATACAGGATTTTGGAATATTCGAGTTTTTTTATAATATCGATTTGTTTTCAAAGAGAAAATAATCAGCGTAATCAAAGAAACAATAATCTGCAAGTTTAATTAATACTATAATGCGGTGTCAACAAAAACAGTTAAAAAGAAATTCTCCATATAACACCATATTTGGTTTTGCATTTTATTTTGACGCTGCCAAATTATTCAAAGAATATATAAATTTAAAAAAATCCTCCATTCTAACCTACAACGATTTCAATAAAAACAATTGTACCAAAGAAGATACATGTCTAACTAAGAGTTTAGATAACCGCATACCTAATAATTTTGTACAGGGTGTTGGCTGCAAATATGCCAACGTGGCAAAATTGAAATTAATTTTTCTTTGATTTCTTAAATGGTACACCCTGTATCTAACTATCCTAGCATGTTCCGTGATAAGTCCTCTTTCACTTGTATTAAGGTGATCTTATACCTACCTCTAATAGTATCTTTATTAATTGTGTGAAAAAGGATTAAAACACATTGATGTAATTTTATTCTAGTTAGGCATGTTTAAAAAAAAAGAAACATGCCTCAAAGCAATATTCTTGTTCTTTCAATTTATCTGCAAGTAGTAAAAATTATTGTTGTAAACATTTTATAAACAACTTAGCTTCAAATTTAAACAAGATGTAATTTGATATTTATATTAAGTAAATGCAGATAGTTAATTAACTTAGAATTTAAAAAAATCTAGTAACAGTTCTTATAGTATTTTATAAACGGTGCGGGCACCAAACATTGATACGGGTGCATTTTATTAGCTTTAAGTATTCGCTGAACCGTTCTTCGTCCAACATCAACCTGCCGAGTGACTCCTAAGAGTACATTTAATTGATTTTCTTCAGTTTGCGAACGGTTTTCTCGATTATCTTTATTATATGCCATACTACCAGATTTTTGGAAACGATCCAGAATCCTGATACAATCTTTTCGCTAATAGCGCATTCTTCTCACTATCTCCCAATACAAAAAACATATCAACCATCTCGTCTTGTGAAAAATGCATTATTTAAATTTGTAACTAAACTATATTATTCAATGTTTACAACAGTAATTGCCACTGACACATAAATTGAAATAACCCTTTTCAAACAATGTTACTTTGACGTATAATTTATTTTTTTAATAAACATGGCTAATGAGATAAAAATTACATCAATATGTTTTAATGCATTTTTAATGACACAATTAATAAAAATTAATGTCAAAAACTATTAGAAATATGTATAAGATCACCTTATTAAAAGTGAAAGAGGACTAATAACGGAATAGGATACCAGGGGTGTGCCATTTAAAAAATCAACGTCGAAATAAAATGCAAAACCAAATATGGTGTTATATGGAGAATTTCTTGGGAAATCGAAATCTTTAAAAATATATAGAGTGTCCCATTTAAACAAAGTTGATTCTTAGGTGCCTCACTTTTGTGAAATACCCCGTATAAAAATATTTTGTATTGTAGACTTCTTTTTGTTATACAACTTTCATTAAAAAAAAATCCAAAATTATAAAAAAACAGGGAGATATGGTACTTTGTCAGACTAGTGCGTCACCCTTTATATTGAACTTTTGTGGTTCTCCAATAAATAGAGCTTTTCAAATTTTATTTCAAATTCTACAAACTTAATTTCAAAATTCGAGTTAGACTTGACTGCCTAAAATTATTTGTTTGAATGTAAAGCATAGAATAGCCCTATTAGCTGAAAAACTACAAAGTGTTCTTATTAATAACAATGATAAAAATAGGTTAATTAATCCTAATTATTAAAAAACTATTGCACATACGTATGGGAACTTCTAATGCAGTTTGATAGGGAATTAAATATGTTTTTCTTGGTATACAAATATAACGGAAATCTTATTTAAAATAACCAGGTTATTAACGACGATTGAATTTGGGAAGTGTGTCACACTATTTTTTTTAAACAACTTCTCAAACATGTAAAATCGAATTCCAGACATTTTGTCTTATAAATTTGGTCGATACCTTATATCCTAATACCAGTTTTTCCAATGTCAATTTTTTTATTCTTAACACTATCGATTTATTAGTTGTTAAAGATGTGAAAGTGATCGCGCGGTCTAATTTTGCCGGTATAATAATAATGAAATCTTATGGTAAACAATGTATACAGGGTGGACCATTTACCAGTCAAATTAATATATTCGATTCCGGATCTTTTTGATCGATTTGGTCATGACGTCATCCGTGTAGGAAGTTTAACATCATACGCATCTTTATCAAACGCAACACCCCCGTGTATTAATTTATTTTTGAGATCAGTAGAAAATTCTAAACACATTTTATGTAGCGTGTTCTAAATCTGAATTCAACTGTTTTCGAGAAAAACGGCGTCTCAAAATTGTCATTTTGGGCTACTTATAGCCCTCTATCGGCTAAACGATTATACTTAAAACCAAATGACCTATACTTTCGTATTTTACCTTTTATTAGATGACATCAACTTCCGTTCAAACCGAAAGTGTCAAATTTTGACCGGAAGTTGATGTCACCTAATAGATTTTAAAGTTAAGATAGAAAAGTGCACGTCATTTGGTCTTAAGTATAAGTGTTTCTCGAATAAAGGGCTCTAAGTAGCCCAAAATGATAATTATGAGACTCCCTTTTCTCAAAAACAATTGAATTTATATATAGGTTATGTTACATACAACGTGTTGAGAATATTCCACTGATTTCAAAAAAAAAATTAACATATGAGGTGTTGAGTCTAAAAGAAAGTGTATGAAGTCAAAATTCCAACACGCAAAACGTAATTATGAAATCGATAGTTTCAAAAATAAACGGGGTATTACATTTGAAAAAAATATATGATGTTAAATGTTTACAGTTTCCCTCCTGTATCTAAATTCATGAACCTTTTTTACTGAATTTTTAAATATACAAGTTCAAATCTCTACATGTTTCAGCATGCAAAATGTATTGGTTTTGCTAGAGTTATATACTTGCACCTTCAGTATAAATTCTCTTATTATTACAAAATACAATTTCTTAACAAACTTTAACTGTCACAATAAACTCACTGGACGAGATATCAGTAAAAATATATAACTACTCTATGTTACCATAGAATAATTACTGGACAACATGGACATTACGATGCAACTATTTTCCTGCATAGGGTGACTGTATGCATAAATTTTTTAAATCATATATTAATAATTTATTTACAGAATTAAAAATAATCACCTAATATCGGTCTTCGTAAAGCTTAAAGCTTAAGAAAAAGGTAATGAATAATATAAGTATGAATATATGAAAAGTGTTACTTTTTTTTCTACTCTTATCTTCTCGCTATCTTTAACAATGTCAACAGTTTATTTTTCACCAGTTGACTAAAACATATATTTTATATATCCCAAGCTAGATTTTTGGCTTATGCAAGACGTGCGCAGTGATTTCTTTTATGCTATACAATCCCCAGAAGCCTTAATTTAAAAATTAGACGTTAAAGGATATTTTAGGCAAAAACGTCTAAAAGACCATTAATTATACGCTGGGGCTATTAGTCGTTAACGGCCAGGTATGTTAGACCGTCAAACTGGATATAAGGTCTTTAATGACGGGTCGTTTTATGACTGAATAATATTTAACCCCGAAAACTAGTGAGTTTATGATTCTTCAGTAACGTTTGATGTATAAAATTAATTTGAAATTTTCATTCAATTAAAAAATAATTTTTAAGTGAATGTACTTTTGGATAATTTTCACAACAAATTTTTAAAACTTTTTGCTACAGTATTTCTAGAAAAAAATCATTTTATTAAAATTACCACTTGTTTTATCTAGCTTTGTACTTACATAGCCTTAATCTGAAGGCGTAGAAGGCCCACAAAAATCTTAAAAATATAATGTTTGTTAAATTTTAACTTCGATCACATAATTCAGTTAGCTTCCAACTTCTAAGTAGGAGGTAGGGATAACGATCAATCAATCAATTTTTTTAAATTTCGAAATCTTCCTCCGAATTTATTTAAATTCCGACTTCTAACATACGATTTTATAAATCGTCGACTTTGATCCATGAAAATTTGTTATATTACATCGATCTCGGAATTCAATTTGATTCCGACATCTAACTTGGAACTTATTAAATTTCGACTTCCATCTTGGAAATTAGTTATTTTCTAATTCAATATCTATTAAATTCCGAAAAAAAAAATGTTGTTAAATTTCAACATATTTCTCAAAATTTAGTTAAATCTAAATTAAATAAACTAAATCCTAGTGGCGGATTCATGATTTAAGAAGAAAACTGTTTTTGTGTTTGTCGCCACAATTATACTATAAAATTAAAATTTGAAATAAAAACGACGGTACCCGAGGAACGACACTGAATAATATCTATTTCCTGGACGTTTCCGGAGAAATTCTAACCCTGTTTTCAGCAAAACTAAAAATAACAAACTAAAAGCAGAATGTTATTTGTTTTGTACCAGAAATATAACCAGAATAGCTAATCTCTGATAGAATGTCAATTTAAAGGTGATATTTTTAATTGTTAAAATAAGGTGAAAAAATATGTATACCTAGAGTATGTTCATTCTAATATATTGTATTTTGAGGTGTCCTTTTTTATTTCAGTATCTAGCAAACCTAACGATATGGTATTTAAATTAACTGAACAAGATGCTACACAATTATTATTTTAACAGTATTAAAGCAATTTCTTTTATTTTACCTTTTTTAGAACATGGTTCTTTTGCCAAAATATTGGAAGCATTCGAATAAATTTTATGATTGTTATCTAGTGCATGATGGCAAATGTTTGATTTTGAAATTCCCTATTTTTTATCTATGTTCATTCTTTTTATAAATTTGACAAAGGGCAACCAAATCCAAAATAGACCAAGTACAACCCTCTTTATGCCATACATACCTAACTTATCAGATAAAATAAAATGTTTTAATGTAAGAACGATCTTTAAGACACAAAATACGCTTAAAAGCAAACCTACAAAAACCAAACCTAACCATAAACAAGAAAATACAAAACATGTTATTTATAAAATTCAATGCAATACATTTTACGTGAAACCTCCAAGCCATTAGCCAAAAGAGTTAAAGGACACCAAACATACATAAAAAAAGAGGGAATTATAAAAATCAAACATTTGCTCACATGCACTAGATAACAATCATAAAAATAATTGGAATGCTTCTAGTATTTTGGCAAAAGAACCATGTTTCAAAAAACGTAAAATAAAAGAAAGTGCCTTAATATTGTTAAATAAAAATAATTCTGTAGCATCTTGTTCCGTTAATTTTAATACCACATGGTTAAATATAATGAGGATACTCTCAGTAAACATATTTTTTCACATTATTTTAATAATTAAAAATAACACATTCATTGCCATTTTGGATATATTTTTGGTATAAAACATAAGTAATATTGCGCTTTTACTTTTTTATTTTTAATTTGGATATTGTTAAATAAAGATAATTCAGAAGCATCTTGTTCCGTTAATTTTAATACCATATGGTTAAATACAATAAATTAAAATGAACATACTCTAAATAAACATATGTTTTCACATTATTTTAACAATTAAAAACAACACCTTTAAATTGACATTCATTGCCATTCTGGATACATTTCTGGTACAAAACATAAGTAATATTGTGCTTTTAGTTTTCTATTTCTAGAATTTCTCTCGAAACGTCCAGAAAATAGATATTTTTCAAAGTCGTTCCTCGGGTACCTTCGTAGAGGACCCAGAACTAAAGACTGCATTTAAACTTTTAAGATAAATAGATTGGGTTTTTCTTTCATATTTTAATGTAATTTATAATTATAATAAAAATAGTTTTCTTCTTAAATCTTAGTTAAATAGGTATTTATTAAATTTCCACAACTAACTCGAAATTGCGAAAGAGTAGTCGAAACTTAATACATTCCGAGATTTTATCTAAATTTCAAGACCTAAATTAAAAATTAACAAAAATAAATATATTTTGCACACTGGCTAACATGGCAGCCATTTTGTCAAAGTTAAAAAGTAATTTTTAAAAATTCTAAATAGACATGACATAATTTTCCTTCAATTTGAAGTAGCTGAATTCGATAGAATTATCAAAATTTGTACACGCTAGATTAAAATAAAGTCGTCCCATATACGCTATATAATATGCAGCTTAAATGTATAGTAATTTTTTTTTAAATATTAAAATATAACTAAGGATCTCAATAGATTCACACAAAATGAATGGTGACGATACGAATGCCACTCTTCACATTCTGAAGATATTTTATTAGCCAACATGGTCCAGTTAGAGTCACTGTTATTTACTTAAAGTTTTTTTCTATGAGTGCTATGAAAACGTCCAAAAAACATAACCAGCAAAGTCTAAAAACGTCTAATTTCGCATGTCATGGGACATTTCTCACGGCTCTGTAACAACAAGCGTTATAAGAAAACAGCGCCGTAACGCCGGGGTGCAACTTATCAGCGATAAGACAAATCCTATTTGATGTCGCTAATCACTTCACTCTTCCCGTCATGTTATCCGTTTAAACGAAAAAGTTATTGTGATAAGGGGCTAAGCAATACAGGTTTGGTAAATTTCGGTTTGGTTAAGTTGGTTACTAATGGAACTAAATAACCACTTTATTTAGACGTCCTTTTGTGGTCCTACCCTAGCCAAACCTAACCTAACCAAATCTAACCAAACCTAGTCCAACCAAACATAATTATTTTATTTTCAGATACAGATCAAGATATAGAATCTCCTAATTGCAAACATGTCCTACAGAAGAGGCGGATGATTCACATACTTAACGATTATTCACTAGAAAATATTCTTTGCGCAACAGATTTTTTTATTTTTTATTATGTCTTTAATGATGGTTTTATCGACGAATCTAGGCTAATCTAACGCTAACGCGCTTTTTTGCAGCAACCCTAACCAATCCTAACCTAACCAAATCCGCATTTGTATTAATTATAGTTTGCTTAGGTTAGGTTAGGTTATGACCACAATATAAGGACAACTAAATAATCACTTTATTTAGACGTCCTTTTTTTGTGGTCCTAAGCTAACTAAACCTAACCAAATCTAACCTAACCTAATTATTTTTTTAGGTACAGATCGGCATATAGAACAAACTAATTCCCTAATTGCAGACATGTTCTAGAGAAGAGGCGGATAATTCACATATTTAACGATTATTTACTAGGAAATATTAAAAATATTTTGAATAATATTGCCAGTAATTTACTATTGTAATTTTACAAAATATTTATTGTTAATTTTTCATATTAAATATTTGATTTATACGTAAGAAATAGTATTTTAATTTTTTGGATGTCTATCGCTGTAATAAACCAGCCCTATAATAATAAGTGCGCGCTTTTAATACAGTTCTTTTTCCTAGCACGCTATTTTGTATCATTGGCTGTTTTGTTAAACCGCGTTCTTAAAGCAACGCTTTATTCTTCCATTAAAGACGTTTTTATTATTTATTATGGCTTATCTCTTATTTTATCGACCTATCAACGAACCTGGGCTAACCTAACGCCCACGGAACACTCCCCCCTAACAGTAGGTATAGGTTTTATAAAAAAAAAACTTTGTTTTAATACACACCCGAAATTTTGTTGGCCCCCTACTGCGCGCTTTCTTTACAGCAAATCAAAAAAAACTAAAAAGTTTCCCCCCGAGTCGGGATTCGAACCCACATGCTGCATAACGTAGGCCAAGAGCCGTACCACTGCGCCACGAAGCTTCATACTAAGAGTGTACCAAATCCTGTTTATACTCTGTTAAAATAAACCTATATATTACAAAAGATAACATCGGTATGTGACGCGGTATTTACCGAGTAGTATTTTTGTATACCACTTTTCAATGTCAAAGTGTCAAAAATATTTCTGGATATTTTTTAAAAATTTCATTTTCATGTAAGAAGTTGAGGGTTCACTGTAAATTTAAGTGTACACTCCAAATGCAATCGTAGAAAAAATACCCTGTATAGCACGTTTAAAAACGACTTCTCATATTCACGTGACATGCGGCATCAAACTGTCACATTCGTATGAAAAGAGCTGTAGATAAGTTTCAATGTCATGGGTGTATGACATAACATTCAATATATTAAAATAAAATCAATAAATATTATTAAATAGACCAATGCACCAATGAAACGTTATAGAGTGCATACATATCATTAATTAACCAGAAAAATTGCTAACTGCCAAGCAAAATGTAATATAGTTTTTTGTTGCTTGCCTTATTAAAAGTAAATCAATTTAAAATTCGATTTTAAAGTATTATTTAATATTTATAGGGTTTTCCTTAATGTTAGTAATTGAGGATGTTTTACTAACACTAATTTTAAGTGTAAAAAAAGTTTAAAAAAAATGCCTATTATTCAAGATACAAGGTGGTAAAGTTTTGATTAAATTTTTCTTCAGGGTGGAGTTTCATTCTATTATAAAGGAAAAGAAACTATATCTATCTCTTCACAAAGTGGTGAAATTTTATTTTGTCCTTGAAGACAACCGCCAATTGCTTTCCATATTACTTTTTGTCGAACGTATAAAACAGAGTGATTGACATTTGGAACAAACTACAGAATGATATTTTCTTGGTGTCAGAAACCATTTTACAGCCCAAAACTCTTTTTTGTGACGACACTGACTTCACTTAGTATAGCTTGGTCAAATTTTCTTTTAGGAAACGTTTTTGGTTCTTGCATATTTTTTATTTAAGGCTTAATTAGAAATATTCTCACCCGTGCATATTAAATATCAGTACAAAAACCTTTAAATATCGATAAAATCTTAAAAATCAGGATTTTTCGCTCCAACTTGCCTTGAACAAATTTGTTAAAAAACGTCTCTTAAGAGCGCGAAATTATTAATGTACCTAAAAAGTACATCATTCTGTAGTTTGTTCCAAATTCCAATTTGTATTCAATTATCCTCAAAAAATGAAGAATATTTATTTTAACAAAAATCTGACACCCTGTGTTTTCAAAAATAGGTCTTTTTACATATGAGTAGATACATATGAAATGTTATACTTAAAATCAGTCAAAGAAAAACATGCTGAATTATTAGCATGCAATTAAGAAATGCCCTGTATGCACCGACATTCAAAGAAAAAACATGTGACGGTATATTAAAAACGTCAGTTTTGTGTTTACCATCTTTAAGTAATACCACACTTACAACAAAAATACCGTGTTTTCATATTTATTCTCAAAAAATAAATCCAAAAGGGCCGCCATTAATAGATTATGTTAGCCAGTGTGCTCCGGGAAAAATTAACCTAAGGACCCCCCAAAACGTATAGTGTTGTGTGGAAAAGACCGATTATACTTCGCATAGGCGGTCCATCGGATACATACGAAATATTAGCTCACGCGCAACAAGATTAGCCGCAGAGTTACCGAGAGCCTTAGGTCTATTATTTGTATGAGTAATTAAATGCGGAGATAGAGATACGAGACTGCTACACTGTGCCTGTGAAACAATGCTGCACAAACGGCAATATCTCGATGGATCCCTAATATAGGGACTACAATGCAAAGTTGGGATCCATTTAGGGGGTGTTTTATTTAATATTGGATGGATCGTCTATACGGGGTATTATCTATCTTTAAAAATCTGTGTCTACTGTTGCCATTATTAGTTATTTGCTCGTTTATTTACATATAACATTAACATTGTTTTAGAAATTCGACAAGCACTCTATGCCGGAAGACACAGGGATAGTCCAACGTCTTGTCATTAGATTATTTCCTAAGATACCAATCTGAGAGTCGAGATGTTTGAATAACTACATAGTAGTTCTAGTAGTGAGATCAATGTTCAATACTACACATAATTTCTTTTCCACCGGCATATCACAAGTAAGCGTTCTCTTTAAAGATGATACCAAAAATGTGTATTATTTCTAAATAAACACAGCCCTATTATGAAAACACGAACCTTAATTAAGATATCATGGTTTTTGGGATTAGAACGTGTCAAAATGTAATCACTTTCCGACGTTTCACCTTCGATTGCACGAGGCACCTTCAGTGATCTTCCTTCACGAATAGTATTCCGATCTTGTGAGGTAAAGATGCCTCGTGCAATTGAAGGCAAATCATTGGAAAGTGATTCCATTTTGACACGGTCTAGTCCCAAGAACCATGATTTCTTGATTGACCACAGCCGTGAGAGCTTTCGTTCTGTTAACGAACCATAAGATCTTTAGACAAATGGTTTTATTTACCTTAAAACTAAATCAATTTCAGTAATAACAGCCGTCCAATGGTTGATTTTAAACTGTTGACAGTTAAGAATTTATTTTATGTTAGTGTCGAATTTTTTTCCAATCAATCGTTTTTATAGCGTTCTTGCTTTGCTTTAAATATCTTCATTGCTAACAATCAACATTTTTTATTACTTTTGAAAAATAACAATATCGCTCCTTAATATGAGGTTTAAATAAGAAAAAAATCTTGGTATTTTAAATTATTGGTTATGTGCAAAGGTTTATTCTCTAAAATGAAAATATCGTAATTCCAATTTAAATCAAAGATTAAGGCTAAGTACTAAAAGAACTTGTAAATAAGTTAATTTAAATAAAACGCTTTGGAAGTCTTAATTTTTGCTTTTTATAAAACGATCATCTTTATTTATTGCAAAACCCGCTTATGATACAGTACTTAAAAGCGTATAAACAAAAATATAAAAATTAACCAGTGATATTTATATGACGTTTCCAGAAACGTAAGCCTACTATAGAATTATACAAACATTTCGAATATCAAGAAATAATCCAACCGTAAGTTGCTGAATGATCTCTGTTTCACGCGATATAGTAAAAGTAACAGGTTTTCCGCCTAGAAACACAGTGAACACTGTTTTAAGAAGCAGTGGGTTATTTCCAGTGTTTGTTTTTTATATCTCTTTGAAGATAAGTGTAGAAAAGAAATTCCAACCCAGAATGATGATATAAACGAAATTATAAAAAAATGTGTAGGAAGCGCTTTTTAAAATTTCAAAAAATGCACTCACATTCCTACTAGACTGAGCATCTTGAACGGGATCACCCGAAGGGTCTCTGTGAAGCACCCTCTGCAGGTCAGCTACCTATAAGCCATACATCATACAGAGTATTTTTAATAAAAACGCTAGTTCCCTTAAATTGAATTATTGTTTGCATAGTATTTACAACCTGATGAGATAACTGCCACAATTTTATAAAAGTTTTTATTTCAACCATTCATACAATTTATTAAAAACCGCGTTTTCAATAAATTGTATTTCGAATAATACAGGGTGGAACATTTAATTGGATAATTTCTATAGAATTCAGTCGTTTTCAAGAAAATGACCTTTCAATTGTCATTTTGGGCACTTGGGCTCTATCGTCCAAAGGGTTCAGATTGTAACGATTGATGACATAATACTTTCGGTCAAAATTCGAGACTTCCGGTTTGAACGGAAGTTTGACCTTTCTGGTTAAACCGATTTTAAAGGTTAAGTCAGGACAATGCACTTGACCGATGAAAGGCTCTAAGGATAGTTAAATTTAGACATAGGACAAAAACATGAAATGTGTTTAGAATATTGCACTAATTATAAAACTATGTACTGTTGTTACATCAAAAGAATAGTGTATGAAATCAACATAACAGAATGTATTCATATTAAATGTTCCACCTTGTATATCGAACTATTTAAGTAGATGCTAACGTAATTTTTATCTCTGCAGGATGGTCTATTGATATTATTTATGGTTTGGTCACAATATTCATAGATAATTGATCCACAAGAAAAAACAAGTCGTGTTTTCCCATTAATTTCGAAGTGCTGCAAATTGAATAAAAATAATTTAATATCTACTTAGCCTTATATATTTATCGTTTATACAATTTTCAATGTTTTTATGTAATACAGAGTGTTAAAAAATTGGATAAAAGAATCAATATATGTGTCAATATATCCTTTTCGAATTAAATATTTTACGATACAACATTAAAATTTAAGATAATATCTCCAGACCTTTTCCCCAATATTTTATTTGCATAATTTTATTTAAAACAGTATTTGATATCAAATCAAAAATATATATACACTGGTCAGAGAAGATCGGCAAGAACTTATGGTAACAAAAAAAATTAAAAACATTTTATACCAATTTGTTTTTGGCATCATGTAAGGATATGAAGTTAAATTTTATATTAGCATCTAAACACATCTTTCTCCAATGTTATAAAGGCTGCATCCTAATAAATAAGAATTAGTATTAGAACGTCAAAAAATATATAAACTTTGCGCCAAATATAAAGTTATATCTTAAACCTTTTTGTTGCCTCCTTTTTTCTTTCAAAAGATACTTTTTTGAAAATTTACCAATATCATCAAGTATAATCAATATAATTGTGTTTAAAGCAGTATCCCTAAAAACGAAAACTGAACAAGTTCAAGATCTGGTGTAAAAATGATAACATTTAGAGCTGCATCAATTTGACATTCTTTTAATGTTTAGAGTTGATTGTTTTTACTTTTTGCAAGAAAATGTCTTTTAAAAATTAGTCGTCTAGACCCAAAACTCATTCACGAGGTCATGGCCATTTAATTTAGTTTTTATTTTTCCAAAAAAGCTATAACAAGGAGTCAAGGGCGCCTGCTTGACACTAGTACGGTGAGACAATTTGCCAGATGATTCCAACAGTACCAACCATAACAGCGTTTTGCATCCTTAACACTGACCTTGCGGGCAGATTCACCTCTCGCAGATGTTGTATTATCATTTTATGTACGAGCCCGTTTGCGCTTATAATTAAAGGTATTATTGTTACTTTTTGTAGAGTCCAAATGTTTTTTATTTCTTGTGCATATTGCTCAGAGGGTTTATGGCAGTACAGAATCAGAAGGGGCTAAAGCTATCTGCCTTGGAATATGCCCCTTTGGATCAATATATCTCTGGTTCTTTACGAGTTCACTGCTCTTCTGACTGAAAATGTTGTCCGACATGATTTCATTTGATGCTGAGGTAGGGCGGTTACTTGCCGTTCGATTTTATAGACGTTTAGTACTTCCAGCAGCTAGGAGTGGGGAACCGAGTCAAAGGCTTTTTGGTAATCAACGCAGCATACTGATACATTTTGAAGTCGTTTTTTTTTGCCTGCTTGGTAAACCACGTTATCGATTACTAGGAGTTCCTTGCATCCTTTAGCTTTCGGTTTACAACCGTTCTGCCCCCAGGCTAGAAAATTATTGTGCTTTATATGAGAATTCAGTTTTCCATTGTGGCTCACTATGGAAGTCAGCATTTTATATGCTGATGGAAGGTATGTTATCGGCCCGCAGTTCTTCGGTTGCGTTAAGTCCCCCTTGTTTGGAAGGATGTGAGTCATCCCATAGATAAAGTATAAGTCTGCTTTCGAGATGTCTAATATCATTTTGGAGAAGGGGGACCGGCATCCTTTGCGCGTGAGTTCCACCAAAAGTTATGAATTCCGTCTATGCCCGATGCAGTCCAGTTTTTCAGTCGCATTACCGTTGCTCTAATTTTATCAATCGATACTGCGATTGCTGGCATTGTAATATATTGTTGGGAGTGTGTTCTCTTTCGGCGTCAATCTACTGGGCTCAGTCATGCTCGATTCTTTCAGACCAGATACCGGACCAACATTTTTTAATTTCGTTTTGAAAGGGCTGCTTGGTTGTATATGTGCTTTTGGTATCAAGATTTCGGAAAAACAGCCCGTGGTTATTGAGGACGAGTTAGTTTTGATTGCATCGCAGTGTTTTGATACCTCTTCAGTCTGTTGCCAAGAGCAGCGATTTTTTGTTTTAAAAACTCTATCCACTGGATTAATTTTTCTGGATATTCTGGATATCTCTTGCTTTATGTTTGCCCTACGTGCATACAATCGTGTTTTTTTCTCCACCTTGCTGCTGGGCCATTGGGTGTTTAGGTAAGTATCACCCCAACTTCCTCTCGATTTCCAGATATTTTCTCTTTTAGTCTACACTCCCAATGAGGTTTTTGGTGTTCTGCTCCATTTAAAGTGGGTTGTTTCTGACCAAATATATTACAGGCTACTCTAGCTGCGCCGTATACTTGATGGCATACTCTCCAGACTATCGGTATGTTAAGTTCTTCAGCAAGACCATTGGTGTTTTTAGCTTCAACATTTAATCTAAATCCTTGATAGTTTTGACTTGGAATACAAGCATTATTTCAACTGCGTGTTCTGGTCTGTGGTTTTTATCTAAGAGACTTGGCTCTTCGGGAGGAACATCATAGGTCCAGACTTCTTGTAGCGATTGATCTTCTTATGGCTAGAGATCTTCGTTTTGAGACCTTCGCTCAGCATCTGCTTTTATAGTTTGCAGCTATCGATCACTCCGCGATGGTTTAACCAACTTGAATGAAATTTTCAGAGCATAAAAAAGATAAAACCGACTTTCTAAAAATGCACTGAAAAAAGGAAAATAATATTTTATTTCAACTGGAAAATTTTACTTTGGGAAGTCGGTGCCAAACTAATAAAGACAGTAAGATATTATACTCGATAATTAATAAGTTGGGCGCCGACTTCCCAGAGTAAAATTTTCCAGATGAAATAAAATATTATTTTTCACTTTTTAGTGCATTTTTTTAAGCCGGTTTTATTTTATTTTTATTAAAGAATTTATTAACCGGTATCTCGGAACAAACCCCTGGGCCCGATTTTTTGAATGGATAGAACAAGTATTTTTGAAACGAATCTACTTAATTTTGAGAGAAATCTGTTCATTGAGGTGTGCGGGATATGCCATAGGAGAACAATTACTTCAAAATGCTTGATACGGACGAAATGACGTTTCCTTAATCTCACTTTTTCGTGTTCCGATTCTTTTGTAAATTCGTTTTCTGTATATTTTTTTTCCGTGATATACGTAGAAGATGAATGCTGAAGAACTTATTTTATATCAACATGCTGAAAAATTGGCTGGCTTATGTAGATGGGCATACACGAAATTCAATATTTTTGCTTAGGTTAGGTTAGGTTAGGTTTCTAAATATAACCTAATTAAGCATATTTTTAAGATGAACTAGACAAACAGTCTTTTTTGCACGTTGTTTATAGAAGCGCTTCTTTCCGTGATCATTTTTCTGTAAGATTTATATACAACAGATTTTTTATATAATTTGTACAAGTAGCCAAAATTCAAATCGTTCAATTATTGTGGAATTCGAAAATCATTTCTTTCAAATTCTTTCACTTTTACGCATGTTTTATACTGTCAAAAGTGTCAACTAGTCATTCAACATTTTTTTGTGATTAAAATTTGCAATGTTGTTTATCCGGCAACAATGTAGTTAGCGTTCTCTTAAATTAATGAGAGAACCCGCAAAAGAAAGGAGCTGTCCTAGTTCATCAATAGAATGATCGTCTTCTACTGCTTCAGATCCTGAAAATTACCCACAATACCGTAAAATATAATATTTAACAAATTTTATATCTCAAAATAATGCGAAAGAATTATTGAGAAATTGGCTCAACTTTTTTTACATGACATTATTCAACTTTTCATTTTATGTGGTGCGATTGATACATGTACATGAAGGTCAAAAGTATTTTTTGAAATTAAAAAATATCTAGTGGGGAAATAATTAAAAACTAGCCTATCCCAGTTTTTTTTTCCTTTTCAATTTTACTTCAATTTTTTTTTAAATAAAGATAAAATATAAACTAGTTTATTTAAAAATTTAAATCAACTAAACTTTTAAAAAATGTTGCATCTATATCTTGGCGTCATTACGTTTCAGATATTTTTTTCTGACGTGCTTGCAAGATTGTCTGAAAATGATCGACGGTAACATTTATAGGTCATTGTTTGTTTTTTTTTCACAATTGACATTTTTTTCGTTAACAGTCGTCGGTGTAAAAATATTATATCCTTCTAATTTTGAGTATTACTATTTTCAAGAAAATAAGTAACACGCCTTCGAACATATTATGGTAATACTCTGAATTGTCCTAACAAAAATACAAATGTATTTAACTAAGAAAAACATAAACAAAAGTAGATAGAACTTCTCTTAAAATTATTAACATTTACCCACAACTTCCACACACAACACATTTTTATGACTTGTTTAGTAATAATAACAAATTAAAATAGATTACAGTGCTTAGGATAACTATAAAGGTATGAGCAAATAATTACATGCAAATATAAACTGTATTTTTATACGTTGTTCTGCACGATGGAAGTTCTGGGTAAAGGCGAAACTACCGATTTTTTTTATTTATATTTTTCTTAGTTGAATACAGTTGTAATTTTGTTAGTCAATTCAAACTATTACCATAATATTGTCGAGGGCGTGTTGTAATTTATTAATTACCTTTTTTCTTGAAAATAATAATATCCAAAATTAGGATATATTTTTGCACTGATGACAATTAACGAAAAAATGTCAATTGTGAAAAAAAAGCAATGACCTATAAATGTTACCGTCAATAATATTTCAGACAAACTTACACGCATGCCTGAAAAATACCTTAAACATAATCTTTATTGTCATACATAATGACGCGTGCCAAGATATAAAAACAAATTCTTAAAGAGTTTTTAAAAAGTCATGTTAGCTTTAAAGCAGAAATATTCGAACATATGCATCTGCTTTTTTTAAACAATTTGTAATTTTCTTCGGCAGTTCACTAACATAATTTATTTTTGTTATCTATATTTCATGAAAGAGATCATTTTCCAAAAATATTTTAAACTTTTTACGTTTAATACTGTTTTTAATTGAACGTGATGAAAATTCGAGATCTCTTTTTTATAAAACAATATTAATAAGAGTTGAATATGATTATTAAAATATAAAATTATATAAAAAACCATATTCAAACTGTTGTTTTTTAAAACCCCATAATATATTTGTTGCGCATAGAAATACGCATGAAAAATTTTAAAAATTGTGGCAGTATCCTTTTCATGTATACTAAAATCCGATTAATTAAAAACACCCTGTATCAGATGTCTAATATCGATCAACTGGTCAAATTTTGAGTGCACTACTAGTGCAATCTAGATTAATAAATATGTTAGTAGTTGCACAATATCTTGTTGTATCAGTTAATGGATCTACTTTCATCATGCAGCTTGTGTTAAACATCTATTTATTTCCTTATCGAACAGTCATTAGATAAAACAAAAGATATTCTGCAACTATAATGACTGATATAAATTAATAGTAATGCAAATTTCAATGACTAGTGTTTTCTAGTGCAAGTGTGCACCATAAAATGAAATATATTTTTTAAATTTTTGTCTAATATCTTAATGCAAACTAAATGAGAAAATAATATGATTCGATATTTTTCGGGTGCCGAGAAAATATTTAAGGTAAATTGAAGATCAAGAGTAACGTTTTATGTGTTTTTTTATTAAACACTATATGCAAATAGATTTTTTGAAAATAGATGATATTCTTGAGAAGCATTGCATATTGTTTGTGCATTCACATAAATCGGTATTCTATAGAAAAACATTTCAATAGATGGTAGTTTTTGATATGAATTATGTTACTGACTGAAAAACCTAAATATCAACATTTGTATTTAAATATTTAAATACATCTATTTTTAATAATTTTTAAAAGCGACATTTTAATAATTCTTTTTTTAACTTCAAACGGTTTCTAAGTGTACAAACATTATCAAAAACGTATTAACAACAAAAATTTCCCTATTATAAGTTACCTAATGCACACACTTAAAAAAAATAATTAAGATAGTAATATTTATTACAATACATTATAAGAAGTTTCGAGTTTAGCAGCAGAATTTGTTGAAGTAAAAGTTACTAGCTATATTATTTTTAAAAATGTTAAAATTACTTAAATATATACTATTTTACCGTCGTCAACACTAGACCTTCAGAAACATTTTTGCTACTGTTTAAATTTAAAAATTATAAATTGCATGCTAACACGCCTTTTGACGCTTAAAAAACACCTAAAAAATGCTTCTTCTGGAAAGTCTAGCAATGTAAACTATTCTGAATCAAAGGAGGCCACAAAGAGCTCCTATAAAAAATTGACTTGCTTCCTAATTTTCCTAATGTTTGACCCTACAGAT